>JAOQMS010000004.1:33672029-33682350 GCA_027563885.1 Erythroxylum longipes
GGTGTTTAATTGGCTATTAGTTGTTTGGACTACCATACTTTTTTAGACGGTAGAACTATTCTCTCTAGTCTTTACGTTTTCTATCTTCTGTAATGTATTCTTGTTACTGAAATTCTAGCAAAAGCTAAGTTAGAATCGGGTCATTTCTAAATTCTTTCTTTTATAAAGAATTTGTAACTCCGAAATTACGAGTTCGAGTCATAAAAATAGTCTCTTTGTAAAGTTTAAAGAGAAGATTGCGTACAATTGATGACTCTCTTTAGGCTCTCACAAAATAAAAAGTCTTATACATTAAAATTTGCCCTTTCTTCTATAAAAATTATCATAAGAGATTGTATACGTAATAAAGTTTGTATAATTATTTTAACTCAAAACTTTATAAATTTTCAATGTCAAATAATTGGATAAAAACTTAATAAAATGTCAATTTTTAGAGTTTTTAAGTAATTTAAAATAATGAGAATATTTTTTAAACAATAAAATTATTTTAAAAATTATATGGTTATCCCATTAAATAATGTTCTTTTTGGTGATAATAACATCTTTTTTCATACAAACCAGACTTTGAGAGTTTGAGGACCACAAGCTTATATTAATTTGATAAACATTCCATGTCTTTGTTTTAAGTAATGATATTCGACCATTGATCATTATTCCACCTTGACGTAGAAACTTCAATACTTGAATTGATATTTCAATTTTACATCTAATCACAAAAAGTAAACCTTGAAATAATCAATAAAATTATTCTTTTGTGATTAAAAGATCACGTATTCAAATTATAAAAATAATCTCTCTATAAAAACACAAAAAGATGATTGCGTATAATTAACGATACTCTTCTTATCTTTACAAAGTGATAACTATTTGCATCGGAGTTCGTTGACTTGACTTAGACTTTATTATAATGCGGATTATAAAATTAATTATTCAACATAAAAATTATTAAATCTCATTCAGAGGCATATTTATAATTTTTTTAAAAGAGAGTGAGGAAAGCAAGAAACAAAAGAAAAACAGTTCCAGTTAGGCATTGACTTCTCGTACAAGGGATCTTTTAACTAGGGTTCAACTTATCTAGTTCATGACTGCCTTGCTTTTAAGAGCAAGTCCTCACTTCACTTAACAATCACTTGCATCAAGATCTCACCATTGTCTTCATTACATTACTCATCTTTAATCATATATATATATATGTATAAAGTACCTTGTGACTAATATCTATGGCGCTAGCAGGGAATAGGGAATGAGTATAGGACTATTATATGATTTAAAAGAAGAAGACAGGTGAATAAGAAATTGGAGTGGACAGGCTCCTTAAAGATCTTTGTTGCTTTGCTGGCTTCTGAAGATACACAGGTTTCTTCAGATCCGAAGAAAATGGTAAGAAATCTAAAATTGAGGGTAAAATAATAGATAATTAAATGGGCTATTATTATTATTATTATTACATAAATAAATATAGGGTCCTAGCCAATGAGAAAAATTGAACAATAAAGTTCGAAGCTTTAAGGTCCTTGTTTTTGTTCGTTCAGCGTTTTGTGTGTATGTGTGTGCTTTTTGGACTGTTGCATGATCCAAAATTTAGCTCTTTTTCTCTCTCTCTCTCTCTCTGCTGATGAGGGATGGCTTTTTATCTGCTCCTCTGTCGGCCATCGATGTCTATGATTGAATCTTTTCGAACTACATGAAGATTCACTATCATGGCTTCTTTTCTTTTCCTGTTTTTGTTTTCCTGTGATTTTTATATTCATTTTGCTACTGTTTGAGCCTGTGTGACTCAAAGGTTCCACCTTTTATCTACGAAGTTGAGAGAAAATTTGCTGAGACTATTCTGTTTTCTCTGTTACTAATAGCTGAAAGAACAGAGCTCCTTGGGATATGAAAGATCTTTTCCTTTAATTTTCTGGGTTGATTGACAGAAGAATCTGTGTGTGAAGGCAAGCCAGGTCTCTGTCTCTAATTTTGGGCTTGCAACTGTTATTATATACGTGTTGAAGCTAACATTTTCAGTTCACGAGAGGAGCATCTGAATGATATCTATAGCTCTGGCACGTGTGGAACTTTTGAAACAGAAAATTACCGGAAGTGAAGAAGCTTGGTACCAGGAAATTTCAGTCAGTAATGTCGAAATTCTTGTAAATACCAAGTTGAACTTAAGACTCTGTTTCTGGTTATAATCCTTTTACTTCTCAGTGTCTAGCTGAGAAGAGTAGTTTTTCTCTCTGCTTATAAATAAGAAAGAACTATTGATCATATTATATGCTTTATAAGGTAATGATACAATTGAATTGTGCTTAGTTAATTTTCCTCAGCTTGATCTTGTCAAAGTGGTACTTAACCTTTGTTTGATTTTTGTGGGTTTTGCAGCACTTAGTGAGACGTATTATATCAGTGGCGGTAAAGGAGAAAACTTTATGTTCGAATAGTGTTGAACTGTTTACGTTCATGGAACCAAAAGAGAAAATGAAAGAGCTGGAAAAGTGCTTGGACTCTCAGCTTTGGCATGCTTGTGCCGGCGGCATGGTCCAAATGCCCGCTGTGAACTCTAAAGTCTTTTACTTCCCTCAAGGCCACGCCGAACACGCCGGTGGTCCGGTTGATCTCAGGAGCTCACCTCGATTACCACCTTATATTCTCTGCAGAGTCTCTGCTGTCAAATTTATGGCCGATCCTGAGACGGATGAGGTCTACGCCAAAATGAAGTTGACACCAACAAATGCCAACGACCCTGATTTGGATGACCAAGAAGCTGGTACGAATGGAACAGAAGCACAAGATAATAAGCCGGCTTCATTCGCCAAGACATTAACTCAATCCGATGCTAACAATGGTGGAGGCTTCTCTGTGCCAAGATATTGTGCGGAGACTATTTTTCCAAGGCTAGATTACTCTGCGGACCCTCCTGTGCAGAACATTCTTGCGAAGGATGTTCATGGTGATACGTGGAAGTTTAGGCATATATATAGAGGAACGCCTAGGAGGCATCTTCTAACCACCGGTTGGAGTACGTTCGTAAACCACAAGAAGCTTGTGGCTGGGGACTCAATAGTTTTCTTGAGGGCTGAGAATGGAGATCTCTGTGTTGGAATCCGGAGAGCGAAAAGAGGGATTGGAGGTGGGCCTGAGTCTTCGTGGAATCCTGCAGGAGGCAATTGTGTTGTGCCTTATGGTGGGTTCGCTGCCTTTTTGAGGGAAGATGAGAATAAGCTGATGAGAAGTGGGAATGGGAATAATTCGAATTCGAATGGTGGTCTTATTGGTAGACGTAAAGTGAAGCCTGAATCTGTTATTGAAGCTGCAACTTTAGCTGCAAAAGGGCAGCCTTTTGAGGTTGTTTACTACCCTCGAGCTAGTACTCCAGAATTTTGTGTTAAGGCTTCATTGGTGAAAACAGCACTACAGATCCGGTGGAGGTCAGGGATGAGGTTCAAAATGGCCTTTGAAACTGAGGACTCTTCACGTATTAGTTGGTTCATGGGGACAATATCTGCTGTTCATGTTGCTGATCCTCTGCGTTGGTCCGATTCACCATGGGGGCTTCTGCAGGTAACGTCTCCTTCTAATCTCAATTTACTCTCTGTCATGCACTGTTAGTAGATTCAACATTCTCCATACGACATCCCTGATTCATTCCTTTTGATCGCAATTGACAAAATTGATTTTCTTTAGTCGATATGTAAGTTTTTACCTAATTTCATAGTCTATTATTAATTCAGCCGTCACCATTTGATATAATTGCTAATCAGGTGTTGTTCACATACAGGCCAGAGTTCTCATTCTGAGAGATTGAGTGATATCTTGCTATACTTCCCTGCTGGTTAAAGGTCTTTAGTTTGAGCTTATGAGTTGTACACGTTAAGCACCTACTTTTTAATTTCTCTTCTTGGGATCCTGATGAGTGGGAACCTCACGCCTGATTGATATGAATATGTTCCATGTTTGGAAACAGTTAACGTTTTGATTTGTATGTCATTTTGAACTGCTCAAATTCTGTTCTACAGCTCTATCTTATGAGGTGGGGGAATATGTTGCAGGTTACATGGGACGAGCCAGATTTACTTCAGAATGTAAAGCGGGTCAACCCTTGGCTAGTGGAATTGGTATCTAACATGCCCTACATCCATCCCTCTCCTTTCTCATCACCAAGGAAGAAGTTGAGACTGCCACAACATCCAGATTTACCCCTCGATGGCCAACTTCCGATTCCAAAATTCCCCATAAACCCCTTTGGTTGTCTGCCCGACAACAATCCTGCTGGTATGCAGGGAGCCAGGCATGCTCATTATGGTTTACCATTATCAGATTTCCACTTCAATAAATTGCACACAGGTCTAATTCCGGCTGGTTTCCCGCCCCTACTTAATCGTGCTGCTACCTATGATAGAAGCTCACATGGTCCGATCATTCCAAAGTCCAGCTTCGGTGAGAATGTTTCTTGCATTTTAACTATGTCTCATTCTTCCCAGACTTCAAAGAAACCTGATGATGCGAAGACACCCCAGCTTGTACTTTTTGGCCAGCCAATACTTACTGAACAGCAGATCTCTCTAAGCTGCTCGGGCGATGCAGTCTCACCAGTTCTTACAGGGAAGAGTTGGTCTGAAGGCAAGTTAGATAAGATATCCAATCTTTCTGATGATTCTGGGTCTGCCCTTCAGCAGCATGGCCGAGTCGAGCCTTTGTCCTGTGAGGTTCTGCATTGGTACAAGGATAGCCGCCAAGATCCTGAGCCTTCTCTTGAAACTGGTCACTGCAAAGTCTTCACGGAATCAGAGGACGTGGGTCGCACCCTTGATCTTTCCTTAATTGGTTCGTATGATGAACTGTACAGAAAAATGGCAGACATGTTTGACTTAGAAAATTCAGAGACACTGAGCAATGTGCTTTACAGAGATGTTACTGGTGCTGTTAAGCAAATCGGAGATGAACCTTTCAGGTTCGTGTCATTTTGGTTACTTTTACTTAGAAAACCATTTTCCTGAGGGCTTTCAAAATTTGTTTGCCTCAGTTTTTTGTCTGATCGTGATCTTATGTTGCTTGCTCATTTCTTGCAGTGACTTCATGAAAACAGCAAGAAGGTTGACAATTCTAACGGATTCAAGCAGTGACAATTTAGGAAGGTAGATAAAGAAATAGCTTCAGCTTCAAATTGTACAGCCGGTTGTCAAAATCCTTTCTTCCATCAAGCTGTGGGAGGAGCCGCTCCAATCTAATTCATTGGACATAAATGCTTTAATCCTCTTTGATTCTTGTTTATCATCTTGATTTTAGAGGTGAGACATAAGTGGATTTTTGTAAAATTCCATCCAGCATCTAGGCCATCTATTTTGCTTCCTTCATTTAGTAAATTTCCCTTGTTGGGAACACAAATGCTACCGTAAAAATTGTTTGTAGGAGCTGTTCTTCTATGCAACAAAGATCTTTATGAATGGGAACCTTGTGAAGTGATACACATGATGGCAAATGCAAATTCCTTATAGAATTCTGTGTTCTTGCCGTATCCCTATCTTCTCTTAACTTAAAGAACGTGAATCCCCCCCCGTTGGAAACTTGGAATGGTAGTTCGAATCTAGAAATTGCTAATTATGCCAGATTACATATAAGGTACCAGGTATTTTTAATTTATAAATTGCAGAAAGAATGCTGGCATCAAATCTTCTGACTGTCCTCCTTGACTTGGACGCCCAAGTTTTGCCTTGGATATCTTGGAAGTCATTCTTTAATGTCAAGCAATAAGAAAAAGAATTAGCGAAAAAATCAATATTAAACTAATAAGATAAGAAGTTTAAAGGTTCAATTAAAATTAGACTGTTATAACTAAAGATTAAATAAAATTGAAAGAGATTATTCTTATTTATTAAAGAATTTGAAGTTTAATTGAAAAAAAAGATTATTAAATGAAAATTAATCGATCTATTTTAGTTTATAATAACTTATTAATTTATAAAAATTGACCGATTGATTAAATTTAATAAATTAATCAATTTTTAATAATAAAAAAGTTGAAAATCGAATAAAAAGAATCAAACAAAACTTAAACAACAAATCAAACATATTATTTTATTCTTCACCCTGATAGATGCATCCTAAGAATATTGTAATCGTTCCATCATGTGTCTACAAAATTCAAGTTGGTTAAAGGTTTGACTTTCATCACATGTAGGATGTTCCACACTGCAATGGATTCCAACTAAAAATTATTAGAAATATTAGATATATCAACTAGTAACCTGCTGCAACATGTAATTGAAAAACATGATAAAACAACTGAGCAAATCCCATAAATGATCTTCCGAAGCAGAAGTCCACTGTCCACACAACGACACGACACTCAACTAATGAATCAGCCCCTTCAACTCTAAAGTTTCAGCAACGGAAGTAAATGTGCCAACCTACAGTTGTTTGTATAACTAAAGAATCCAATATAGTTTAGCATTGGGATTGTGGAAACAATATTGTCAAAGACAGAGTCAATAACTTCATTTCTTTGCAAACGAAGAAAAATACAAAAACAAAACAAAACAAAAGTTCAAGGCTTGCAAATAACACATTCCCCGGAATATAATAATCAGTAAATAGAATTGACAGGATCACACTTGGCCACAGGTGGAAGAGTTGGGGACTCGCAATAGATTCACGTGTGGCTAACGTAAGCAGGATCAAAGGCAAAAGGAAAGAGAGCGTCAAGTTGCATGTGTTGCGGCGTTTCGATGATTGGGCTGTTCTCTCTTTCAAACCAAACATTTAACGTTAACCACCTTACACCCTGTCGGTTTTCCAACTTTCCCATTCAACAAAATAAGTTAAAAGTGAATAAAATAAGACGTGTTTTAATATAAAGGGCAATCTTTTAGTTTTAGTGATAAATATAATATCCTAAACCAGAAGGACTATATTGCAGTTTTACGTAATTAAGCAATGGATGATGCATGTGCATGTGGGTGAAGAACAAGAATGCCTTTACGGTAATATAACAACACAACCCGGAACACAAGCCATCTCTGGCGATCAGATCCCAAGTTGGATCCCGTGAAAGTTGCCGATATCGTGTGAGCAACGACTTCTCTTGTAGTGTGTCTTTCTTCTTTTGCTCCTCTAAACTCGTTTTCTGTACTGATTTTGTTTCATGTTATTGGTATTTGTACCAACATGCATGTTCATTTCTACGTGAGAGAAATAAATGAGATGATGCATGGGACTTAGATTATTAATATTCACAGTTACAGTTCTGGATTGAGAAGTTGAAATTGAATGAGAACAGTGGGGTTTAAGTAATCAAGAAGGCAAATGGTCAAAAGCACAAAGGAAGAGGAGAGGAATTGGTGGAGGGAGACAAAAACCTTTCCCAAAGCATGACATTGTTTTTCATACTTTGTTTTCAGAACCCAATTTCCACCATGTAAGGCATATTTTCTACCTAGGACATTAAGGATCCATTAAAATAAAGCCTTACCTAGTTTTCTTTTTGCTTTTCTTTTTTACGTTGATTTCAGAATTACGTCAAGAACAAAACGGTCAGGATCAGTCATTTGACAAGAGCACTCTAAAGGGTATCTTATATTATAAAATAAAATAATATTATATTATAGAAAAGCTTGCTCTTGAAAGATCCAAGTCACTGCAAATGAGGCATGGTACATGGAACACGTACGTCATCAACATTGAATGAATTTGGTTAAACCTTCTAGTTTGTCCAGAGCTCCAGCTCACACTTTCTTGCTCAACCTCTTCAACAATATGATATAAGATCATCATCGCCTTGCCACTCGTTTATTTGTTTATCAACATCTAATAATAATGTATTGGATTTATTTTACCTGCTAAAAAAGAAAGCGGAGCACCATGACATCATCGCTATCTTATTTGGTGAAATTTGACAGAAGCCTATCATGAACGCCCAGACTATCACTAAACGTTAAAAGCATGGGGTTCCACTGCCATTAGTTCAATCTTTGCTTCCAAACTTCTCTTCTCTTGTTCGTGTTAAAAGGGCATTTCGTACAAAATTGGGAAAATGGAACGCAGATTCCCCTTGTACTTGATGTGATTTAACTTATTGGCTTTTCATTTTATATTATGACGTAAAATAGGCGTTTATTTACGGTCCCTACAAGTCTCTGTCTAAAATCTGACAGAGATTTTAGATGACGTGTCAAACTGTCAGGCCTCGACCTAACTTCAGTTTTCGTTCTTAACCAAACTCAGAACTATAGGCTCAACTACACCGTCATGTTGTCGTCACTTTTGATGGCGACTTGTGGTGTGGTGTGGTATGGGTGATTGAGACTCCAAGCCCATTGACCTTATCCAAAGTACAACCTTTATGGGCCTAAACCATCAACAGATCATTTGCATCAGGATGCATTACATGTTAAGCTGAATTCAGAAGAGTGATTGTGAAAATTCTACCACGAGTGCTGTTCATTTCATATATCTAAGGTACAATAATATAAATTTAAAAGTATTTAATTTTTAAATTTTTTTGATGTAGCTAATAATTAGACATTTACATGTAGTATCAATACGGTACTTTTCGGTATTTGATATTGACCGATATTAATATAGTACAGTACATAATACGGTACTTTATAATATCTGATATTGACCGGTATTAATATAGTATAGTACTAGAACTAAATTGAACACGAATAGTATTATTAGGTATTCTTGATTGTGAGAGAATATAGTTACAAGCTCTTATATTTTCTTGTTCTTCTTTTGTATCTAAATTTATTAGAATTGGATAGTGGTATGGACTCAAGGATATACGTAGAGTAGTTAATATTACTGTTAATGAATAGAGTTTCATACATCCTCTTCATATGGCAACAGCGTTATTCCCTTCTTATTGGGTCTAATATAAATCCAGCTTTTCTCATAAAAGTTAACAAGAAACTTTGACCTCATGATAGTTCCTTATCACAAGAATGGTGTTTCGTTTACGCGTAAGAAAGATAAAAGTGGCTAATCTACCAGATAACGGTTTTTCCTTTGTATCTGATCAAGTTTTAGTCTGTATATGCGAAAGGGTCGGTGTGTAACGGCCAATCGGACACATATGTTTAAGAAGACCACTCCATCTGTTCTCACATTCTCATGCATGTTGAACATGATCATCCTCTAACAACCCTCTTGTATATATAGGAACTCTCATGCAACCCTTGAGCCCTCACGAGAGACTAAGAAATAGATTAGAGGAAGATAAATCAGATAGTGTTGAAAATGGACGATGAAAGTAAGCTATATCAATGTGCAAGTAAGTATGAAAAGATTGTTCAACAGGTAATAAGAACGTTCTGATATTATATCTCTTCCACCCATTTAATTTCTCTTCTTCTTTTTGTGGGATAATTTCGTTTCTTGTAATGGTATTCTGTCTTCTACAGTTTGACGGGCTGATCGAGATCATGAACGCTAGAGCAAGACCTCCAAAGAGAAGAAGGGTATATAACTTTTTAGTCCACGTTCATTCTCCATATTTGTTATGTGGATTTGGATAAGCTTTGAAATGTTTTTCGTTGTACAGAATCACAGAGGGAGTAAGAATGGTACCAAAACGCCAACATCCTCAAATCAGCTTGACGAAATTAATGAAGGATATGTACAAACTATAACTACATTCATTCACGAATTACAGGCCAAGTGCACTCCAGCTCCAGCAGATGTGGACTGCTCAACAATCACCAGAAGTTGATCCAGAGTAGCTGATCTCTTTTGTCTGGGAACAGCTGCATTTTACTAGTTAGGAAAAACGAAAAACGATGTAGATATTAATGGCCTTTACCATGGACGGATGCACCAATTTTATGACTATATAAACATGTCTACAGTGTCTCTATGAATAAAGAGACTAGTTAACATATCAAGAAGAAAAGACAGCTAAAGGGAGTTCGTCGTTATATTTTCTATTCTTTTGAATTATTTTTATCAATGTCCTTTTTACGAATGACAATAACAAGAGAGAGCTTCTGTCTTGAAGGAAGGTTGAGTAAACATAGGTTGCAAATAGTCTGAGCAAAAAGTTTACTTTGGCAATCCACGACCTCCTTAGTAAATTGTTTTTGTTTAAAAATTATATGCTATAAGAATAGAGTATGTGTGCTTATGTTATAAAAATATAACAATATTTAAAGGAATTCATCAATTGGGTGTGCTTATCTTCTTTGGAGTCAAGACCGACCGGTTCTACAATATTAGTTAATAACTCACATAAAAATGATTATATATTTTACACAGAGGGTAGGTTTGAGCAAATATAATTAATTATAAATTCTAATTGGTACAATTTTATATAACTTATCTCGAGCCAAATTCAATA
>JAOQMS010000004.1:33716653-33728222 GCA_027563885.1 Erythroxylum longipes
GATTATAAATTGTTTAATTAGAGAATTAAAGATAAATTAAAAGAAGTTTTAATTTATCTAATTCTAATTATGAATTAAAATTATAATTTATAATCATTGCCAATTTATTAAGAACCTAATGGGTCACACATCATTTAGCAATTTGTGAAAGAAAAATCAATTTAATTAAGTTGGACTTAATTATAAAGTTTAAGAAACTTTGGAGATCAAATATGATATATTTGATTTTATTAAAATTAAATTAATTAGAATTAGAATTGAATTTTAATTATAATTAAAGATATTTAATTTTAATAAAAGACTTATGTTTTTTTTTCTATAAATACGGGAAAAGCTTTTAGAAGCTAGCACTTCTGTCTTTTTCCTCTCAAAGCAGTTGAGAATTGCTTTGTGGATCCCATCAGAGGCTGGACGATTGAATAACTCGTGACTAATCAATCGGAAAAAGTTTTGAAGATTTTTTAACAGGATAGCGAACAAGGTACGATTTCTAAATCGTTTATGTTTTATTCAAGTTTATTCAATTATCGGGATCCGCTCAAAATCCGTAAAAAAATTTTGTTTTCTGTTGCGCCTATAATTCGATCACGGTTGGATTCTAACACCCCTCCTCTCAATTTTTGATAAATTCTTAATCTACACTACAATTACAAATGAGAATCTCTAGATAACTGCTCAATCCATCTTATATTCCCTTCAATTATGTGTAATATGCCATTACAAACATACTTTGTTATTAAAGTGAGGAGATCTCGCTTTTGAGTTCATAAACGTGTAATGCGTTTCTCATTGAGAAGCATTCCTGCAAGTCATCTTAAGTTGCTTTCACAATCTCCATGTGCCCCATGCTTAGCTAGATAGATTTTCCGATCAAAATTGAAAATCCACGAAAACGACATTGAACTGCATGCTTCTTATTTGTCAGTATCTGGCGCATCGGACGTAGATTTCATCAAAGTTCTATGGATGATACCCGACTTTTTTATTGGCTTTGAAATCATTGACCATCGCCTTCTTCCACATCATGTAATTTTCTCCATTAGGTGAACATTACGTGATAATCGTTCTTCGACTTTGAATTTGTGTTCAAATAATTGAATAAATTGAAATATAAACTTTGTATCTAAAGACTATATATAAATTAATTTAAGAATCTGAAAATCTAAAACTTATAAGCAATATATTTCTATTTTCTAATACAAGTTTGTTGGATTTTGAGGAATGACATAAGGTTACATTCAAGGGAATCCAATCATTTGGTGAGATAACTTAGAATAGTAAATGTTTGGTGTGAGTTGTTAGAAGGCTGTTTGAGAGCAGAAGACCAAACTCACATATTATTAACACTTTCCAATAGTTGTGTAGTAAAGCCTTCCTCTATCAATCTATGAAAAATTATTGGTTCAAGTGAAGTATCTCACATATATAATATTCAAAGACTTAATAAAAACAACTTTGTAAATAATATTTGTTCCTTGAAATTGAAAAAATGAGGAAAAGTCAACTCAAATTGATTCTCTCGGAAGAACAAAATACAATTTTGATCTTTTTAAATATGTGAATAATTGATAAAATATTACCAATTTTTTTCCCTGGAATACCATCTAAACTATTGCTAATTGGACAATCCCACGTGTTTTGCTTCTCTTTTTCTCCTCACAATTTAATTTACCCATCTACCTTTATTAAGCTTATATAGTCTATATCATATATTCAGATCTTTTACAAAGAGTATTCGCTCCTTAATTTTCACACATAGATCTCAACCTAAAGAGTTAATTCAAGGATCCAGATTAGGTCAGTGTGGTCTAAATCTACTTTTGCATATTTATCTTTAGTATAAGAAAGTTGTTATCTTGAAAGAAATGATTTAAAGGTTGCTAATCAATAACTAACATCTGATTTAAAGGTTGTTAATCAATAACTAACCTCTCTTTTTTCTCAGCGTGAAATGCTCAATCTAATTTGGTTGGTTCAATTAGTCTTTATTTCGTAAGTATTGCACATTGACATGACCAATCTGATTTGGTTGGCTTGATTAGCCCTTGTTTTAGAAGCATAGTATATTCTTCTTATGTATGAGTGACCTTTGTTGGATTAATGTCCTCATTCTTCTTAAATAAAAATTGGACTTTTAGAAAAATATCACAAATCGATCTCATTTATCGGTTAAATGAATATAGGCTCTTGTAGAAGTGTAACAAAATTACATATTCTCCCTGTAGAAGAATGACAACTATAATTTATTTAAACTAAATTTAACTAAATTTATTAGTTTAAATAAATTAATAACTAAAGATGTGAAATTTTATTTAATCTACATATAAAAGATAACAATCGTTATATAAAAAATGTTGTATTCACATTTCTCGAGTGACTTGGAGAAACTTTCTGGTCTTGCCTTTTCTTGACAACAACATCCCCCAAGTTTAGCTCAAAGTGTCAAAACATACATGGATTAATCATGTGACCCCTTAATTCCCTTCTAAAGTTTAGCAATATTACGCAAGAACCTACCAGAAAACCACGAGCCAAAGACAAAAACAGACGGCGGATGGACACAACACAAGCCGCCTTCATACATAAATTATACAATCCGTTCATGTTATAATACTTAAATACTTCCAAGGCTAGTTCATTAGATAGGTTCACATTTGAGGAGATAAAGACTGTTCCTATTATTTATGCTGTAGTTTAATTCAGAAAAGGACTCCACTTAATAGTTAAATTGTTATTAAAATATAACTTAATATTTTAAATTTTATTTTTATTAAATAAATTCTGTAATATAATTTAAAAATTAAACTCAATTTTATTTTTAAAATTGTTGTTAAAAGATATTTAATAAATTTAATTTAATTTTTTAATTTAATAAGACGTCCATATATCTTCCAAATTTAGTGATATGTTTAGTTGTAATTATAAGTTTAATTCAAGGAATCTTAGGTAGGAAAAATGAAGAATGTACTACCGTGTTTTAGTCAAGGCAAACAAGTACTACTTGCCATTCCTATACCAAAGGTTTTCCATGGCCGTGGCCCCAAAAGCCTGAATAGGAATCAGAAAAGCTTTGGAGTCAAACCAAATTATCTCAAACCAAGCAAGCACATAAAATAAGAAGTTAATACGAACTTACATGCTTCCCTTTTAATCTATAAAGATACAAAGAGATGATTAAAAAATTCAACCACTTTAATCGGAATCGTCTAATTTTTTAGTTCTGTTTTTAATTTTTTCAATTTAATTTATGCTAATAACTCTTGTTATAAAAAACTGATCAATTTATGAATTAATCGATCAAATTTTATAAATTAATAAGTTATTATAAATTAAAATAAATCAATAAATTTTCATTTAATAATCTATTTTTTCAATTAAACTTCAAATTCTTCGATAAATAAAACAATCTCTTTCAATCATATTTTAAAATTTTTAATTTTATTTATTATTTAGCTAATTTTATAATAGGCTAATTAATCTTAGTTAAAATTTTTAGATCTTAAATTTCTTATTTTACTGATTTAAATTTTGGTTTGGTTTTTAAAATATTTGGAGAATTTTTTCATTAATAGGATACTCGTTTCTTATTTTTTTGTCGTAAACCCAATAGAATTCGATATAATTTGTAAGAGTGCCAATCAAATCATTGCAAGAACATAAGGAAATGAGTCCGATTATCTAATAACAGTTTAGGAAGTGAAAGGACAAAATGACATAATAGTTAATACATAATCATGTATTATAAACTTGGACGGATACAACTAAAATTCTTCATTGTCTCTATTTTCATAATCCTTGTCCTTTAGTTAGAAGTTAGAACACAGGATTATCAATTATTTTCAAACAATCAGGAAGAAAAAAAAAAGAAAGAATATGGAGATTGCTGATGAACATTGAATTTTACTTCAAGGTTTGTTCTAGCTAGCCTGTAGCTTTCTCCCCAACCACCACACCTAAGAGCTCATATCACTGATCTATTCCACTACTCCTCATGAAAGAACGAACTACAGAGTAGAGAAAGCAGAAGATGGGATTTTCATGGAGAAAGGAATCTAAAGATTACAAGCTAAGATCCTCCGTTTACATTCCGGCAGCTATAAACAGAAGAATTCCACAAAAACAGATGCATATTACTTGATCTGTCGATCTTTATATAAATATATGATGATCAAAACTCCATAGTTAATGAAATATTTCCTACATATTTCTGTTTTCTGTTACAAGCTCTAGCGATCTGTCCGTAAGTTCTTAATCATCGTACTTTGCTAATTAATCCTCAAATCCAACTTTCTTCCATATAGCATTTCTCACCTGTCGAAGGTCTCTTCCTTTCAGAGTCCTACCTATACCTTCATGAACCGAAAACGAGGCTCCTCTCTTTCTAGCTAAATATTCATGAGGTGGAACCCTTCCGTCGTGATCTTCGTCGATTTCGTCGTCGAAGTCAGTGTCGTCGTCGGCCAGAACCCCATCTCTCTCTTTCATCTGATGCTCTTCTTTGTAAATCTTTGACCAATCCGGTATGTTCACAGGCAGTGAAGCACAAGTCACGGGACTCCTCTCCATAGCTTGCTCGATCTTCCTTGACACTTTCTTCGACGAAGCTCGCGAGGCCGGCAGAAATTTCTTGGTCTCCATTGCAGAAACTGCACTAGAAGTTGTACCGCTCCAAATATCAGCCTCATCGAACTCAAAAACATTGTCAGGAGGTGTATTGAGCCCTGGAGCTAAGAAAAAACTGTTAGCCCTTGAATGCAAAATCTTCTTTGACGCCATTGATGATTGAGAATCAGAAGAAAATATGGTTTTGAATGAATGAGAAGTAAATAAGAGGAGGCGTCTCTTCTTTGTCAATACTCATGCTCTTTTCTTTATAGGATGTGGTGTTGTGTAATGGATAAGAACTCCGTAAAAAGCAATAATTTCACTGTCCATTCTTAATTATATAGTCCTAGTGCTAACCTGTTGTCGACCTGACTCAGCTCACACGTTTCATGGGAAATTGACGGCCAGCGATTAATAAGAGTGGGAAGGTGGTGTGGCTTTAGAGAGATTAGCGTGTGGGTGCACACAGATTAGCGGGATTGACACGTCGGAAAATACTATGTTCCTAATAAAATGTATAGATAGGGACGAATTTATCCTTTCAGGAGAAGAGGACGCGTGGGGTAACGGGAGCTGTCCGATGAAAGTACTTGGTTGTTAGAGAGGATCAAAGCGCCCATTTATGCCACGTCATGTATGATATCGTTTCTTGTCTCGGTGCGTTGATGACCTTGCCCTCTCTAAAAATGAACTGGTCAAACATAAAAGAGATGAACCTACTCGTAATTTCACTTGGTTATTTCTTAATTTAGGTACATTGATTAAAAAAAATCATTTTTTTAAGTTAAGCTGAAAGTTAAATTGATAAAACAAGAAATTTGAGACTTCAAACATTCTAACTAATAGTAGATTGTCAAAAAATCAGCTAAAGATTAAATAAAATTATATAATTGAAAATATGATTAAAAGAAATTATCCTTATCTATTGAATAATTTGAAGTTTATTTGAAAAAAGAGATTGTTAAATAAACATCAATTGATTTATTTTAGTTTATAAAAATTTATTAATTTATAAATTGACCGATTAATTACTAAATTAATTAATTTTTATAACAAGAGTTATTAATAATAAATCGAACCATAAAATTAAAAAATGAATTGAAAACTTAGACAGTTCAAAGTTTTTACTATTAAATCAACCAAATCAACAAGGTTTTATAATCATTGGAAAAAATCATACGAGAAACAAGCAATCCTTTTTTGTGTTATTTATCGAAATTAAAATGTCCAAATATTATAAGAAATATATAATTTGTAGCATTGAGCTATGAAATTCTAATTAGCATTTTAATGTATTAAGTTGAAAAGGGATTTCTGATAAAATTTGAGAAAAAATATATTTTAAAAAATATAAATATTCACACCATCTTTAATTTTTCATAGAGATAAAGCGGAAAAAGTTTCTCTATTAAGTAAAGGTAAGGTTGCGTACTATTAGACCTCTTAAGATCTCGCATTTCAGCGAGACTTCAATTAGATATTGATGACGATAATCGATAATGATGATAAGAAATTACTTATTTTTAATTTTTAATGATGCTAAAAGGTAAACAAAACCTATTCAATAATCTCTTATTTTTATAGAAAATTTGTCCTAACAGAAATTTTTATCAAATAAAGAAATATTCACCTCGCTTTCATATGGGAAAATGAAGTTGGTCAAATGTATGTATATACATATCATGTAATAAAACTAAAATTGGCTTCCTATTACCACCAGAGATCAAATAGCAGTACTTGTATGACCGTAGAAACATTACCATGTTATTTTTTGAAACATTTTAAATTATGGGAACAAATTTTTTATTTTAATTATAATATTTTTATCATATTTTATTAAATGTCATTTACTTATTTACGTGAATGGATGAACAAAGTTAGAATGTAATAACCACGAAGGAACAGAAGAATAGAGGATTTCATGTGTCTAAGTTACCCCTTTCACGTTTTCATGGCTCAATGACAGGAAAAGCATCTCTTCTTCTTCGGCTGTTCCTTACTCGAAATGTATAAAAATCAATTAATTTAACAAAGAGGTTATAATCCCAACGCTATTCTCTGTAATTATTAATGCACAATCACAAAAACAAGGTTAATCATTTGTACCTCTTCGTGTTTTTTTTCTTCTTTTACATGAGGATCATGTGTTGTTAATCTATTAGTTAACTAACTAAATGATTTAACACACCAACACGGCTTCTAATCAGCGCTCAGTCAGTCTAGTCTATCGTGAACCAACTAATTACCATTTTCATTAACGTGAAGGGTTGGTTTAATGTTTCAAACGGACACATTTTAACTGATCTATGAGAATAACCTGCAAAGCAAAACCCATAAATACGTGCGTGATTAATGTTTGAGTGCAATACTTTTACAAGGTTCAGTGAACGAAGAAAACACACAAAAGTGTTGACATCCAACATGCAAAGAACCTTCAAAACAAAAGGGGATTGCTGCTCCTCCTCGTGAATAGAGTAGTACAGTTTCTTATTATGTTTTGGTAACTTTTCCTAGTATAGATAGGCGTGCTGAGGTTCTCTTTTTACAGTGGAAAAGATTTAACACCACGCGTTTCTACTTTCTAGGCTTTTGATTTTTAAAAGAGCTACTAGCAAAATATTAGATTAAGAAATATCAACCAGATCAACATGTGAACATTTCTTATCCAATCCTTACATCCAAGGCATATTTAACTATAAGCAATTAAAATTTGTCAAAATTGATTTCAAACTAACAAAAAGGTCCCGAAGTTTCGTAGCAAAGCCCCTCTTAAACCTTTTTGTTTTTTAATTCATAGTGATCATCGAAGAATTTTAAAGAATTAGCAATGAGTAAAAAAGAACAACATTTTTTGTACTGGATACGAATTACGAAGTCACTCTTTTAGATATAAAAAATGACTTGGCGCAGAATAAAAAAATGCTTTAGCAAAAGCCTCTCAGTTCTATTATTAGGAACTTTGAGTCAAGTGATAACATTAATCAAATCAAATTTAGCCAAAATATATTTTAAATCTCAACGTTTACAGTAAAATCGAATTAAAACCCTAACTTTTTGAAACATTCAAAATAAACCAGAATAGATTGTAAATGTACAGAAAATTTAATCAAGTTAAATCTTCGTTAATTAAATATCACGTTAATGTTGATATGACATCATTTTTATATTTTTAAAATAGAAAAGTTAATCTTACTATCATGTAATTAGTTTTTTTAAATTATTAAAAAAGTGAATCTTACAATCACATGACATAGATGACCTATTGTTATATATTTCACACAGTAGATCTCTCTTGTTAAGTGCCAATGAGACTCACTATTATATATTTTAAACACTAGATCCCAATTGCATGTGGTATAACCTCTTTTTATTTAAATAATAATATCACATCAGTATTGACGTGTCATTTAATTTATAAGAATTTAGTTCCGTTAAATTTTCCATTCACATAAGGTCTGTTTTGAATATTTTGAAAATGTTGTTGTTCAATTTGTATTCTTCAAAATGTTAGAGTCTATTCTGTATAAGTCAAAAGGGCTAAATGAACCTTAACCTTTACACTGGTGTACAAAATAGACCTAACACTTTACGATGTTCAAATTGAATCATAATGTTTGTAAAACGTTCAAAACCCTAATATTTGGAAAACATTTAAATTAAACCCTGACCACTAACGGTGTTAAGGTACTGTCAGTTATCTGCTGATGTGATCAAAAATTTGTTAATGTGGATTTTTTTTGAATTTTTGGTTCTGAGACCCAATAGAAGTTGATGTGAACTTTGTTAAAAAGAGGTGGGTCCCACCTGTAGCTTTAATGCTGCATTTTTGGGTGATTTCAGCATTTAACATTGCATATTTACACTGCATGTGAATGTGAAACGCAACTTTTTGTTCACACAGTGCTCCTCCCTTAAACGCAGCATAAGAGGTGGAGACGTACCATTTTGAACAAAAACAAGACACTATGTTTGCTTCTTCCTTCCTCCTACAGACAATCCCTAATCTCCCATCTTCTTCACTTTTCACACAATTCGTTGTCTTTGAACTTTAATCTGTAATTGTGTTTATTATCCCACACTCTAACATTAAAAGCAACTCAACTCACACACTCTTCGAGTGTCTAAACAAGAAGTTGACATTTCATCGTGGTAGGTCTATTGTTATCTGGCTTTATGTTTTTAAATGTATGATCCCCTAAATCTGCTTGTTTGTGTGCTTGTTTGTTTATGATTTTATGCTGCAATCCATTATGCTTGTCGAGGTATTAGATGTTAGCTGTGGTCCCATATGTATGCAAAGATAAAAAGTTGGCAGTGAATGTGTTGGTGTTCTATTATACAGTTTCGTCTGTCTTGCACATTTCAGTCAAACTTGCACTCAACGAACTTGGAGTAATAAATGTGGTCCATGCAAATTGATGATGTTATCATGCAAATTTCTGCCTTTACACATATGTTTAATCCGTTGCTTACAAAATCATTAATCCAATTTGTCCTTTATTAGTTGCTTACAAAATCATATCTCCTCTATTAATTGCTTAAAAAATCATATCTCCTCTATTAATTACTTACAAAATCATTAATCCAATTTCAGTTTTAATCCTTTAATGTAACATCCCACTACCATAGGGTACGTACCTAAGCTTTTAGGCACATAACCTACGATAATTGTATGTTAGAGCAATACAAATCTAACTTACACATGGCATCGTCTAACATACACGAAATCATTATCATTTTCTCTTGAACATTCACTTTATTATATTAACAAAATATATAAATTGTTGAGTATACAAGAAGTTCCGAATTAAATAATTTAATACGAGTTCAGAAAAATGCAATGCAGACGCGAACTGATCCCGACCTTTATCCTTCACTTGTATGCTGTAGGTATACTCCCGTTAGCCTAACGGGATATTCTTCTGATTCTAAAAAATAATTGCAAATTTTGGGTGAGTTTTGCGAATTCAGTGAGTGAACCATCATTGACGAATTCACCGGATTACTCAAATATAATGCATATATCACAGTTATTCATCCAAACCGATAAGCATGTATTCAGAATTTAACATAACAGAAGATCATTCATTACAGTTTGCATATTGCTCAAACATTACGAATGTATTTGCATGGGACATGCATGAGACTTATATTCATTCTTATTGTTGTGACTGAGAGCTTTTCACAGACATATACAGATGGTTTGGCCCGTAGGGCTCAATCAGAACAGATTCACGGAGCATAGCTCTACGTGCAGAACAGATATCGCGGAGCAAAGCTCTACGCGGAAGCGCTTCTAACTGGCAACTCAAGTCACAACGCCTTTATCTGAGCATGCATTTTATGAAATGCATTAAATCCTGAACAGATCACACACACAATCTCATACAAATGTTCAGATGATATTTTCACAATCATCGGACTTCAGTCCGGCATTCAACTATCGTTGAGAAACAGAATCGATCGAAATCATAACAAATCAGACACTTCCAATATGTGATCGCAGATCAAACTCCTCGGACCTCAGGTCCAGAATTTAGAACCAACACACACATACAATTCAATGATACTGGAAGGTAACAATTGAATACACACAATCAAATAATCCTAGGAAATCATCTAGGTTGACTCACAGTACGCTCCCAAAAGCTATTGCCTGGATGGTCCGGCAATGTCTGGCTGTCGTCTGACGTTCTCCTCTAAAACAAACAAACACATTCACAATTGTCATCTTTTGTTCAACGTACTAAACATATCAGTGCATATGCATATGCAATGGCAACTTCGGGGTCTCTTCACAATCTCTTTCTCTCTCTTATTAAAACTTATTGTAACCACCAATATCTTATTGGCCTCTTAACATGGCACTCTCTCTGGCCTCTCGTAACTTAGGGGAGTGCAATGGATAGAAGTTCAATTACGAAAGGTGCATCTTTACAGACAATGCCCCCTTACAGAAGAAGATGAGTTACAGAAGAAGACAATATACAGAAGAAGATGATTTACAGAAGGAGATGACGTCACCTAGAGGAAGTTGACGTCATCATAGAAGAAATTTTCCTCTTAGCATAACTTTTTCTACAGAGATCGGATTTAATTGTTCTTTACATGATTCGACAGAGGGTATCAAGATATACAAATGTTGTGAAGACTTCAAAGACCAATTTTATCTTCTGAAGGGTCAAAAATGGGACAGAAGATATTCGATGAACAGTGACCCAGAAGAAGTTTGGGAATAGTGACACAGATGATGTTTTACTCTTGCTATAATTTTCTCTAGGGGAATTGAATCAAGATTTACTTTATATTGTTTGAAAGAGGATTTCAAGATCTACAACTTTTATGAAGACCTCAAAGGTCAATTCGATCTTCTGGAGGATCGAAAATGGGACAGAAGATAGGTATTAGACAAAGTTTATTCGTCTATGAACAGTAACACATACGAAGAGTATGAACAGTAACATAGACGAAGTTTATTTGTCTGTGAACAGTAACACAGATGAAGAGTATAAATAGTAACAGAGACGAAACAATACAAAGGAAGATGACGTCACCCAGAAGAAGATGACATCATCACAGAAGAAGTGGTTCACAAAGAATACGAAACACAGACGAAGTCTGGCTCACAGAGGAATGCATCTTGACAACGATGCATCCTCATAGAAGAAGATAACTTACGACAGAGAATGAATCATAGAGGATGCATTTGCATCTGTAAGATAACTTACAACAGAGAATGACTCGTAGAGGATGCATTTGCAACCTTACAGAGGAAGATGACGTCACCTAGAGGAAATTGAAGCCATCACAGAGGATACAATACAGAAGACAAGAGGAGCAGAACATATTATCTCTCGTACCTATACGAATTCTATACATCATTTCTATTGCTATGACACTGCCAAACATGCAAGTATCATCTATACTACTCCCTCCTTAGCTCCAAAACACCAAACAACTCCAA
>JAOQMS010000004.1:33728322-33745664 GCA_027563885.1 Erythroxylum longipes
CTTATGTCTAATATTCATTTAGCTTAATTCATATAAATGTCTCACAATTATGTGTTCTAACCGTATATATAGGTGACGGGATGTTACATTTAAAGTCAAGATTGATTACATAATAAGATTTTATGAGTTGTACCTTTAATTTTAAGTGATGAGACGGTAATTTACATATAATTGACTTGTATCTTTAATTGTAGATGTTCAATAATTTGAATGTTCAATTATAAAGTAAACTTATTTGTGGAAGTTGAATGAGATGTATAGTACAATAAGACCTGAATATATATTGTGTTTCTCAACTATACAAGCCTATCAATACTAAACAATATAATCAATACGTTGCCACCTTGCATTGCGAGTTTTGAAGTGTATGAACACTCATAATTTGACCTTATATTTTTAAATTTTGACCTTGAGAGGTGACATGTTGTATGGACTAGGTGTAATGTTTTATAGATGAGTAAAGAATACAAGTGTAGCTTGTGACAATTTATGATGTATAAGTTAATGTTGATAGTAAGAAGATGAATTAGAAATGGAAAAAAGTAGTTGATAATGTATTAGTATCATGTTATGATGCATGATTTATAGTATTTTAGTTTTATTTATGATGTATGATTAACAGTTTAAGTTTATTGAGATTATTTTATCAAATTTGAAATGTTTAATTGCTTATGTTATTCTCTAATTCTCTAATTATGCATATAGTATCCATTATAGTGTTGATAATATCATTTAAATCTATGATTTTTGGTGATACACTTGCCTTTATATATTTTTTGTGAACATGTGCATGATGGCCAAATTTGGAAGCATAAGGTGGTTTTATGGTGGAAAGTTTGTTATAAAGCTAGAGTTGAAATATGTTGATAAGGAATCAAGGATTTTTGATAAAGTAAATATGTGAGATGGGGAAGGAGTTAGGATACCTTCAAGTTGATAAAGACTATTATAAAGTATCCAGTTTTGAGTTTAGTGAGTCTTTGAGGTTGATTGAATCAAATGAAAGTTGTCTAAGGCTTATTAACCTGATGAAAATCCACCAAATGATTGATGTATATGTAACTCATATGTTAGACACCTCATCATTTGTTCCTGACATATTGTCTATATCTGGAGGAGAGGATGGAGGATGGAGATAAGGAGGGTGAGGAGGGAAGTTGTGGAGCTACGGAAGGTGATAGTACTAAAGGTGTTGGTGTAGGAGTTGATGAAGAGGTGGATGATGATGAGCATGATAAGGGTTTTATACAAGTTCAGATTCTCGATGACCACGAACTAGTTGAAATTGAGTTGACAGATTTTGGTAGTTTTATTAGTCGTGATGAATATCCTAGCAGAGAAGAGCCTGATGAACCATTGCGAAGACTAAGTAGTGGTATTAGTAATAATCCATTCGATGCTGAACCAAATTGGATATTGGGGATGTAGTTTCACTTTGCCAAAAAATTTAGAGAGTCTGTTATGGATTATATAGTGCGGACAGGCTAAAATGTGAAGGTTAAAAAAAGAGAAAGACATAGGATGAGAGTGAGATGTATTGAGGGATGCCCATGGGAGTTGTATGTCGTTTGTGACAAGAATGAACAATGCTTTAAAGTGGTAACATACAATGATGAGCATAGGTGTTTTACAATAAACAAACCAAATTGGTTTCCACTAAGTTCCTAATGAGACATTTTAGGGACAAAATACTTGAGAAGCCTGGTATCTTGACGACAAAGATGGTTAAAGAATGTCAAGAAAAGCTCAATATATTTGTCAACTCAAGTATATGTAGAGCTGCAAAGAGGAGATTGAGAGAAGAAAGGGCAAGTGATTATATAAATGAATATGTGAAGCTACAAAGATACACTCATGAGTTGAGGAATAGTAATCCTAGATCAACAATTGAGTTAAAGCTGACTAGAAGTGAAGAAACTAGTTTATTACAGGTATGCAAAATTAAGTTTTACATATTATTGACAATGATAATTATAACATTTATTTATTTATGAAGTTTATTCATTAATTCATACATCTTTATCTCTATTCTGTCAAAAGATTATGCATAAACTTTGATGTGAAGAAAAGAGGATGAAGGCATTTGAGGCCAATCTTTGGTATTGATGATTGTTTTCTGAAAACTGAATTCCAAGGTCAACTATTGAGTGTAGTTGGGAGGGATGTTGATGAAGGTATGTATCCGTTGGCTTGGGCAATTGTTGAGATAGAGAGCGCTGATTCTTGGACCAGGTTTATGAGTTTGTTAACTTCGAACTTGGAGTTGGGTAGTGGTGAAGGACAAACAATAATATCAGATATGTAAAAAGCATTTTTTAATTCATTGATTAATGGTTAGATGTTGTATCAACTATTTATTAACTTAATTTATTCTATTGTTATAAGGATTGATTAGAGTAGTGGAAGAGACAAAATCATATGTCACTCATCGGAAGTGTGCTAGGCACATATTTCATAATTGGCATATGAATTGGAAAGGAAAAAATTTGCAAAAGCAAATTTGGAATTATGCTTGGTCAACGTAGGTAAAAGATTTTAACAAGAAGTTAAAAAGATTGGACAAAATCGCACCTGGATGTGCATCATCGTTGCTCTAATATTCAAAAGAGAGATGGGCAAGATGTTGTTACCAGTCCTTTGAATCTAAATGTCCGGTTGTTGATAACAACATGAGTGAAATATTCAATGGATGGATCTTACCAGCTAGAGATAGACCAATTATAAGCATGCTATAAACAATTAGAATCATGGTGATGAAGAGGAATGCAGATAGGAGACAATTTGTACATGATTAGAAGTTAGAAGTTGCACCCAGGGTTGTGAAGAAATTAGAGAAGAATAAGAAAGATGGTATGTAGTGGAAAATTGACTGGAATGGTGATGGAGTGTATAAATTTTCCAAAGGTGATGCCAAGCATATTGTGAGAATTGGTAGACACCAATCATGTAGTTGTTGGGCGTAAGAGTTGTATGGATATCCTTATAAGCATATTTTAATTATTGTTCACCATTCAAAACAATGGTCGGATGAGTGCTGCAAGAAGTCCAAATTCATGACACTGTATGAGCATGTGTTGTAACCTATTAGAGGTTCAATTTTCTAGCATATAGTTGATGTAGAACTAATAAACCCCTAACCAAAAGAGTTATGCGAGGACGACCTCAAATAGCTAGAAGAAGAGGAGTAAATGAACTTATTAAGTTGAAAAATCCAAACAAATCTATTAGAAAGGGTCAAGTACAAAAATGTGAAAAATGTGGCAATTTTGGTCATAATGATAGAAAATGTAACAATTAAGGATCAACTCAAACAATTCAACAATCTCCACAAGTATGAAACATTCTTTAATTACTCTGTATTGCTTCATAAATCTAATGATTATTTACGAAAATCTTTGATTCATATTTATTAGGTCATCTCTGATGTCTCCTCAGAAGCTGAGCATGCTGTTATAGAAAGCCAACAAAGCAATATTTTGAGTATATTTACATAAATACCATTATTGACTACTTTCAAGATTGAATACTGTTAACGATATGTTTATTTGTAGGTTGGTAACTCCTCGCATAGTCGTAAACAAAATTTTGTAGAAGTTGATCCTCATTCATTCAAACTGTCTTTCAAAACAAGAGTCCTGAGGTTCAAAGGACAACCTAGAATAACTTCTCAATCTCAACAGTTACAAACTGAAGCAATGAGGCGGAGATCATCAATGAATTAAAATACACGATCAATCTTCTCAATTAAGTACAAATGAGGGAAGCAATGTGGTTGACTTACAGACTTTACATTAATGTTGTCTATATGGATGGATAAATAACATAACTTTTGTATATAAACGCATTGTGATGTAATCACCTTACTGATATTATTACCTTTATATATACTGCTCCAATTATTAATTGTTATATAATCACAATTGTACATGCTGCTCCAATTGTTTATTGTGATATCACTTTTGTATTTAATTATTCATGATTAGGCCATTTGTTCATAAGTTTAACAACTATTAATTATGAATAATTGAAGCAACTTTATTAATAACAAAACAATAAAGAAAAAACATAGTGCATAATATATTATTTCAAATAAGGATTTTTCATTCTTCATAATTCAAGTTTTTTTTAAAATAGTATAATTTAGTTATACTTGTCCACAACAAACCATATTATAAAACTCTTTATAAGTACAAAAACCCCTACAATAATTAGTACAATAAATTTAAACTCATTTTAATCCTTTTTTAGCAAAACAATGTCTTCTTTCGTTAGCTTTATTTGCTCCTCAATTTTGAATGTTGAATATGATTCAATTGCGCTTCGTTGAGCCTCCTGCTTCAAAGTATCTACTTCTTTCTTCAGGTTATGAATTACTTCAATAGCTTTCTCGCTAAATTTGTCATCGGAACACTTTAAAAAATCACATCTTCCAACTTAAAAGATAATTAATAATTATTAGGCAAAAACATTAAACATATATACAAACAATTTTAACTTATCAAAAAATAAACTTACATGATATTTGGAGAACCCATAAAATCTTTTTTCTGGGTTTTTTTCACTCCATGAAGTTCTTAACAAAGCTCTTAAACCACAATAATACACCAGATTATCATTATTTGTATTTAATATAGTGTTAGTTGAAGACATGACGTTCGTATCTTTGTATAGTTGCTGCAAAGTTATATTAGTACTCTTAGTTCTTCTAATCAAAGGTGGAAATAATAAGTCAATAATCTCAAATAGTGTCTTTTCAAGGGTGGAAATAATAAGTCAAATAACTCCATAGACATATCATTCATGTATGCTTACATCTATGCAAGGAAACTACCATCTTTTGAGGATATCACAGATAACATCTATTGAAACAATAATATGCTCATATAGATGTATCATTCATACATGGAAACAATATGCTCATATTGATGACATATCATTCATATATGCTCCACAAACATATCATTCATATATGCGCAGACATATAATATGCTCATATAAATGTATCATTCATATATGCTCCACAAACATATCATTCATATATGCATAGACATATCATTCATATACAGAAACAATATGCTCATATATAAGTATCATTTATATATGGAAACAATATGTTCATATAGATGACATATCATTCATATGTGCTCCACAGACATATCATTCATATATGGAAACAATAATGTGCTCATATAAATGTATCATAGTCTCCAACATTATGGGAACTTTGTGTTTGATTCTATTTATTTTGTAACAATATAGTATTGGAATAGAAAACCTCTTTTAGAAGTAATGGATATACGCAAGAGTGCAGAGAAGAAGAGAGTTACTCACTACATGTAACCTACGACCCTCTCTCACTCTCTTTCACACACACACACACACCCTATGACCCCTTCTTTCTCTCTCTCACACACACACCCTACGACACCCCCTCTCTCTCTCATGCACACACACCTATATATATAAGCATCTGAGACTAGGAGAGTACATCTGTGAAATGTCAGGTTCAGGATTCATTTGTTTTCTTCTCTATATATTGGTCTCAGTACGCACAACAAGTATTCATCATTCTTGTCTTAAAAACTCTTTTTTCCTTAAAAACTCTTCTTCCATAATAGTAAACAACTGCAATAAAAGTGTATGGCCTGGACTACTTGGAAGTGCTAGGAATCCAACACCAAAAGATGGTGGCTTCCACCTTGGAAGAGGAGAGGAAGTAGTAATTGATATTGCCTTAATTTAATTTATATTAATTAAATGCATAGATCATTTACTTAGTAATACTAAGATAGCACTCATTATAATTCAAATGATCTATATCACCCTGCATCTCCAATGATATAAGATCTTGAAAAGAAAACCATGTTCAATCCATCAAAAGTTGTGAAATGTGATCATAATTTAATGAAACAAAGATCATAATTTAGTCCTTCATGAAGGCAGATGAAATGAATGTGAGTAGTACTGATGCTAAATTCACTCCAACTGATTTTGAATTTCATTTGTCAACCAAACATAACAGTAAATTGGATAGTCATGTTCCTTCCCTTCACTGGCACAAAGTACAAATAAATTCCTCAACTAAATCCACATTCACATTCTATGCTAACACTAATCATCAAATTCAACTTCCATGGTTAGACCAATCACAAGCATTCACAAATTCAATTTCCATTCACATTCAAAATCAAATTGAAGACATAACAAACGAAGATATGAAGAAGTAAAAATCAAAACATTTCACTCCATATCATTGTCTCAGAGCTACACTCAAATAGAGAAAATGGATCGAATGTTGAAGATACAATAAATGTTACCTTTGATTCACGATGACGTTGTCATTGATCCTTAATTCTTAGGAGGTGGTGGACAATCATTTTTAGACAAGTTGGCGACTCTCCTAAATTGTTGTTTGCTAAAGAAGAAGACTAATAATGCTACAGATTAGGGATTTAACTTCACACAATTTGGGATTAAAAAAGAATGCTTCTTAGGGATTGAAGTTAATAGATTAGGGATTGTATGATTGAAGAAGATGGCAGATTAGGGATGTTTGTAGGAAGAGGGAAGAAGCAAACGCAGCGTGTGAAGTTTAACTTCAAAATGGTGCGTCTCCATGTCTGCATACGTTTAACTTCAAAGCTTTGTGTTTAACAACAAAATGCAACATCTCCTCTTCTTCACACGCAACGTTCAATGTAGAAATTTCCCAAAAAATGCAACGTTAAAGCTGCAGGTGGGAGCCGCCTCCATTTAACAAAGTCCATGTCAACTTCTGATGGGTCCCGTAACCAAAAAATAAAAAATTATATTAATAGGTAACTGATGATGCTCTAACACAGTTAGTGGCCAGGGTTTAATTTGAGTGCTTTCCAAACGTTAAGGTTCATTTTGAATTTTTACAAATGTTAGAGTTCAATTTGAACATCGTGAAACGTTAGGGTCCATTTTATACATTAGTGTAAATGTTAGAGTTTGTTTAGCCCTTTTCGCCTTTGGTATTATGTTATAAACATTGAGATTCAAAACATACTTTTAGCCAATCAAAATCCTAAATTTCAACTATTCAAACAAATTTTAAATTAAAGTGTGTTTATTTTCAAGTTTCAAATAAGATTTATTATATAATTTTCACATTGAAAATCAATTCATATATTAATTTTTTTAAAAATTTTAAAAGTATACAATAGATATATATATTTAATCATTTATTGAATACAAATAAATATATAAAATAATGTAAAATAAAATATAATTTATGAAATATGTAAACTAATAGTGATTATTTTAAAAATAAAATAAAATGAAAAAATAAGAAAATTTTATAATTAAAATAAATTTTAGTACTATAATATTTTTACTAATTTAAATAATAATTAGATAATAATTGCAAAAAATTAATATATATTAAATCTGATTGAATTTTTTATATAATTCAAATTCAAATTCAAATTCGGTTTATAATCTGTAGATCTTGATCGAATCAAATGGACCGAACCGATACTTGATCATGTGCGATATCTGATACGCTATAGCCTGTAAAAAGAAGCATGGCCCAAAATATAATACCAACAAGCCCAAGGATAGTTCAGTCATTTCAGAATCTGATGCCCCCGCTAAAACCCTAACTCTTCTCTCACTCTCTGTCCCACGCACTATATTTTTGCCTCCAAACGGTTGCAGTACATTTCGCTGCGCCTCAACACATTGTTGTTTGCTTCTCTGTGGAAATCTAAAGTATACTTACTATGCCGCCAAAGTTCGACCCGAGTCAGGTGGTGGACGTGTTCGTCCGGGTCACCGGAGGCGAGGTTGGTGCAGCTTCGTCTCTCGCTCCAAAGATCGGACCTTTGGGTCTGTCTCCGAAAAAGATCGGTGAAGACATCGCCAAAGAGACTGCAAAGGATTGGAAGGGCTTGCGCGTCACCGTTAAGCTGACGGTGCAGAACCGTCAGGCAAAAGTCACTGTCGTGCCCTCCGCCGCGGCGCTGGTCATCAAGGCGTTGAAGGAACCGGAGCGTGACCGCAAGAAGACCAAGAACATCAGGCACAACGGGAACATCTCTCTGGATGATGTGATTGAGATTGCGAAGGTCATGCGGCCCAGGTCGATGGCTAAGGACTTGAGTGGGACCGTCAAGGAGATTCTTGGCACTTGCGTGTCCGTTGGGTGTACGGTCGATGGTAAGGATCCTAAAGACTTGCAACAGGAGATCACTGATGGGGAAGTAGAAATTCCTCTTGATTGAGCTCAGAGAGAGAAATGGCAAAAAATTGTAATGGTGCTGTTTTGATTTTTTTACTTTCTTTTTCATGTTGTTACCAGTTTTGGCTGTTAAGAGATTTTCTTAGATGAATCCCTTAAGCCTTATCATTGGAACATTTGATATGAACGAGGAGATGTAATTTTAATTATGTTAGTGTTTTGGATAATGCTTGTAACATCAATTTTTTATGATGCATTTTATTGTGAACAGAACACTGGTCTGATTTTTTATTGTGAGACTTGTGATAGGCTTTAACATAATTCTTTTTGATGGAGTTAGCATAACCTAGTTGAATTGTGGTTTTAGAATCATGAAATGGAGGTTTATACTGTAGATGGTTGATTTCATATTCAAGCATGTAACCATGACTTTAGTATGCTTTGCAACTTATGTATGCAGGTTAGTGTCTTGAGTTTTGCGTATTCATATGTTTATACTGATATGTATTGGAACTTTTTTCTGTTTAAAGTGTTGTTTAATTTGGATTGCATCTGAGGGTGGTTGAGAATGCTAAAACAGCATATTTATTATTGTAATGTTGGGAAATATTTGTCCATTCTGTTTTGGTGCTAATTGTAGCAATGTGAGGTATGATTTAGTAATGGAGTCTGCTTCACTGTCATATTTGGGTCATTTGTTTGGTTTTTTCTGACTCGGTGCTTCTCAAGTACTTGATGAGGAACTCCAGAGATTATCTCCGGGTTGATTTTGGCTCTTTTGCTTGGTTTTGTTCTGACCATATGCTTCACAAGTGTCCGATGAGGTCCATAAGGAAACCCAAAGATATCTTACTTGAGGGTACCTTTCCTCCTTCAACATTTAGCCTTGGGTTTTAGCATGGAATCATAAAAGTGTTTGGGTATGATTTACTCGGTATTCTAGATATGCATGTAAATTGTTTAATATGCTCTGTTAGCTAGTTAATTTATTGGGTGAGCAGTTGAAATTTCATCTGTTCAGTGCCTGGCATATAGTCTAAATTCATGTTGAGTTGGTTCCTTCTAATCTTTCATGCGAGTTTGCATCAATCTGCTCCTAAGTTTGGGCATGATATGCAAAAATTGGATTTTAGGTGCTGAAGTTGTGATTCAGAGTCCGCTTGCTATTGTAATGAGAACATTTTTGTTTTGGTTCTCTTTATTCTCTTCAGATAATTTTGTTTTTACTTCCTTCTATGTGTAGGTCATTATTAGTTATTGAATGATACCGCATCTTTGAGGTAGACTACGACACATAGAGCAGTTTAAATATGTTGTGCTCTATTACACTCATGCAACACCTTCCACAAGCATTTGAAACCTTACCAGCTAGAGTTACTCTAAGCTGTGATATTATGCAACTGAACAGGACTTATGCAAAACGTGTACGTTTAGTTTCCTTTGAACAATCACTCTTCCATTTTCATAAGCACTACTGTAAATGATTTTTGTTTACTCCAATTGACACGTTAGGTTTAGTATAGTTGGAATTTATTAGGTACCACTCTTATAGTTGAAGATCACTTTAACGCTGCGTATGATTATTGTGATCCATATATTGAGACGGAACGAAACAAAAATTTAGGGACAGAACAGAATAGAATAAAAATTGGAGACAGTGAAATGTTTGATTAGAATGGACAAAACAGATAAAATTGTCTTGATGATAGAATTGTATTTGGTTGTAGTTGACAGAGCATAGAAAATAGTGTCGATGACCAAAGTACTCCTGCAGTATAATATGATTAAAAATATGTAATTTATTGATTATTTTAAAACGAATGATTTGTATTAGTATTTTTTTAATTGTATCTATAAATGTGGAATTAAAAAAATGAGGAACTTAATAATTTAATGAAATGAGTTATTGAATAGGAAAAATTTGTATAAGTTAACAATAAAATGAATTACGTAAATATTTTTTTATAATTGTGTCAATATTTTTTTAATTGTATTTGTATTTTTTAATTACGATGAAATAAAATGAAGAACTTAAATATTTAATAAAATGAGAAACTTAAAAATTTAATAAAATAAGTTATTGAAAAAAATCCTATAAGTTAGATAATAATTTAATAAAACATTTAAGCATTCATGGAATTAATTATATAATAGGTTAAAGGTACATTCAAATTTTATATTTTATTAAGAATGCCTTTTTTTGCTATTTATAGTAATAATATGAGAGTATTTTTGTCCAACAGTCTGCATGTTTTGTTTTTGTGACAGACGTAAGAAAGTTGTGCTACAGTTGTAAAAGGAACAAAAAATTTGTGTTTTTATGAACTAGAGATAGAACAAAAATAAACACTACTAAATACAGAGTTTTTATATTTTGTTATCTGTGACTATTGACATCAATCAAACCCAACAACGTAAGCCTTTTTGTATCGGTTGTCTTTTGCAGGAAATGCTAATAGCCTGGATACAGGAGACAGGCATGAACGTACCTAATCAGAGCAATCTGGTTACACTGTTAGTCTTTGACCTAAGAATATCTTTAGACAAATGAAAATTCAATGACTGCTTTTCTTACCCGACTTCTCGAGTTATTACAGTGTTTAAGGTAAGTAAAAATGCATCTGGACACGATGCAGGATTTGAGATCCCATTTCCCGTGATTTCTGGGAGAAAAGTTGGCTGCATGAGCTATGGCTTCCCTGCCATTAGAGGCCTGAATTTGGACATTCCGCTTGAGACCCAGCTGGGATCTACTTTTGCGTAATTCCCCAGCAAAGCACTTGCTGTTCTCCTCTCTCTTTGATTGCACAACCAAGAGGAAGAGAGGAGTCTTAGTCAGGCATTTCCACAACTTTGATGATACGACGTTGACCTGTTATTTTCTGTACAATCAAAGCTAGTTTCAGTGACTCAGGAGACAAGAGTTTTGCAGTTTTGGCTTGATGTAGCTCCTGCTTCCATTGTTTTCCCTCACAGTAGCCTTCAAATTCACCTGCTTAATTTAGATACCAATACCGAAGAGTGGATCGAGATCGAGGAGTTCGATTAACATTAATTTTGCATGTTCTTTTATAGCTCTTGTCTGCCTTTTTCGGAGCTTCCGCTGTAGAGACCCCGTTCCTCACTTCCTAAGCATCGAGGTGCCTACTCCTGGGCAGAAGCTCTGATTGTTGAGCAGATTATAACCCTGGCTCAGTTTCCTCCAACAAGAATGAGAAAGAGTTTCACAGAAACGTGTTTCCATATCATATATAATGCCATTCTCTTAAGGAACTCCGACTTAAATTCTTGAAAGTCATCAAATGAATCCGACACCAACAACAACGAACCAGATGATAATATACAGAAAAGGAGAAAAGATACCATATAATGTGTGATTAAACAATAGAAATTATAAGAGAAAAGGAAAAGGTTAAATAAGAGCACAAAAAGTTAATTTAGAACTGCACAATCCTTTCGTTTGGAATCAAATGGCTGAAATTAATTATCACAACATTGGAAGATCATTACTCTACATAGCCTTCTTTCTAAGAAAGCAACGAGAAAATCACTCCTAAACGCAAAAGGTTAAGGGAAATGTTCAAGAAAGTGCGAGATGACATGGCTTCCATTTCTAAGCAAGCCTTCTTTTGTTCATGTGCTTCACACTTTCCTTTCCTCGGTCCCCCACATTCACTTAGCTTCTTTCTGATTGATAACCACACGTTTTCAATGGACTAACGCGTATTATCAGCTACTTCCTTTTCTTCACCTTATAAAACCACGTCCAAACACTTCCCACCAAACCATCCTCAGCTACCTGCTCTCAGATACCCCAAACAAAAACCAGAGTTTCAAAAACATTCTCATCGATCCTGTCAGCAAGAAGGCAATGACTATGGTGAGAACTTGGAATTATAGCAGGAAAAACGCCTCCGTTTCTGCAATGCAAAAGGAAACCAGATATCTGAGTTCATGGGTTGAGGTTGCCCCAACCGTTTTCATATCTTACCACAAGACGTCTGATGCGCCTCGATTGGAGACTATTATAGAAGAGGAAGCCGCAGATAGGGAGGACCACGATTCATGAATGCTTTCACTTTTCACTTTTCACTTTCTTCCAGGAGAATTTTCTGCTCACTTAAAGACTTTCTTTGTATCAGCTTCAGGAATAAGATCCGAGTTGTTTCGTTGATTTTTACAAATTGAGTGTATGTTTCTGCAATCAAATCACTTTTTTTTTTTCTTTGAACTTCTACATTGGCAATCTCTGAGTTTCCAAGACCAATCAACGATAATTCTATCAGAAAATTGGACCATCTGTCTCTTCAGACAATTTTTATAACACTAATGTCTATCTTTTCCGTGATTGAACAAGTTTCTTAATCCATGATTGAGCACATTTCTTAAAATGAAGGCATGCAAAAAATTTACTTACCCAAAAAAAAAAAAGGCATGCAAAAAATTTAGTTAACGACAAATCGAGTTATTTTGTACTGAAAATAAGAACAGGAAGAACCTGCTTCATTTGTTCCTGTAATTCAGTGGAGCACAGTTTTAACATTTCAGGAATTGGACATATTGTCACATTCTGCTTCTCTAAAATTAAATACCGGAAGTTCCAACTTACATCCTGTCATGGGCAGTCAATAATTGCCCTTTGGACAGATGGTGGCTAACTGGTGCTGATAATTAATATTAAGGGACCATAACTCTCGAGATGCTCTCAAATTCCTATTAGCTTTTTAGATGGAGGGTTTTCTTTAAGTTTGTGGGACGTTAATGCTTCCTTTGACAAAGCACTAACGACAAAGTTAGCTCAGGCTTCGAGAAATGCATTTGAGTGAGTGAGATGCTGAACTCTTTTATATAAGTAAAGATTAAAAATAGAGATGTATACGTGGATTCATTTTCGTCTTTAGAGGAAGACAAGATATGAGCAAACATAATATCGGGGGCTGAGACGTTCTGATGGTTTTTACAAGGCGTGAGTTGTCATCATGAGTTGGGCTGACGGTGAAGTATGAAAAGGATTATCATTTACCTCTCTTAAGTCTTGAAGAAAGACACAGTCCCTTTAAGATTTGGTTATTTAGTAGACGTGTGACGCTCAAATTCCTTTGGTTATTTTGCTTCAGGGTTGTAGATGACAAGTATGAATATCTAGATGTCCCAGTCGAGGGTGAAGTTGTCTAGGGGGTTGTTGAAGACAGGTCGATCTATGATCCGTTCACAGGCTTCCCTAGGTGAAGATGAGGCTACCTCTTAAGGTATGATTTTCAGGATAAGATTTTTTATACGGATTATGGTATTCTTATCTTATTCTATTAAATCTCATTAACATATTTATGTAGACTCCATATAAATATATGGATAAGATTTCATAGAATAGGGTTGAAACAGAGTAACTAGAAGAGAGGATTTAATGGGATGATTTTCTCCCTCTAATATTTATATTTTCTTTTAATATTTTCTTTGTGGTTATAATTAAGAGATCATTTATGTTACCCACTGAAAAAAATGTCACCTTCATTTCATAAACATGTGTGCACTTTATTTATGTTAAACTTGCATGGATATTTTTGTAGAGTTGAGATCCTCTGTCTAACGTTACTTTGTCTAATTCTGTCCAATCGAGATACGTTGTACTTTCTTCTTAAATTTTACAAACTCTTTTACTTTTCTAAATTTCGTGGCTTATCAGCCAAGATGACACCAGCTGACGTCGTCCTCTCTTCATCTTCATTCTCACAAAACAAATTTTTTTTGCACATTCTCCTTTTCGACACAGAAAGAGCCCCTCTCACCATTCAGTGTCCTCCTCCTCTTCATCTTCGTTCTCACAAAATAAAAAATTTTCGCATATTCTCCTTCTTTTCAACACTAAAAAGGAACCCTTCTCACCGTCTCGTTTCTTATCGCCACCTTCCTACACCTTGTAATACCTAGATTCTCGAATCTCAACCACATCAAATTGTGCGACTTTTATAGATGATTATATTATTGAGCTCAATAAACTCAGTGATGAAGACATTATATGATATTGCCTTCTTTCATTCTATCAAATAATTAAAGATCATAGAATGACAGAGAAAATGTAGGGATGACTGCGATAAAGAATATTAATTTAAAATAAAATTTGAAATTCTTAAATTGGAGATATTAGAAAAAGGGGAACAAGAATGACGATGAAATATTGACAATGATTTTTTAAAATAGTCCTTAGATTTTCTCCGTATAATAACCTAAATTGTTCTAAAGACGTAGATGTTTACTTTGCTAATCTCTTGATTTCATAATATAGTGTAGCTTTTTTCTTTTGCTTTTCAATATCATTTGTTATATTCACAACCTCACTATATATATACGTGTATCAAATTTCATCAACAGCTGTAATTCTTCTGATTTTGATTTTGAGAACTTGCAAGTCCGTGCAAGTAAGTCATAACTGTGATTTGCTTGAGTTAGGTCACGGCCAAAGGGGCACAAGGCTTATGAATGCAATACTATATATTGATTGGATTTGTTATGTACAAACAAAAAACTATCATTTATTATAATCACCCGAAGCAACTCACTAACATATATTTTTCCTCTCCGATACAAAACATGTCACCAAGTAAGAACAACCACACTTCTCGTTGCAAACACTGACTCTCAAATTGTCAAACTAAAATGATTGTTATGCCTATCAATCAAAAATGCAATTTTTTATTAATTAATACAATTATTAGTATAATGTAACGTTAACATCAAATGCAATAATTGAAGTTAAGAAATAAATGTAAAAAGAGTTGATATTAACAGTAAAACTTTGTTTATTTATTTCTGTATTAACTACTTAAAATAAAAATTCAAATCATTATTGTATTAATAGAAAATTATAAAAATATAATATTAATATATTCATTATAAATATTACAAGAGTACTATAATGATGATGATTGTAAACGATAATTGTGTTATTCATAGAAACGCAAAATGGCTGTTGTGTGTCATTTCCAAAGCAATCTCTAACTAAGATTTCATGCCAATCTAACTTGTTTCTACGCTTTTTTGTTTTCCAATTTTCATATATTTCAAAGCTTTTTTTTCTTCTCACAAAGCAAATTAACTTTTTTCTCACATTTGGTGGAGTAAAGAAGTAGAAGATAAGTAACAAGATGATTTAAAATATTTCCAAAAAACAGGACTGTAAAGAATCTAGTGTCGCTATAAGAAACACACCAGTGATAAGGAAAGAAAGATAAGATTTTGATGAATTTCAAGTATCTTCTCATGTAAGTTTTGTTTGTTTTTTCATTTATAGATTTTCTTACTTGTTTTTTATTATCATTCACTCTCTCTGTATCTCTATCTTTAAATAATTCTTGAGGGAATGGCTCAGCAAACTTAAAACCAAAATTTCATGAATGGCCCCTTTGATGTCTGCCTCTTTTGAAGTCTCAATAATGTGACTATGTTTCTGATCCATTTGTGTCTTGGAAGACATCATTTTGTTAATTTACTTTTATTATTAATTTTAATGTGGAGAGATATAAGCTACTTTACTGCTTTCCTATGGTGGTTCTTAAAATGAAGATAGTCATTATGTTTTACTTAAAGGTAAGTTTTGAAGATATTTTGATTGTTTTGATGCATGGGCGTCATTCCTTTCTAATTTCTTTTGTTTATGTTTATACATCTATGTGAGTGGTAATTAATGTATATTGTAAAAGTTGAGTTGCTTAAAATTGCATATTAGTTAATTTGAAATATAAACATATCATTCCAAGTTTACTTGTGATAATATTGGCTTTTGTTTAGTGCAAGGCCTTCTAAAGCATATTATTCATTTACTAGGAAGAATTTACGAATTTTTTCAGGTGTATGTTAGAGAGAAGATGAAAACATATAACTACACAATGTGAAACCTTTCATTCTCGAATCACTTTTTCTGTTATAAGAATTAAATAAGGTATGCAGAGCAAACTAAAATACCTCATAGTAGTTTGTAAACACTCATTTTTTGTTATATTAATAATTTTATCTGAAAATAAAGCAATAATGATAATTAGTTTGTGAATTTGATAGGTGTGGAAATGGAAGGTAGATCTACTCCATACTGTCGATTAGAATATGAACTTGAGAAGGAGCAGCATAAGAATTATATTGGCATTGGCAATGAGAGTAGTAATATGAATTTAATTGATTTAGTGCATTCGAATTATGAGGAGAATTTGAACGAAGTTCACTCATCTTGTTCCAAGAGAGTTAATACCAAAAATTGGCAAGGAGTTTGAGACGGAAGAACAAGCTTATCAATTTTATTTAATGTTAAGATATTTATTATATATCTTATTATTTAATTTTGACATTTTTGATTGTTAGATCTTCAAGATATTGCAAATCTTAAAATCCAAATTAAAATGAGGTGTAGCTATGTGATATTTATTTATTTAAATTGGATTTTTGGATAATAGTTTATATGTGAAAGAAGTCTATCTTGAATAGGAGTATAAGTATATCACGTTGGTGTTTAAGATGTATATTACTGGATTTTTGGGATATAAGATAAAGGCAATTTGTCTTACGTTTTTATGGATGGCGTGTGATGTGTAATTGTTGTTAAAGTGGGACTCCTTGTGCTTGTGTGTAATCATGCACCAACAATAACTGAAGTATATCTGATGTGTATCTGCATGAGCTAAATATTGAGATAAGATGTGCAAAGATTGACGGTGACATGCAATTACGAATTCTTACTTCACATACAACCACGTATTCCAATAACAAAACAAGATATCATCTACCACATTGTTTGGAGCTGTTAATGGTATAACATATCATTTAATGGACACAAGGAGTAGGAGTTAGTGGCTCTCACGACAATCATCAAACAAAGGAACAGAATTATGTGGGAGGTCTTTTGGGATTGTGTGTAAATTCTTGGCTGCATCATTCTTTATTGACTCAACGATTATTAATTGATTTCTTTATAGGCTGTATATACTTTGGTTAGCGAATGTGTTATTGGTGTAACTGTGGCTTCCTGTTGGTGTTTATGTGAGTCAGCCTATTGGTGTTGCGATGACTTCCAAATTTATTTCAGTGGAGCTTAACCTTTCAGGAAGTTGTCTTCTTTTTCTCAAGTGTATTATTATTTTGTTCTTAGTTG
>JAOQMS010000004.1:33753669-33773815 GCA_027563885.1 Erythroxylum longipes
CGAGTAAGCATGAAGGAGTTAGACTCCGAAAACGGGGTTTAACAGAGTTAACGAGCATGCATGAAGAGCAAGGAGTCGGACTCCAGAAACGGGGTCTGACAATTTCAACAAGGGGAGAAAGTTTGGTGATATTAGATTTAGAGGGAGAGATAGAGAAAGTTTGGTGATATTAGATTTAGAGGGAGAGATAACATTCAGGGGAAGTGATGAAATTTAAAGGGAGTGATTGTTTTTCATTTTTTATTTCTTGCACTTTATATGATATACTTGAGTAAATAATATTTCTTTGACTTTGAATATCTCTTGTTTTCTTAATATTGAATTATGCTCTGCATATTGAATTATATTTAGTGCATGAATTAAAGGGGAGCTAATCACTACCTTGATATTTATTTGTCTGCTTAACTTTATTATTATTATTTTCTAATATTTATCATCAAAAAGGGGGAGACTGTTAAGCTAAAAGAGATTCCAATTGATATTTTGATGATAACATAACATAATTAAGACTAATTTGTTTTACAATTTTGATGAAAAGTAATACTATAACAAAATGAAGCCAAAAAAATCAAGAAGATAATGTATGAAGTTCATAAAGAGAAGTTGAAGTTTGCAAACGACGAAATGAAGAATCAAAACAATAAAAAAAAGAAGATAAAGGCTCATCAAGGTCATTTCACATTTTGTTTTATATTTGTAAGCTTAGTTTATTAATTTAATGATCTAACAGCTTATCATACATAATCATTTCATCTTACTTCATTATATGAGTCTTCATATTCATCAATAGGTATTGAAGCTTTTGATTTTAATCTAAAACCTCTTGATCTTTCAAATAATCTTTTAGGAAAATTTTGAGAAGTACTTAATCATATTTGGGTTAAACAAATTGGTTTTAAACATTTGAAGTTGTTAAAATCATGTTTTTAGGTTAATCGGTCGATCTATATAAGTTAGTGGTCGACCAATATAAATTATAGCTATTAACTTTGAAGTATTTAGAGTTTGTTGTAATATTGGTTGATGTGATGATTGACCAGCTTGTCATATTGATCGACCAATATAGGTTACTATTTGAGCAATGTCCAATGGCTAGTGACTATGATGTTGTATATAACACTAATCAGTCAGGATACTGTATATAGTCATTATAACGGCTAGTTCTTAACTCTAATGACTATTTTGGGTCCCAAAACACTATAAATAGGTGTTTTCTCATTGGCTTTAACATTAAGAAGGTTTTGTTGTTATATACATTGGTGTTATATACATACATTGCAAAGAGTTTTTCAATCATTTGAGCACCATTGTAACATATTTGTGTGAGTAAGCATTTTGGAGTTATCAAGTAAGTAAGTGAGGTATTTTTGAGTTATAATACTTTGTTGAGGGTGTTGAATATTGTACTTGAGGGTGATCCAAGTGGCACTGAGATTTCTCTTTACTGAGAAAGATTGTACAAAGGTTAGACAAAGGTTATTCTTTCCCTTGAAAAAAGAATTATAGCAGAATTCTAAGAAGAATCTTGGGAGTGGACTTAGACAAAGATTGTTTGTCGAGCCACTATAAATTAGTTTGCATTTTCTCCTCTTTAAATTATTGTTCAATGCATGCACTTATGCTTGAAAGTGAAGCGATAAGGAAGCAATAAACCAATTGATTAAGTTTTTTCCATTTGATGTATTCATGAGACAAGGAGTCCAAACTTGAGGTGTTATCTAGTGGTAAAAAATTACCATCAACATCGCTAATAAGATCTTAGAAGATTAGGGTGGCTTGAATTTAATTTCTCTATGTAAGGTAATTTGTAGAATATAATGATATCGTTAAAAAGTTTGTGATTTAGTTAAATGGTAGTGTAGGCAGATTGTTTATTAACATTGTTTGTTTCTATGAAATTGTTGTTGGCCTTTTTGTGGGTTGGTTTTACTGGTTGTGTGATGCTCTCGACAATGTTGTAGATATGAGAAATTATTTATTTGATGTGGGCTCTAATATCATGATAGAATAAGTATAATCAAGGAAATATATTATGTTTTCCCAGTATTGATCTATAGGGTTTGTGATCCTTAATATATAACCTTGTGAATTATAAGTGTGAATAATGTACAACATAAGGATGAATGAAATATACAATTGAAAAGATTTAGACCATGTGTAAAATGGTGGAAAACTAATTAAGTGTTTAGAAGAAATGATAATAGTGTACAACTAAAAATAATTTGCTTTTTCTTGTAAATGTTATATTTTTGTTTTCAAGATTCAAATTGAGAACATTTTTTTTAATTTGGTCCAATGACTTCATTTTAATTTAGGTTAAATGTATTATTGACACCTCAATATTTTATAAAAGATCTAAGTATCTTTATCTCTAATACTACTTTACACCCTAATGTTACTAAAATAGTAATTGTAATGGCAATAGAGATAATGGTATAAACTTATTTAGACCTTTTGTAAAGCATCGAGATAAAAATCATATCTTTAATTAATATATAGATAAATCATTTTTAATATGACATTAATTTTTGCTAGGTCCAATTTTCTATTTGTAACACCATATAAGTTACATTGATAGAATAAATACTAGGAACTAACTATAACTTAGATATTTCAAGAAGAGTTAAGGTGTGATTTAGACCTTTTATGTTTTAGTTGTCATCAAGAGTTTTGTTAAATTAATCAAATCTCATGAATTAAACCTATATGTAACATTATGAAAAAAATTACTTAAATTTCATAGGCGATATTAATCAGGACACCTTTAAATAAACATATGTATAAAAAAAATATAAGAGAGGATCACCAATATTAGATGGCGTAAAGAGCATTAAATCATTTGGGATAAGAAGAACTAGGATGTATAAGAACATAATTATATAATATCTTTGTACCTTTATTATATAATATCCATCATATACACTAACATAATTATATTCCAATATATTCACTCATATAGTACTTAACTTTATTATACAATACCCATCATATACACTTAAAAAGTTATCTGCTATAAAAGAAGCTTGTACAGTTTGGGAAGAAGTTTTGATTGGTTGATCAAGTAAAAGAAACTCAATAGAATTCATAACTATCTCGATCTTATTTATTTATTTATTTATCACCGTCATTATCATCATTATCATTATTCTTGTCTTTGTTATTGTTGATGTTGTTGTCGTTGTTGTTGTTGTTGTTCATTTATGGAGCTATATTTTTATTATAGATTATAATGCAAAAAAAAAAACGAGGCAATTTGTAGTTATTAAAATTGGACTAAGTTTGGGTATAAAGAGATAGAAATCGGTTAGTTGAAAGATGGTTATTGATTTAAGGATGCACAATATCCCTACCGATGTTTGAATTTTAAAATTAATTTTTTTCTAGACATAAATGTATTGTCAAATATATTAATATTGAACTTTATACACATATATATTCTCAAATATTGCCAATGTAATATAAACATGATTAAATCATAAAATATAATTTACCTACTGATTGAATAAAATATAATCGATATAAATATTTATAATCTTTTGTTTAATGATGTTGTTACATGTATCCAAAAATTCCTCCTCAATTATCATCACTCCCAACTAAAAATATTTAAATAGGCAAATAAAAATGTACAATATATCATTAAGTAATATCATGAAAATGTCATATTCAACATATGAAATTAATACAACTAATATGTAACTTCATTAAGTAACATCCTTTTCTACATCTCTTCTTTTGGACCTACTCTGCTTGAAATTTCAAAATTTTTATTGTTAACCTATAACATGGCCTTGAGACTATTCGCTTGTTCAATCTCACATCTTTTGGAAGGTATTCTATATACCAAAATGGTAACCATCATTTCGTGACTCAATTTTAATGGCAATTGTAATTTTTTTATCAGTTTCTTCTAACATATTATACAAGCACTCAATATTTTATTCGTTATTCTACTATGTAGTCAAGGGCCTTATAAAAATTGATTCGATTTCTTATTCTACTAATACTAATATGATTATCCTCCTAAATGTTACTAACATTTATCTTTATATATCATATAACTACATCCTTGTGTGCTTTCCTAACAAAGAAACATTTTAAAATATTTTCAATCTTAATCCTTTTGAAAAATTTAACCGTGCCGATACACAATTCCTTTAAATTTTATAACTAAACTTTGTTAGTGAAGGTGAGTCACTTGATTTAATTGTATATAATTTGACAACATTGCAATCTTTACCTATCTCCTTTAAGGAGTACAAATTAATATTTCCTTTATTTCAAGTTTTACTCACCTTGTAATACATTTGTTAGTTTTTCTTGTACAATTCAAAATAGGCTATTGCTATACGCCTTCTCAATATCCAATTATGTAGCTAAGGATACATTACTCTCTAAACATAAGTGATCAAACTTCATCTCCTACGCAATCTTTTTCATTCTCATAATATCTTAAAAAATCTGAATACGCTACGAACATGCATATAGCCATCAAATTAAGCGTTCATACTTACACTTCTTTATATCATTAATATTGCCATCCAAAAGTGATTCCTAATATTACTTTGGAGCCGATCTCGTATGGTCATCAAATGGAGATTAAAACCATTAATTATTTTCCAAGTCAAACTTGAAAAGTTTTTATTTCCATTTTTGTCATTGATTACTTGTATTGGTAGCATTATAGACAACATTCATAAATATATCTTTCAACTTTTTCTAGGTCTTATATGTACAACTTCTCAAATACTTAAGTAAATGCCATAAATAAAGATGGTAATAGGTCGGGATGGTTGAGCCTATCTAGGCTTGAAACCGAATAAAATATTTTAACTCAGACCTTAGGCCCAGTCCAAGCCCAATTGAGCTCAGAAAACACAAATCGAGCTTGGCCCCAAAAAGCTCGATGAAGTTTGACCCAACTCTATTATTTATTTTCCAAAAAATTAAAATTTTAAAAATAATGTCGATTTCTCAACTAGGCACGTTAACTTCAAGCAGGACCAAGCCCAAGCTTATTTGCCATACTTAGCCATAAATAAAGCTTATGCCTTATGGTGAGAAATACTAACTTCATGACATCACCTATACTCTTCCACTCATTTATAATAATAGAGTCAACTGATTTACCATTCAGACACCTTAACTATGTAAGAAAAAGCTAGTAAAAACTATTAGTCATCTAATTACCTAATAGTGCATAACCAATCAATATAAACTATATGTGATGGTTTACACTAATAACTTGAGCAAACAAAATTTGGTATTTGTTCACGAGATATGTGGTATCAAATATAACTATATCACTAAATTCAACAAAAGATATGTGACTCCTTACATCTAACCCAAAAAAAAAAAAATAATCTTCCTCACTCATTGCAGTCAATTCCATATAAAGAACTATTATCCTTTTCTTTCATGCTATTGAACATCTTATATACCACCCTATATCTCCTTTTTTCAATCCCACTCATCTCAACATGTATATATGATTAGCAAAATTATCTCATAAACATGTTACATTTTTATGCTCCCCACACTTGTAACAACAAACCATACATTTGTATACGACCTAATTTTGTAATTATCATTCAATTTTAATCTAAGTCTTACTTGGCTATCCACTACTTGATGTTGCCTCATAAACCTTACACTACTTTGAATTAAATCATAATTATGCGCATCTTTAAGATTGATTATGGTCCAAAATACATTCAATCAACCTCGATTATGATCTAAAATACATTCAATCAACCGATAACAAACTTTATCATTGAAACTAATTCTTCCACTTGATCTTAATTTCTTTTTACTTAAACTTTGTGATTTATTAAATTAACCTCGAAGAAAAATAAATTTTCTTCTCTTAAACTCTCTATTCCCATCTTTCCTTCCTTTTTTAATAGCAATTGTAATCTCATGACTCTTTGCATAATTTTGGTATAAAAAAATATCATTTCATATTTTTCGAACTTTATTCTCATTTCTAATACTACCTCTATCACAATCTCTGCTCGACTTCATGACATCATCACACCTAAAAAACTCTTCTTTTTTTTGAAATTTAAAACTGAGATTATATTTCCAAAGCTAAAACTTATATACAATTCTTTACAAGGATATTAAAAAGAAATTAAACAACAACTACTACACTTCTAAAACAGTACATCTGATAATCATTCACACCTATTAGATCAATCATATCAGTCTAAGTTCTGGGCTGATGCTGTCTTGCTTCCCTTTGGCTAACATATTTCTCTAATCAAGTTAATTATTGTCCCGGCAAGCTCATACATATGTTGTTCTTCATTCTTATAGAGTCTCCTATTCCTCTCCCTCCATATATAGTAAATCACCATCTAAAATGATGTCTTAATAACGAGACTATCCCTCTGGCCTAATTTGGAGTACCACATTATATCGTTTAACACTTCATTCCATTGAAAGGAGAAACTCGGGATTCTAATCATAAGCAAAATCCTGCTCCACACCGCTTTGGTATACTGACATTCAAAAAACAAATGATCTATACTATCGTTTACATGTTTACACAAAACACAAAGGAGGTCAAAACTTCCGAACCATTGATCATTTGTTCTCAACATATTCTTGATAGTTAACCACAAGAAAATAGCAGATTTAGGACTTAATACCTGTTTCCACACTAAATCAACCCACAGAACTTCTTCCAAAGCTACCCTCTCTATGGCGTGAGCAAATTTGTTTGTGAAAGCACCACTATTATGAGCAGCTCATGCAATCGTATTAGCCCTATTGCTTATTTGCATTCCCGCAACATAATTGGCAAAGAGGTGAAAATATCTGGAATTGTTCATCCTATCCCTCTCCCAAAAAAACCAAGCAACTGTAGCCTCCTTCGGAATCCTATTACCAATAGCTTGTAAGTCATTTCGTGACCATAGAGGACTAAAATTTGACCAGTTATCAAACTAGAATCTGACATCTTCACCATTCCCTACCCTGAACTTAATGAAAGGATAAATCTTTTCCTTAAGTTGTAACATACTCTTGAAAATCCAAGAAAGGTCATACCTAAGCTGGAGATTCCAAAAACTTTGAGCATTAAAATGGTAAATTTGCACCCAATTAACCCACAACGCTTCTTTATCAATAAACAATGTCTAATTCTCTTTATTAGTCGTACCCTTTACATTCGCATAGTACCTAAAAAAACTCTTCTTGTTCTTTATTTTATTACCTAGCTCCATAATCCACTACACCAATACATATATTGAAAATAAAACAATACTATTCAAAAAGTATCCTTATATTACACAAAGTATAACACTATATTATACAACAAGTACCATCATATTATAAATAAAATCACCTTACATATCAAAAAAATATTTCAAACTAATTAGATGGGCATCACATTAGGATATTAACTTTTACGCATGTATGCGAAAATTTTTCTCTTGCATAGGACCATTAGACCTTCTTCTTTGTTCTCCTTTTCAATCTCTTATTCTCTTTTTTTATTATTCCAACTTTCACTCTATACAAATAACAGCAAGCACTACAAAAAGATAGACATTTGGCCACGTTTTTCTCGCTATATTTTTAAAATTGTAACAAAAAGTAAGCCTTTCATGACGATTTTGAAAATTGTCACAAAAGGGTAAGCATTTGACAATGATTTTAGTAATCATCACCCATTTGGTGATGATTTTCGCTAAAGCGTCTATATTTTGCAATGATTTCTAAAAACGTCACAAAATGTGAATCTTTTAATAACGATTTTAAAAAGTCGTCACCAAGAAGGCCCTGATTTGGTGCCAAAAGATCACCTTTATTAACCCTTTGAGGAATATTTTTAAAATTGTTGCCAAATGTGAAAATAAGGAGGGCACAAAAACGAGAACTGACTCTTGAAAAGAAAAGCCCTAAAGCCTAAAGCACCCAGCTCTCGTCCTCTGCTATTTCTTTCCTCTTCATCTATGAAACCGAAGGGCGCTTTAAAAAAAAGGCCCAAAGCCGAAAACACACATCTCATCCCTACTCTTAGTGCAGGGTATATCCAGAAGCATCTTGTTCGATCTCCCTTTTCCTCTTCCAAACTCTCCCTTTCTCTGTAAGTATATGTTGTTGTGTATGCTGATGTTGTGTTCATGGTGGGCACTTCTCGGAGACCCTGGAGCCAATCCGCAAATATGACGGCTCTTTTTTATCTCCGTGATCTATGAAGTCTCTATTGACGTCTTCTTGTCCATGATGATATAATCTTGTACTTACGTAGCTCTTCATTAAGGAGTTCTCTCCCATCCGAGCAGCAGTGTTCTTGTCAAGCTTTAGTAATGGGGTGTCTCGAGCTCTTATTCAACATCTGTTTTCAGGGTTAAGTTTGTTGAATGGTGACATTAAGTACTATACTGAAGTGAGTTGTTTGTTACTATTACATAATACATTTTTTTTTTTTTTACAAGGAAAAGAAACAAAATTATATGATCTTCCGAGGAAAACAAACCTCCGCTATATCCTGAAGGGGAATGGATAGTGACACATCTTGAGAGTGCAACATTAAAAGTGGTGAGCCCGAGATTCAAATTAACAGCAAGGTTGATAAGTCAATCAGCACATCAATTTCTCTTTCTGTATGTGTCGTGCGTATGAACGATCCAATTGCGAGTAAGTAATTCATGAATGCTCAAGACGAGAGGGTTGATGTTTAACGTGGGTTATTCGTTTATTAGTTAGGAACAAGACTGTTAACTAGAAATTTTCACATTTAGTAGGATTTTTAAGTTGTCATTGTCGTCCTTGTTGTTGATGTTAGTAGAAAAAATTATCCAAAGAAAAGAAAATCACATAAATCAATGGATGACCTAATTAGTTCGAGACTGATTGCCTGATGAACACAAAGTTGGTTGTACATTGCTAGGAAATACTAGAAAAACAGAAAGAAATTGTAAAGGTAATAACAAAAAGCAAATCTTCATTGGTCGACCTTAGATGTGGACAACTCAGAACGACAAACGGGACAAGAGCTGTTTTTCGCTAACCACATGACAATGCACTTCCCATGGAACAAGTGATCATTGGAACACATTCTTGTCGCCGACCCCTTCATCTTCTCCAAGCAAATCGCGCACTCGTCGCAAGTTTTCTTGTCCACTTGCACAGACTTTAACTTCAGTTCCTCTCCTTTAGTTCGTACCATCCTAGAATTTTTTCTTTCCAGTTGCAAACATGCCTCTCTTACACAGCGGTCTCTTAGATCTTTCTCATGATATATAGAACAGTTTAAGAGGTCTCTTTCCTCGAACACAACCTCTCGAGTTGTCTCAAGCTCTAAAAATAGTCTCAGGTATTCTCGGCCCTTCTCGGAGACCCCGAAGACAACTCCCCGAATCGTTTCCAAAACATTCTTAATCACATGCGCATCACTCTTACCGAATGACCCCTTTGGATTCAGAAGTCGACCAATGTACTGTGCAGTGATGTTCTCAAAGTTAATGGCTGTATTTACCGTAAACGTGAACGTACGCAGCTCTTCACTGAATTCATGAATAAGGAGTTTTCTCCCTTTGAATGATCGACGAAATAATCTTTGTTTGGCTTTGTAATCGATGGTCAAGACAACTTGCATTGGCGACCGCCGCCTTCGAGAAACATTAATCTGGTAAAGCTTTAACTTTGGTGATCTGTAGAGTTGAAAATCCAAGGTTTCCTTCTCGATCATGTTGCAATTTCTGGGAGAAAACCCAATTCAATTTTCTTGATAACATCAATACGGAGTCCGATACTTGCTATTTATGAGTTTCAGGTATCCTAATCCGAACGAGAAAAGGAGATTTGGAGTCTGGTACAAATACTTTGTTCCGGAATCGGATTAATTCATGATTAAACCTAGTTAATTCTAAATATTCCTTTTGAAATAATTAATTTACTTTTTTATAACACACAAGTATATTGGTATCATAGAGTTAAGTTCTAGCTAATTGATCTCTGACCTCAACAAAACGGAATGACTCCGTATAATCACGCAAGGAAAACCCCGAGTATGCTTTATTTCAGAAAGCAAACAAGAAACGATCTCAATCTCAACAATCATCAAACACTTATCTTATACATTCCAAAAAGTGTTCTTTTGACATCAGCTGTCATCCTAAGTAAGCACCTTCCAACATGGTCAAACATTAAGGAACTGCAGGAGTCAAAGCATTATCAGCGTGTGGTAGCTGTTTTCTTGAAATCAATTTTGTCAACCTTGACTTCTCCATCAATTAGTTCGTACACGTACACCACAACACGCAAGCCGTCAATGTCCATTAACACAAAACTCGGGTTCACGTCATACGTGAAACTGCTGTAGGCACCAGTTGCCGAGCCGGGGTTTATTACCACACCACCCTCATGCTTATAGGCTTTGAACTGATGGGTGTGGCCAGTGACTAGGATGTCCACATCCAGTTGCCTCTGTAGCATTGCTAGAGAATCCAAGTCTCCCCATGGAATGACCTACGTAAAAATTGGTGACTGTATGTTAGCATAAGAGAAAATAAGGAAAATATGCAAACTGAAAGTAAAATCAGACCCTTTTGCTTTATGAGTATTTCATTGCAATTAGATGAAGTTAATTCCCTGATCTAATTACTGAAAAATGAAAACCAGAATCAAAGAACTGGTTTTATTTATTACTTGAAGATGTTCTCAGAAAATACAGTTGTACTTGCAGAACATGTACACACATATATCAAAGGAATAGCAAAATAAAGCTTCACTTTTTCACACATCTAATCTTTTTATCAGAGTTTCCCATTGGACAGTTATTAATACTTCAGCACAGGAAGTCTACTCTATGTATCAATGGATATACAACTTCATATTCTCGAAGACACTACCAATAGAAAATTGTACAAAGCAGTATCATGTCACTAAACCATGATTTCTTTTTTAACCATGGCATAACCCATTGTCAAAACCAAAGTATGGTAATTGTAAGAAACTGAGTGTTATCACAATCTGTCATCTGTAAAGGTGAATTTCTTCTATTTAGCAATAAAGTGAAGAGGATTAAAATCAAAATCCTAATCAATATTAGGTTAAACTAAGACGAAGAAAGTCCGAACCTGATGACCATGGCATATTCCAAGCTTAAATTGGCCAATAGTAAGGGTCTTAGTCTCTGGATAATGCGAGTCTTCATCAAATTCACCTCTTGTAATATGCAAATCAGGACAGAGGCTCTTCAAATAATCATGCACTTCCTGATGAGGCAAACCACTTAGTTCAATTACTAGATAAAAGTGTGTTCCACAAGACATATGCCGGTCTTCATCAATATTTACTACAGATATGTACATTGAAAGATAGGAAGAAAAGAAGAAGGATACAGGTTTTTGTAGGAAAACAAGCTATATAACTACAAAAGAGAATTTCTTCAAACAACATGCAAGAACTAATGAGAAGGATTGCAGGGAGAATTTCATCGTCATGAAACTAAGATTTACCTTGCTCGAGCTCATCAAAGGGTAGTAAGGATCCATACTCAATTTGTGAAGGAAACTAAACGATTTGTTTGGGTTTGCAGCAGTCTAATCAAAAGACTATAGGTATACTCAGGAGCTCTCTATTACACAGCATATGTGCTCTCTCCAATACTCTGTTACCACATCTGCACATCTACTAATCCAGCCCATGTGTAGTTATTGAATGACAATCCAATAGAAGAGGAGAATGGTTCACATATTTGACATAATCCAACAAATCAAAATATGAATGGTCTCCTCAAAAGTTCTATAATACCCACAATAAGAAAGGTCCAGAACTTAAACAAGAACCACATATTGATTCACAAAACAATAAAAGAAACAATTAGACAAACCAAAAGTCCACTTCAATTAGTAGACGTGAATTAGAAATGGCAATAATCAGCCAAACATTGGGAGAAGGGGAACCAGAGCACTGTAACTTGTAACAACTCATTATGTGCAATACATGCAACTCGAAATAAAACTTAAGCAAAAAGATAAGACAACTGAAATTGAAATGAGGAACAAAGAGGACTATGATTACTTTAATACAGAGATTGCCAGTGCAAATAATGTGCTGAATCTTGCCAGGCACAAGCATAGACTTGAACTTAGGAGGCAGATCAGCTGCCCTGTGAGGTATGTGGAGGTCCCCTATAGCCAACACCAACACCATTCTCTTCCAAATATTAAAACACACAAGAATCTGTCTCTTTTTCTCTCGCTCCTAACAATTACACAATCCCCAACGTTAACATCATAACCTGCAAATCTCCCAAAACAAAATAAAACCAAGATCAAAACTAAGAATTAATCAAAACCAAGAATTACCCAATAAAATTTACGAGCCAAAGAGATGAAACCTATTAAAAGAAAACTTCAAGAATAAATCTTGATTGAAAACACCTGCGTACGGGTAGTAGTTTCAGAGGAAAAGTCAATCACTAGTTGCGAGGAAACAAAGTGGCAGGTGTTTTAGTTACGAGACCGCCGGTCCAAGTTGAACGATCGAAGCTGAAATCGGATTTAAGCAATGTTTTGTGTTGAACTGTTGATTGACCTTCATTTTAGTTTTTCTTTTCTACTTCAATTTGCATTTTGGATTTGCCATACTCCAACATTTGAACCCATCGGGCTTATGCATAGAAAGTGGAGAAAGCAAGGCCAACCCTTTAGCCGTTTAGCCCAAACCCAACTAACTTTGTTTTAGTTTGCACTTTTTTCCCTCAATAAACCAAGTTGTTCTTTAAGTAAACAAATTAATGTTGGCACACCGATTGAGTTAACTTGGGAGTCAAGATCTTCTGTTAACGTCACTCTGTCTAACTATGTCTAATTGAGATACGTTGTCATTTCTTCTTAAATTTTACAAACTCTATCTTAACTCTTTTACTCTTCCAAATTTCGTAGCTTATCAACCAAGCCAACTGCAATTGATGTCATCCACCTTTTCATGTTCGTTCTTACAAAATCAAAAATTTTCGCATATTCTCCTTCTTTTCAACACTAAAGAAGGAACTCCTCTTATTGTCCTAGTCCATATCTTCATCTTCGTTCTCACAAACAAATAAAATTTTCGCACATTCTCGTTTTCAACACTAAAGAAGGAACCCCTCTCATCGTCTCGTCTTTCATTGCCACCTTTCTGCACCTTGTAATACCCAGATTCCTAAATCTCAACCACATCAAATTGTGTTAGTTTTACAGACGATTACATTATTGAGCTAGACAAATTGAGTGATGAATAAATTATGTGATATTGCCTTATGTCATTCTATCACATAATTAGGGATCATAGAATGACAGGGAAAATGTAGAGGTAGCTGGGGATAAAAAATATTAATTTAAAATTAAATTTAAAATTCTTAAATCGGAGATATTAAAAGAAAGAGGACTGGCAGTGATTAAAAAAAATGCCCAATGCCCTATTATCTCAAGATTGTTCCTAAGAAAAATAGCCCCTAGATTTTCTCCTTATAATAACCTAAATTCTTCTAGCAACATGGATGTTTCCTTTTCTAATCTCTTGATTTCATAATACTGTAGCTTTTTTCTTTTGCTTTTTAATATCATTTGTTGTATCCACAAATTCGCTTTATATAAACATGTATCAAATTTAATCACCAACTGTAATTTTTCTTCTTCTTCTGATTTTTTTAGAACTTACACGGTTGTGTGAGCTAAGTCACAATTATGACTTAACAAGTCACGGTCGTGACTTGCTTGCTTGAGTTACGACCAAAAGGGCAAAAGGTTTGTGAATGCAATAAGATATACTGATTGGATTTATTATTTAGCAATAAAAAACTATTATTTATTATAATCACCTGATAACATTTCAATATGTCAGTACAAACGCCATCAACTATAAGATTAATGTAGTCCATGAAAAACAAGAGAATAACACATTTAACAAAAAAACTAACTTGCCCTCTGTAAATTTGCAAACCACACTTCTCAGTTGCAAATACCAACTCCCTATATTTTTTCTCTTCTACCGATACAAAATATGTGACCAAGTAAGAACAACCACATTTCTCAGTTGCAAATACCAACTCCCAAATTATGAAAATAAAACGATTGTTGTGCCTATCAATCAAAATTGCATTTTTAAGTAATTAATACAAGTATTAGTATAATGTAACAGTAACATCAAATGTAATAATTGAAATTAAGAAATAAATGTAAAAAAGAGTGGATATTAGCAGTAAAACTTTGTTTATTTATTTATTTCTGCATGAACAACTTAAAAGGAAATTTAAATCATTATTATATCAATAGAAAATTACAAAAATACAATATTAATATATTCATTACAAATATTACAAGAGTACCATAATGATGATGATTATAAGCGATAATTGTGTTATTCATAGAAAAACAAAATGGCTATTATGTGTCATGTCCAAAACAATCTCTAACTAATATTTCTCGTAAATCTAACTTGTTTTTGCGCTTCTTTATTGTCTGATTTTCATATCTTTCAAAGCTTTTTTCCCGTATCACAAAGCAAATTAACTTTGTTCTCACATTTGGTGGATGGTGGAGTAAAGAAGTGGAAGATGAGTAACAAGATGATTTGAAATATTTTCAAAAAAATAGGATCGTAAAAAATCTAGCGTCGCTGTAAGAAAAACACCAATGACAGGGGAAGAAAGATAAGATTTTGATGAATTTCAAGTATCTTTTCATGTAAGTTTCATTTGTTTTTTCATCTGTAGATTTTCTTACTTGTTTTTTATTATCATTCCCTCTCTCTGTATCTTTATCTCTAAATAATTCTTAAGGGAATGGCTCAGTAGACCTAAAACCAACTTTTTATGAATGGCCACTTTGATGTCTACCTCATTTGAAGTCTCTATAATATGAGTTTGCTGCTGATCCATTTGTGTGTTAGAAGACATCATTTTGTTAATTTACTTTTATTATTAGTTTTAATGTAGAGAGATAATAAGCTACTTTAGTGGTTGCGTATGGTGGTTCTTAAACTTTTCCATAAAGGTTTAAAGATATTTTGATTGTTTTAATGCATGGACGTCATTCCTTTCTAACTTCTTTTGCTTTTGTTTAGACATCTTTGTGAGTGATAATTAATGTATATTTTAAAGGTTGAATATTGTAAAGATTGAGTTGCTTAACATTGCAGATTAGTTAATTTGAAATATAAACATTTCATTCCAAGTTTACTTGTGGTAATATTAACTTATGGTTGGTATAAGGCCTTCTAAAGCATACTATTAATTAACTGGGAAGAATTTATGAATTTTTTCAGGCGTGTGTTAGAGAGAAGATGAGAACATATAACTGCACAATGTGAAACCTTTCATTCTCCAATAGCTTTTTTTGTTATAGGAATTAAACAAGGTATGCAGAGTAAACTAAAATACCTCCCAGTAGTTTGTGAACACTCCTTTTCCGTTATGTTAATAATTTTATCTGAAAACAAAGCAATAATGATAATTCGTTTGTGAATTTTACAGGTGTGTAAATGGAAGGTAGATCTACTCCATATCGTCAATTGGAATATAAACTTGAGAAGGAGTAGCATAAGAATGATATTGGCATTGGCAATGGGAGTAGTAATATGATATCAACTAATTTGGTTGGCAATGAGAGTAGTAGTATGAATTCAATTGATTTGGCACATTCGAATTATGAGGAAAATTTGAACAGAGTCCACTCATCTATTCTAAGAGAGTTAATACCGAAAATTGGTATGCAGTTTGAGACGAAAGAACAAGCTTATCAATATTATTTAATATATGTCGACTTTGGAATAAGAAGAAGCAAAAGTCACAAAGATAAATCTGGTAAATTGATTTGCAGGCTTTTTTGTTGTAGTGATGAAGGTAAAAGGATGCCTGATAAAAGAGATGTGTATGTAAGAGGTCTATGTTCAGAAACAAGATTTAGTTGTGAGGCAAGAATGAAAGTTAATAGTGTGAAAACTAAAAAATTTCAAGTGATTCAATTTGTCAAGGACAACAATCACTATCTTTCAAGTCCTAACAAAACACATTTGCATAGAAGGTCATAAAAAGATATCTTATACTACAGCATTGCAAATTCAAATGGCTAATGATGTGGGAATTTCACCAAAAGCATCCCATGATCTTATGGTGAGACAAGCAGGTGGGAGAAATAATCTTGGCTTTATTCCAGAGGATTACAAGAATTATTTAAGATCCAAAATAACAAGAGATATAAAAAGGGATATATAGGTGGCGTGTTAGAATATTTGTATAAAATGCAATTTGAAGATCCTAATTTCTTTTATGCCATTCAAGTGGATGAAGATGATTTAATAACTAATATATTTTGGTCAGACGCAAAGATTAGGAATGATTACTTAGACTTTGGTGATGTTGTTTGCTTCAATACTACTTACAAGAAAAATAGTGAGGGTCTGTCACTTACTTTATGTAGGTGTGAACCATCATAAGCAAACAACAATTTTTGGTGTTGCACTACTATACGATGAGACTACTCTTACATTTGAGTGGTTGTTTGACACATTTTCTAGAGCCATGTATGAGAAAAAACCTACATATATTCTTACTGATCAGGATGCAGTGATGGCAAAGGCATTAGCTTCAAGGTGGCCTGAAACCCATCATCGACTTTGTATTTGACACATTTATCAAAATGCCGCAATCCATTTAAGTGGTGTTTTTTCTCAGTTTAAAGATTTTACGTGGGATTTCAGCTAATGCATATATGACTTTGAAGAAGAAGAAGATTTTTTCAATGCATGGAATGAGACGTTACAAAAATATGAACTTCAAGATAATGATTGGTTGAAAGGTATGTTTCATATAAAAGAAAATTGAGTTTTGGTTTATGGACGTAAAATGTTTTGTGCAAATATGACCACCACCTAACGAAGTGAGAGCATGAACAACATTGTAAAAAGGTACGTGAGTTATTAGCATAACTTTTTACAATTTTTTAATCACTTCTAGAGGCTTATTGATGATTATCAATTTGATGAGTTAAAAGCTGATTTTAGAAGTAATATAAGCACTTTATCATTTTCAACACCTGTTCAAATTTTAAAGTATACATCTAGTCTACACTCCAGAAGTGTTTAAATATTTTCAAGATCAATGGAATCATTCTCATGATTTGAGTTTTCATCTTTCTGGTGGAGTTGATACAATTAGAAAATATGATACCACTCTTGTAGGGAAGAGCTACTTTAATATGGTCACTTATGATTCATCAAATGATGAAGTCCATTGTAGTTGTTGGAAGTTTGAGTTTGCTGGCATTTTATGTTCTTATGTTTTGAAGGTTTTTAACTTGAAAAATATTTTGAGAATACTGAGTCAGTATATTTTGAAAAGATAGATATGGAAAGCAAAAACATGGTACCTTGATGGTAAAAGCTATACTATCAATGTAAGTGAATTGGATCCTAAAATGTTGTCAAGTATAACATACAAAGAATTGTGTGCATTAAGCATGCGATTGGTTACAAGAGCAGTAGAGAGGAGAGACACTTGTAAAATTATGAAAGATGACCATCTCAACATGTTGAAGATGGTTGATGAGATATTGAACGGTGAAGAATTAGCTGATGAAGAGAACCTAATATAACAAGATGAAGAGTTGACCAAACGGTCAAATCCTGAAGTAAATCTGTTCAATCAACGTGACATTAATTTTGGTGAAAGGAATAATATTGGAGGTGTCAAAATGAATACAAAACCTACTTTAAGAAAGAGATTGAAGGGTGGATTAGAGAAAAGGTCAAGGAAAAGAAAGTATGTTAAAGAATGCAAGACTTCAACAAATATAGCAGATTCAACACCTATACCTCTTTTCAATACTTAGGTTATATTTTTATTGATTTTATGTTTTCAAACCTTTAATATATATATTTTACATTACGATAATTTCAAGTATTTTTTTAGTTTAAATATTCTATTCAGGATTTCAAAGAAAATTCCCAACATACCTGTGTTATGTCCACCATACAACATCCTATATTACATCAAGTTTAGGTAAGCTTTCAGTAATTAAAAATGTCACATGTTTTGTTTTACTTGTTTTCAACAATTTTTCATTTTTATTTTATGACAAATAGCAAAGTATGGTTTACACTCATTAAAGAATGACTGGAGACTCTGGAGCACATTCTCAGGTTCTATTTGTAATATTGTCTTTTGGGTATATGTTAATAATCATTTAATGATTTCAATTTTCTATTTATGTACCACTTGGTTATGATAAATACCAAATGCAACCAATTGGTGTTTCTATGGGTAACACAAGCATGGTTTACACTCATCATCATTCTGGAACAAATTCTCAAGTATTATTTCTAATATTTTCTTATTGTAATCTATCATTATGGAACAAAATCTTAGGTATTATTTGTAATATTTTATTTTTGTAATATGTTTTTAATCTTCTAATGATTTGTCATTTTAGGCCATTGACGCAGAATCAAGTAAACAAAGTTTTACTACTATTATCCTACCATCAATGCGCATTACTGATTTACTTAGGGTAATTTTTTAACATTCTTTTCTTAATTTCAATTATTGCATTTCATTTTAATGTTACATTTTTATTAATAATTGCATTTCATGTTAATTTACATTTTATTAATAATTGTATTATTAAAATGCATTTTGATTGATAGGCATAACAAACATTTGGTTTTGACAATTTGGGAGATGGAATCAAACCAAACAATTTGGGAGTTGGTATTTGCAACGAAAACTACGGTTGTTCTCTTCCATGCATTGGTGAAAATTTTTACATTTGTAAACGAGGAGTCAAATTCTGATGCAATTTTAGGTCAAACTGCGAATCTTATTATTAGCAGGGAGAAGGTCATTCATTTACTGAAGAATGTTAAGAAAATAACATGTTGTTATATGTTATTGTGTGTATTATTATTTTGGATTTGAGGTCAGTCACGACCGTGACTTAAATTGCACGTAACATGCACAGTCGTGCATGAAGTCATGGTCTTGACTGAACTTGCACGGCTGTGCAATGACAGTCGTGACTTAACATGCACGGTCTGTGATTTAACTTGCATGGTTGTGGGTAAAAATGTTTAATTTAATGCCTTATTCACAAATTAATCCAATTAACATTCATCTAATTTCACTCAATTCATATTTATTCAAATGTCAACTAATTTCAGCATATGAAAAAAAACTACAATAAAACTAAATTCAACACAACGTTTCCGCCGCTTTTACTCAAACAAAACCAACAATACTAAATATAAAAGTAAATAATGTAAACAAAAATTTTCTCGAAATTTCCTTCGTTGACTATAAAAATAAATAATATAAACAACAATTTTTTAAACATTTCCCTCGTTTTTACTCAAGCAAAACAAACAACTACACTACAAAAATCAATAATGTAAACAACAATTTTCCCAAATAATAGTAAAAGATATTTAATCGGAGCATTCCAATAAAGACAACCTAAGAATTTGAAAGTCATAATAATCTATGAAAAGCTATTCTTTGCAAATTTAGCCAAAATCAACAAGCACTTCAATTTAAAGAACCATCAAATAAGTGTGATAGATACTCACTCCACTCTTTATCCTCTTAAGCATTTAAAAGTGGGACATGTATTCACTCATCGTTCATTTCATCTAGGGCATCTAACATAAGCTTGCTTACCAATCCATTCTCTACTACTCATATCAAACACAAGCATCAATCTAAAGGTTTTTATTTAGGTTGTAATAGGGTCGAGTTAAGGGTAGGAAAAAGAAATTTGTAGTTTAAAACCACAACACAAATTGAGCATTTAAAATAATACAAAAGAATGACCATAAAGCACTCAATTCTTTCCTCTCACTTAACAAAATTAACAATTTCCATTTTTTCTTTTATCTCCTCTTCTTTTCATTTTCTGGTCGTCTTCTCTTCCTTGCTTTTCTTTTCTATTTAATTTTTTTGTTCTTTTCCTCTCTTTTTTCATTTTTTTTCTTATTTTTACTATATTTTTCTTTTATTTTTTTATGATTCTAAAATAAGGAAATCAATAGAAGAGATATAGAGGAGAAGTAAAAATCTCCACAACCATACCCATCCCTAATACAATAGCCAACTATACGTTATGATTCCCCACATTTATTCCTTAAACCCAATTATGTAACATCCCGTTTC
>JAOQMS010000004.1:33781360-33793340 GCA_027563885.1 Erythroxylum longipes
GTTGAAATTGCCAAGGTTGTTGTATTAGAATAGCAGGTTAGAATTGGAGAGATTGTGTTCTGAACGCAAGGGAAAATCTAGAGGAAGAGTATCGTCTATGATGACGTCACACACAGACGCAGAGGGAAATATAGAGAAAAAGTATCGTTTGTGATGACGTCAGAGGGAAATATAGAGGAAAAGTATCGTCTGTGATGACGTCATACACAGACGCAGAGGGAAATATAGAGTAAGAGTATCGTCTGTGATGATGTTAGAACACAGATGACATGTCATCACACAGATGACACGTCAGAACACAGACTACACATCAGCACTCAGACGACACGTCAGAACACAAGCAAGGAATTGTCTGTGATGACACGTCATAAGACAGACGATAGAACACAGACGATAAAACATAGACGATAGGGGTGGTTAACCCAGACGATAAAAGTCAACCACAGACGATAAAGCACAGACGATAGGGGTGGTCAACTCAGAAGATAAAAGTTAACTATAGACGATAAAACCCATACGATAAAAACACAGACCATAAACCAAACACAGACCATAGTCAAACACAGACAATAGGCCAATCACAGAAGAAGGAGTTAAGAAGTTATGCAAATTGTCTCAAAGCGTGTACAAACGCAAATTGGGGACTCACCCACGCTATCCTTTGACATATTTAGGCTTGAATGGAGATGAGCTTAAAAAGGGTTAGTTTGGAATACATATGTTTGTGTAAAATATCTGGTATCCGAATACGATCTTCAGGCTCCGGAAATGGGGTCCGACACTACTAAGTGAGAAGCAGACCATGTGGTCCATTTAGATCCCCTCCTATATACTAAAAGGAGGGAGTTTGTGGGCTCTGCAACCCAAAACCAGCTACACCTGATTTTTTAACCAGCTACTCAGATTGAGAGAGGACATGTTTCAGCATATTCAATGTCAAATTGGGACAGGAGCTAGAATTTCACTATGGTTTGATAAGTGGACAGGTAATGGTCCACTTGTACAAAATCAACTAGCAAGATCTCTTCTAATCTGATTCCCTAAGGATACTAAGCTCCAAGAAATAATCAGAAATGGCAATTGGACCCTTCCCCCAGTTAAGTTTAGAATGCTATCTTTGCCTCCATTCAATAGTCAAGGGGAAACTGATATCTACTTGTGGAAGGGTATCCTCGTTTCAGAGATACTACTAAGGATGTTAAAAGGCTGAAAGAAAGGTCAATTACTCCTGTTGGATGGGATAAACTGATTTCGCACAAGGTACTCAGACCTAATGTGAGTTTTTTGTTATGGCTCATCATATTGAACAGACTAAGTACCTTGGATAGGTTGAACTTCCTATCCATCTCCAGGCTCTGTTTACTATGTAAACAAGAGGACGAATCTAAAGATCATTTATTTTTGAATGTTCTTTTTCCAAAGAAGTTTGGAAAAAGATCTTAGTTCTCTGTTCAGCTAACTACACCTATGACAGACTTACAACTGTTCTGCTGGATATCCCACATTTGCAGAGGGCACAACATGAGAAAGATATCCTGTTACTATCGACTGCTATATGTGCTCAGAACATTTGGAAGGAAAGGAATAGCAAACTATTTAGAGATAAGGAAAACTCTCTAAGCTCTATTATTGACCACACCACTACATGCATATGGGAACAACTGACCATCAATCAGTTTAACCGATGCTGTAGCAGAAGGTTGATACATATATAGAGATTATAAAATAAATCCTATGCTTCTCTTAACTCCCCTAATCATATAAGCAGAGGATCTCAACATAGTTCAACAAGATCAGCATATGCAGATTTACAAGCAGAGGAACCCAACATATCTCTACAGCCTACAAATGATGTTATCCCATCACAGTATAAAGAAATGCAAAGAACACGTACCTGTTTGGGTAAACTTTAGGGGACATCATGCCTTCAGAACATTCTGCTCCTCACCACTCTAAGGAAGACCCCTGCGGAGATCAGAGCAAGCTAGCAAATTATGTGCGGATTGTAAAGGACAGAACAGAAAACCTGAATCACCAGAAAGTAGAGCTTACCTGCAATTGACACCTCAAGGGCTAGCCTCCTCCCCGACGGACACGGACAGATCTGACAAAGAACAACTCAACAATTAATGCTCAGATCTGATTGAGGTGACAGATAGCAGAAGGAGTAGTGAATGGAATGAAACTGGAATAACTTACCTTATTGGTGCACTCCGATCTGGCATGGAAACTTTAGATCAAGCTGAGTTTGAGCCTTTTCATCAATAGGGAAGACGCAAGGGATTAGCGGATGCCTACGAAGACCAGCAGTCGCGAATCGATTGGATAGCCTCCGGATGGCTTTTCGTCTTCCGCTTCGCCATCGCCAGCCCTAATCGGGTATAGGCTCGCGGACTCGCAAAAGGGGATGTTAGTTTTGCTATATTAGGTTTGCGTCAGTTACCTTAATATGGAGTTGTTTGTTTAGTTGCCTGGGTTTGTTCAGAAGTGTAATCTTGTCGACGTCGTTTTGCCCATGTGTTTCGCTGATGTACTTCATCTTATTCAATGAAAATTTTTAAATTTATAAAAAAACTATTAATTCTCATGGCTAACAAAAATGCACCCCCAATTAAGTTTCTGTCGTCACCCACATCAAAAACATGCAACAATTGATATTAGAGGCTTTATACTTCGGGTTTTGAACTAACAACAATTTTTCATCTGGTGTTCAATGTTTATGTGAATTTAACCTATGTCTAAGAACTTCATGGAATGAAAAAAGACTTGAATGTAGGTTTTATGGGCGCCCAAAATAACTGGTTAGTAGAAATATTTTTTATATGATTTGAAAATTTGGTAACATAAATTACATGTATGTTTTTAGTAAATGTTTGTTTTGACGATTACTCCAAGGTTCAAAATCACACATTATTTTGTTAATCTAATGACCCTTTCACAAATAGGACTAGTAATGTTATTCACCTACTAAAGACTGAAAATTTTAACTTTAAGCTATAATAATTATGAGTTATAAAGGATAATTGAAGACAGAGAAGTGCGTGAGGGAAATTTTATAAGGATAAAAAAAGAACATTTGAGGAAAATTAAGTTAGAGGCGAAAATAAAGCAAATGGATTACAAACTTAAGCTCACTATGAATGATAACAAGCAGCTGAAGATTATATTAATGACATATCTCATTCTTGTTTTGATATTAATATCTATTATTGTCATTTTTTTCACTCTCTAAACTAGGAGACTAGTGTGAGAAGTACATGTTTAACAAAGTATTGAGGGACTAGTATACTTGACAACAAGGAAATGGTAAATAGAACTGAGATGAAGAACAACATAAGATAAAGAAGATGGAATTGAGATGCAAAAGAATGTACCGATGGTATTTTGTGCTTATTGCTAGTCTCTAATAGCATTCAAGAGGAGGAGTGAACTGGTTCTTAGTAAATTTAAACTATTTATTATTTAATATAAACAATTTAAAAATTATCAATTTATGATAAAAGTAACTTGATATTAATCAATAACATTATCAAACAATAATTTGAAGACTGTAGGAGTAAAAGAAAGGAAAACTAATTTATAATTGTTTGGAAAACAAATCTTGCTTACATCCACTCTTCAAGAAATTTCTTAAAAATTCCAGTAAGTCTCTTTTTTCAACAAGGGGAAGAGGAACCTTCTTGTAATAATTTATTTTTTCTTGAGTAAAAAGTTGCTCTTTTTACAATCTTTCTCTAAAAAGAAGAGTAACCTTACTCACAAAAAGAATTTACAAATTCAGAAGATCTTATTTGATATCTTTGATAATCTTTACAACTCACTCACTTTAAAATGCAACAATTAATGATCAAAATACTTTGAAAACCCTTTAAAATGTGTATATAAAAATTCAAATATTGTCACATTTGTACACTAATGAAAAAAACACATATTTATTGGGTTTGGGGGTCAAACTAGCTATTAAAAATAAGAACTCATCATTATCAATTACTAGTTACTGTGTATTGATTGATTAATAAGCAGTTGACTAGTGTACTAACTGTTGGAACATTGGTCAATTATAACACATTGATTGACCAATGTTACTCTTAAGAAAGATTGTATTGGTTGATCAATGTGCGGTTAACAGATGTACTAACTGTTGTAACATTGGTTGATTGTAACATATTGGTTGACCAATGCACAATCAATATTGCTACAAACTCTTGGTATATAAGTTTTAACAACTTTAACTTAGGGGGCGGTTGGTTCCCATGGAGGAATGGTAATAAGAATAAGAATGAATATAATGAGGAATGAGAATGAATATTATCATTATAATTATAATGGTTAGTTAAGAGAAATGAATGATTACCATTACCATTGATAGCGGTTGGTTTGTAAAAAAATTAAGAAATAAAAATTTATTATATTTTAATTAATTATATTTTATTCTAATTAATTATATTGTAACTAATTAATTAATTATATTTTAATTAATTAATTAATTAACAATAACATTTTAATTAATCATATTTTAAGTTATTATATTTTAATTAATTAATTACAATATTTTAATTAATTAATGATTTATTTTAATTAATTAATGATTTATTTTAATTAATTATATTGTAATTAATTAATTGTATTTAATTAATTAATATTAAAAATATTTTTAAAAAAAGAGTCACTATTAAGGAATGAGTTTTATTCTTTTACTAAATAGAGGGTATGGAGGATTCCTCAAAAGTGAGATATCAAACTATTGCCCCTATAATGATAATCAACAACCAACCACTCACTTTTCATTCCTTACTCATTAATCCTTCCCAAATCCATCAACCAAGCACCACTTATATTTTTCTACCATTAACCTATATAAGTTGACCAATACACCGAAAATCATTATTCTAACATCTTTAAATGCGTAAACTTAACCTTTCTAATGCAAAATTGATTTAAGCACTTCTTTAAATTTATGCAAATGTATGTTTTAAGGATCAAGAGGATTTTCCTTAAAATCAAAACCTTAATTCCTTTTAGTGACTAAAAAGACTCATGCAATGGGATAAAATAATGATGTGTTTATGTATAAAAAGCCTTCAAAATATCAAAGTGATTAAGTAGGAAGTATAATAAACATTACATATTCATTTATAACTTTATTATGCTTGTTCTTTCTTGGTTTTGATTTTGTTCTTCAATTGAATAAGTTGAACTTCAACTTTTCTCTAGTGATGTCATGAGATGTATCTTGATTTGTGCATAACCACTATTGCTTTCATAAGAAATAAATTCATTAGTGATACTTATGTTTTGTTATCATCAAAATATAGATTGTAATCTCCCTTAATTTAACACTTGTAATGCTTGGTAGAATTATTCAGTGTGATTTAATGTCTTGGCTTCCAATTGACTTTGTTTAATAAAGTTAAGTTAATGTAAGATATTATTTTTGAAATTAATAAAATTTTTCATTTAGTAATTTGGTTAATTACCGGTCTCTAGATACTGTAACTAGTAACCTGATCATTTTAATTTTATGATAATACCATTCTTTGAATAAAATACTAACAATTATTGAGATAATATGTCCTTAAATTAAGTGCAAAATACATCAAAAGTATGTGTAAAGCCAATAAAATAAAGACGTGAAAGAAATACTCATTATTATGCATCAATGGTTAAGTAACCTTTGTTCACACCCTATCATGCTAAGGGACAATAGATAACGCCTTATAAATTCAGAAAACAACAAAGCAGGAGTTAAACAAATAGAAAGTGAGAACAAAATCTTAACTATGGACTAATAGTTCATATCCAAAACCATTATTCATTCATTAGGCCTACTTTCATCACATTTACAAATTAAAAACAAATAGTTCATATAATATATTAATATAATCTATTTCAAAGAACAACAAAGCATAAGTTAACATGTCATAATTTATAACCACCATTCATTCATTAGACATGCTCCCAGCACTTTTCTAGCTTCATTAGCAATATAACAAGGTTCATAATCCATAAATTACATTTATAATAAAAAAATGAATTTAACCAAAATAATTGTCCTTTTTTGATAATTAATCCTGAAAAGAAATCAAACCTAACTGGAATTCATTCAACCAAAATATTTTTCCTTTCAAATGATCAACTTAAAAAAGAAATCAAATCTAGCTAGAATTCATTCAACCAAACTAATTATTTCACAACTAATTGTCATTCACTATTGGCTTCTAGTTTCCTAATTAGCTGTTTATTGACTAAAATATCTAGCTGATGTGAAGTGATACTTGTGATACCTGTCTACCTTTATCTTCTCCTTGTTAGTAACTCTAGCAACGCTTCAAGGTCTCCATGAAGTGAACTACTTGGTCACCACCAACACAGCCACAACTGCCGGTGGAGGCCTCTTCAACAGAGAGATTGGTGATGATTACAGTAAGCAGACACTATTAGCTGCTAATGACTTTATATGGAGGCCATTCCAATAAAATAACCAGGAGGACATAAAAGATGTGCATAAAACAAACAAACAAAAATAATCCATATTCACTAAACGCATTGCAAAATTATTTGCATTAGTAGGTGCTTGTATATAAGATGTAGATATTACTAGGTGCTTATTGATTTCTTAAAATGCAGGAAAAGGAGGGTGAATGGCTACTGAAATTAGGATACGGAGGAGAAAAGAACCTTTCTAAGCTAATTAAAAAAGCATTAATTAAAGCAAATATCAAATTCTACATGGGGAAATTGTAGAAATATGCCTCTGTTTGCTTGGAAAAAATGAGAATATCGAACATTTACTTTTCTTGTTGAACTGAACCGCTACAATTTCCTTCAATCACAGAGTGAACCTACAAAATAGATACGCCCACACATTTAACCGATCAATATTTTTGAAGCTACAACTCAAAATGAAGGCAAAATTGTATCACACCATCTTTGGAAAATTAAGGAGATGATCATATAAAAGATATACATCCCTTATCCGCTCGTTTAACCCTTTCAATTTGTCAAATCCTAGTTCTTCTCCTCCAGTATATTAATTTCAGAACATATTAATTTCAAAATAGAGGAACATATTAATTTCAAAATAGAGGATAGAGGCGAAGAAAAGTCACGATCGTGACTTAACTTGCACTATTGTGCAAGTGCAAGAAATTTGATACAATTAGGAAGAATGAAATTTGATATACGTTTGTGGAGACAAGAAATGATATTGAAAAGCAAAAGAAAAAAGCTACACTATATTATGAAATTAAGAGATTACAATTGCCTAGGTAAAGTAACATCCATGTCGCTAGAATAATTTTACTTAGGTTGGTATACTAAGAAAATCGAGAATTTTTTTCTCAATTACAACCTTAAGAATACCTATAAATTTATAATATCAACCTTTTCTAAATCACTGCCAATGCTTCATGTCATCCCTAATTCTCTAATAAAATGATAGAAGGCAATATCATATAATGTATTTATCACTCAATTAGTTTAGGTTAATAATGTAATTTTTGGTAAAAGTCACGTAATTTGATGTGGTTGAGATTAGGAAATTTGGGTATTACAAGGTGCAGGAAGGTGGCGAAAAGAGACGAGACAATGAGAGGGCCCCTTCTTTAACGTTGAAACAAAGATGAAAAGGAGGTTGACGTTGGCTAAGGTCGGCTTGGTTGATAAGCTACGAAATTTGGAAGAGTAAGAAAGTTTGTAAAATTTAAGAAGAAACGATAATATATCTCGAATGGACAGAGTTAGACAGAGTAATATTAGACAAATGATCTGAAATTATTTTTGAGTAACACAGTTGAATAACATGTGGTATGATGTCTTGTTTGTGCTTGTGACAAATCATTCTTTTCTTTTTTGTGGTGCACAATTGAAAACATAGCACTACGTCATATCTGCGTCTTTGAGATGAAAATGCGAAGCTGTTAACATAGTGCTACGTCTTGTTAGCACAACGTTGCATCTTATTTGTGTGACACTTGGTTCGCGTCTTTGAGAAGAAAGTGTGCAATTATTAGCACAATGTTCGCACGAAACTTGGTTCGCTTCTTTGGGAAGAAGGTATGCAACTGTTAGCACAATATGGCGTCTTGCTTGTGTGACACTTGGTTCGTGCCTTTAAGATGAAGTTGCACAGTAGTTGGCATAATGTTGTCTCTTAGACAGTTGGTTCGTGTGCTTAACGTGTAGAGCTATTAGCACAGTGTTGTATCCTGTCTTTTGGTGATTCATGAAGCAATATATAAATGAGTCATCATGTTTGCAACCCAAGCTTTATTGATAGCATGGGACATAAATGGATTCCATTCCAAGTTCTAGGGTCTTTGTTCCGCTTAGCTATATTATGTTGTAGATGCCAGATCTAAAGTATTTTATGATTATGATTGATCTTGTCTAGTTTGGTGCTAACTTCCATTTTGTTACAGATCCCTCAACACCAAATCTCCTTCCTTTAGTCTTATGCTCTTATTTTTTACTGATATAAAGTCTTAATCTTTGCTGGAAGGATTCATTATTTAACCGGGCTTTGGTTACTTTTCGTTGATTAAATCTAGGTTTGCTTTTAGTTTCATGTCATTCATGAGCTCTGTAGAAAACACTCTTACTCTCGTAGGTTAGTCATCTCCAATTCAAAGGGGACAAGTACCTTAACTCCAAACATCAAACTAAAGTGGGACTCTCCTGTTGATGATCTGGTCATTGTCCACACAGATAATGCATCTCCTCGACCCATGTCCTCTTACATGCTCAACTTTTTTTAAACCTTACAAAATAAGAGTTGTTAGTCACATCGACCAAGCCATTGTTCACTTGGTATTAGCTTGACATGTACTTTCATTATATGTGTGATCTAAAACAAATATTTGGAATCATATCTTCTCATCATTTCCTCCTTGACCTCATATTATCCTCTGACTTACCACCGGCTATAAATCAGATCGAGAAACGATGGACTATAGTTGTACTTTCATTATGTGTGTGATCTACAACAAATATTTGGAATCATATCTTCTCATCATTTCCTCCTTAGCCTCATATTATCCTCAGAGTTACCACCGGCTATAAATCAGATCGAGAAACGATGGACTATAGTTGTAGATGAGTTACTAGCCTTACCCCATATAATAAGGCCTTTTACTCAACCTCGTTATTTGATGTTATGAACTCTATGTATCTTCTTGTATTTGATCCCCAGGTTATAGGCCCCCTTGACAAATAGACCTATGCCACTCCCTTTATTTGTTAATGATCCCTCTACGTAAGTTAACCAAATATAAGAATTCAGTTTCTGGCCCTTTTTAGCTACATTTGATATGCATTCGATGAGAAAATCAACAATCAGTTGTAAGTTGAGTGCAACCATAGATAAATATTTTATGTCAAACTCGATCAAAACTACTAACCATTTGACCAATTTGCCTGATGTCAGGTTTATGAAGCATTTTTCACAGAGGCAGATTTGCCATCAAGTTCCTGATATGGGCCTGGAAGTAAGATCAGAGATTTCATGTTAAAACTATTACTGCTTAGACTGCCTTTCAAACAGATGTATCACATCTCTTCTTCCTATAAGATTTTGCCAACATAGTAGATATGCCTTTGTTTGATGTCTTGTTCCTAACAAGTGCAACACTATAACTGACTCATGCTAGCTATATGACAAATGCATAGATATAAGCCTTTAGTTGTAACATGAGTATACAACAGAAGATGTGTTATAAGTATATCTTCATTTATTTAAATTATTGCTTACACTCATTATCTTATTAGAAATCTTTTGGTTTTCTCGAGATTCAAAAAAATAAGCAAGTAATGGTCCGCATCCTTGGAAAGGAACACTAACAATTGTCCCAACTAGACTTTGTACATCCTTTATAGATTTGGTACCATTCATATTGACTATTACATCTATATTTTGGGAGTTAATCTTCATATTTAACTGCATTATCATAAATCCCAAAAACTTTTTTCTACCGACAGTCCAAAAATACAAACTTTTTAGGGTTTAATCTCATTTTATACTTTTGCAAAGTGTTAAAGCATTGCTCCGGGTCTAGAATATGGTCCCTTTCTTCTCTGGTCTTGACTATCACATCATTCACATAAGCTTTTACACTCATTTTTAGTTGTAGTGCAAATATCATGTTGCTCAATCTCTCGTAAATCTCCACATTCTTTAGGCCAACGGGCATTACCTTGTAACGATTGACCTTGGGATGAAATTTATTAAGAATTAAAGATTGTTTCAAGCAAAATTATGTAATCATAATTTTTAAATGAACGTGATCCAACCTGCACCAATGTGTTAAACCAGACCTTATATGGATCGAGTGCAAGAAAAGACTTAACCTAAAACATGGCTTAAGGAGAGACATTGTGATGTTAAAGAAAATTCATAAAGTAGCACGACTTGAGCCAAGGTCATGCCACAAATTGTGTGCAAGTCGTAAGAGAAATAGGAAGATCTACGGTCTAAGGTTATGAGCGTGTCAAAGACCATATCTCTACTAAGGGAAACTAACAAGATCCACAACCATGTGCCAAACATGTACAAAGGCGTTAAAACATATCTAAAGCACAAAATCCTAATTTTTAGAGAACTTTTAAGGATTTTACATATTTTATTGTGTCTATTTATTTCTAAAGGTTAGGGTTAGTCATTACGAGGTTCAAAAATCCTTAAGAGATCAATTTTGAAATTGTTTTTCATTAGAGAATCAAGATATAAGGTTATCTCAACAGACCAAGTTGCCAACATCATTAGAATTTTCATTTAAAACTATTTCTATTATGATATATTTGATTTTATTTATTATTTTGATGTTTTAAACATGATTAGTGGCTAGGTTATATATATATATATATAGGTATAGAATACTTTGGTATTTGTTCTTGTATGAATTAATTTATTGTGATTTATGAAATGTAATATATTTTTGTGAGCTATCTTTGATTAATTCTAATGTAGGTTTAATTATATTAGCAATTAAATTTGGCCTAAATTCACTTGTGGATCCTTTAAGAGAACTTGTTTGTGAGTGGACTACAACTTAGGTAGAAGGGATTGAACGGTGTGTTAGAGATAGACTTATATGATCTCTCTCTAGCGTGCGGGTGAAGCCTTGCATAGGATTCACATAACTTAATGCATTAAAATGAGTGTTAGCTTGGTAAAGATATAGGTTATCCAACAAAGGAGAAGGTGATTGTAACTTCAGAGACAACAATTTTAATTTCTAGAATCTCTTGTCAATCTAGACAATATATCAATTCTAAGTTAAGCACATATATTATTTTATTTTTATAATATTGCCTATTATCTTAATTAGATTTTATTTTATATTTTGTTATTCATATCCATTATAATCCCCTTTTTATTAAATCTTTTTACGCTAGTTAGTAGTTTAAGGATTTTCCAGATTTACACTGCTTTATTAAAGAATTTGACCCCTACTTACCATTGTATTATGTATCAATAATAGGTGCACGTTCCTTAGTTGTGTGGGTAAATGATTAGTAAAAAGAAAATTTTAAGTAGAGAAAACACTCATCAAATATGCGTTTATAAAGCTAAGTAGCATCCATAAGCTGATTGATCTTGAGTACCTAGTGACTAGCGAGTAGCTGTCCTAGGGCATACTTTATTCAGATTTGTAAAATCAATATACACCCTCATTTTCCAACTTGGACTCTTCATTAAAACTATGGTGAAAAGCCATGTAGGGTATTTTATGTTTTAGATGAAACGAGTACGTTGTAAATTTTTTACTTCTTCTTCTATAATAGAAATAGAGTTAATGTAACATCCCCTCACTAATTGGAAAGGGTATTTTGGTAATATGGAATGAGTTAGGACTGTCTAAAGCGTTTTTGCCATATTCATGCACTGATATATGCACATAAATAGTAAATAGTGAATATTTGCACATGTAAATGTTTGTACATGCATTCATGACATATCCCGGTTTAAGTGTGAATAAATGAG
>JAOQMS010000004.1:33801767-33815793 GCA_027563885.1 Erythroxylum longipes
ACTTAACCAATTCTTTAATTTTATTATTATCAAAACAAAGACGGATTTAATTTGTCAACCTCCATTGGTCCAACAGTGTTCACCCTACCATTCTCAATGGCGGGGTGCAAATCACGGTGTACAACCCCGCCATTCACACTGGCAGGTTACCCTACTCCCATACCGCACCACTTTCTTTATCACAAATCATGGATTGAAATGTTTTTTTATCACCAACCGAGAATTTACCCTTTGACTTAAGAACATTTTTATAATGTGCAATAAACATAAGAGAGATAATACTAAACTTAGTTACGTGTATGGTTAAATGATATTGTTAGGTGTATGGTTTAATGATATTGTCTTAGATTATGTCTGGTATTACTAATGTTAACTATATATACAAATAATAAGAAAGAGCCATAATGGATAACGAATGTTTATATATAAGTAGTTGTAATGGATAGTAAACGTACGAAATTATTTGCTAAATTAATGAGAATGAATTTAAGTTTTATTTGATTTGTATGTTATAATGCAATGTTCATTTATAAAATTTCAAAAATAGATTCATAAAAAGATGTTCCAAACTAAAGTAACATTGTACATGAAACTTACCACATACTACAAAAACAAAAGACAATGCATAAGTGTCTTACGATATGGTCAAAAAAACAAAAGACATTTGCACATGAGTAATAAATGTTTAATGGATTATGTTTTTATGTCCATATTTAGTGTATTTGGCTTATTTTGGTATTTATTTTATTTCAAGTGTGTTTTTAGGTCACAATTATCTTCATGAATCAAAATGAGAAGAATTCAGGTAAAATCTGAGGGAAAAAGGAAGAATTGGAGCTATTTTGGAGGTACACACTCATGTGACAATGTATGCGCCCATATAAGAAATATGCACGGCCGTATAAGGGACCGCATAAGTGACTGTGAATGTGTAAAGCTTTGAAGACGTTTTTGCCTGTGTGAAGATACACGCCACATATACTGTTGTGTCCCATGACTGTGTAAGCTATTGGATATACACGAACAGTCATAGGAACGTGTGAGTGACTATGGATCAAAATGAGAAGAATTCAGGTAAAATCGAGGGAAAAAAGGAAGAATTGGATTTATTTTGGAGGTACACGCTCATGTGAAAATGTACGCGCCCATGTAAAATATGCACCGCCATAGAAGGTACCGCATAAGTGACTGTGAACGTGTAAAGCTTTGAAGACGTTTTTGCCTGTGTGAAGATACACGCCACATATACTATTGTGTCCTATGATTGTGTAAGCTATTGGAAATGTGTAAATCCATGATTTTGAGTTGTTTTTGAGATACACTGTCACTCACACGTTCCTATGACAGATCGTGTATATCCTAAAAACCCTAATGTCACACCATAAAAGGCAATTATGAAGAGGAAAAAAGAAGTAATTAAAGTTGGAGTTAGAGATGAAATTTAGAGCTAGAGACTCAAATTTTGAACTAGGAAGATGAAAACAAGAAGATTACTTCATAGATCCAACAGAGGATTATATTACAAAAAAAAGGGATATAAATATATGGATTCTTTTGTTTTTAATTATTCTTACAAAATTTGGACGTTTGTTTTGTTTTTTATATTTAGAAACTAAGTTGGTTTAGTGCTTAGATATGATCAACTCTAAGTTGGGACGGATGTTATGATTTGATGCTGTATTTAATACTGTTTGATTGATTCATTCATTGTGATTTTTTATACATTTTTATTCTTGAATTAATATGTTCAGGATATTAGTTTGATGTTTGATTTCATATGATTGAGATTGATAAATCCTTTTATATGAATAGATATATAATAATTAGAAGAAGTTATGTACAAACCTAAAGATAAATTAACACAAATCCTCTAAATTACGGTCAAACTTAATAGTGAAATTCACAAATTGAGTAATACAATCTTAAGTTTCTAATTAGAAAGAGGTTTCAGTTAATCAATTGAGAGTTAGTTGTTAATAGTCTTAAGATAGATGTTAACATAAGATAGGAGTTTCTATGATCAAATGATCAATAACTAAATTACGTAATAAGGGTTATTACTAAAGAAATCTTAGGAGGATCCATTACCTAGGTATTAGTTATTTGATACTGATTAATATTTGTATTATTTGTGTTCTGATTCATTATTGTGTTGAATTTTAGTTTAGTTTAATTTTAATTATACCATCATCTTATTTTTTAGTTAGATAATAGAAAAGAGGTTATTATTAGTACTTGTAGTCCTTTTGAGATCGACTATACTTGTTAATCCTAGCTAAACCTATACTGTGCACTTGTGATTTAAAAAAAATTATAACATATTAATGAGGTTGTCTATAAGGTTATTAATATAAAAGACAATGCACATTGAACTATCCAAAAGGTCATCAATATAAAAGATAATACACATGGATTTGTCTTAAAAGTCATAAATATGAAGGACCATATGTTATACACATCAATGTAACCAATTTAGTGGTATGCCTCTATATCTAAAGGTTCTGAGTTCAACCTTACTTCTTATATTTTTGGATAGTCCAACTCCATGTATTAATAAACTAGTTAAAATCTCAGATCTTTTAACTTGATTATTGGTTGCCTTTCTCTTCATTTGAGTTTATCGAATTGGTTCCTTAACTTTGTTTTACAATGCATTAACTATTACACTTTCTTGAGAAAACAAATGTAATTCACCATGTATGAAAAAATAAAGATGATAAATTATTGTATGAGAAAGCTTACCATCATTATAGATTAACAGTAGACCATGTCATATGACTCAATGAATGACATCTTACATGTTTTGAAATTATGTCTATGCATTTCTTGTAGGTGACATTTCATATAGTTTTAGTTGATAGAGTACACTTCTTACCTTCACCAGCTTCTCTTTCTCTTTTCCTTTGGTCTTCCTGCTTTTTCCATATAGGTTAGAGGTTTGTATGGATGTCAATGGGCGGGGCCGGGCCTGGGCCGCCCTTGGCCCGGCCTAAAAAACGGCTGGCCGTGGGCCGGCTCGTGGCCCCTATGGGCCGGGGGCCAAACCCAGCCCGTCTATATTTTTTAATATTAAAAAATATAAAACGACATCGTTTTGTATATTTTTAATATTTAAAAATATAAAACGGCGTCGTTTTGGACAAAACGACGTCATTTTGTCGGGTGGGCGGACCATGGTCGACCCGTGGCCCGCCCATGGCCTGCCAAGAACGGGCCGGGGCCGGCCGAAATTGACATCCCTAGAGGTTTGAAAGTGTGTCCATATCCTTCCCTAAATACTAACCAAAACTATTTACCAATACTAGGCTTACACTTTTCTATTAACACCTCATATATGTCTCTGTAGTGTATTACTCTATGTATATATGCCTTTGGATCTCCTCTCTCCAAAATGATTGCTGAAATGGTATAGATATAAGAGATCCCAGTCAAATCCTATTTCTTATAACTTTAATAATTTGTTATGGGTCATTATGTGATGGTCATTCATATAGTATTCAACTTCAAATTTTCCATCACCTACAAAAGATTCAAATAAATAGTATCATTTATTTTGAGGTTCACTACATGATGGTCATTTACATATTGTTCAACTTCAAATTTTCTATCACCTGTAACATGACCCAAATAATTGAAAGCCTCTTTTTTATTTTTCTCTAATTTTTATATAACGTTAGGACATATATTATCCTTGTATAAAGCCATTCCCTGTTTCTTTTTTATGGAATCTAAGTATGTTAACATTGTTTTATCCTTTGCATTCCTCAAGTATGAATTAAAACAATATGTAGTGTTATTTGATAGTAAATCACTCTTATAGTTTACATCAAAGCATATCTGTACCATTAATTTTTTGAAATTTTGTAACTAGATATGTACCTCTTTGATTATGCTCTCTAGTTTAGTCAAATTAGTTGACATTTAATATAAAAGGTAGATTTTAATATTTATTGATTTACCTTTTACATGTCACTTATGAACACCGATGAATGACTATTGCCAATTTCATCAAGTAAACAACCTCGAAATCATTTTTATTTGGATACTTTCCAATGGTTATTGTCAATATTCCACCATATTCCAATCAATGTGTTGATCATAACCGAACATGAATTCTACTAATGAATTTCCTATCTTGATGAGAATTCTTATAAGAACAAGATAAATCCATACATAACTCAAGAAGATACATCGTGAAGATGAAAAAAGAAATGATAATGTTTGCAACATATAAAGTGCAGATGAAGTCAAAAATAAAAGAGGATCAAGGCATATCAAGGTCCTTTTCTAGTTTATAATATTAATTGTAATCTTACTTTATTATTTTGATAATCTTAAAGGCTCACCATGTATAAATATTTTATATCACTTTATTGCATGAGTCTTTTCATTTATAAAGAGACATTCAAGTTTTGTCTTAAGTGAAAAGCCTCTTGATTTTTCAAACATTCTTTAAGGAAGATTTTAAATTTTGTTTTAATCATAATTACATGAAAAAGTCAATTTTGAGCATTTTAAGTTGTTCAAATTATGTTTTTAAAGAGAATGGTTGACTAATAGAGACTAGTAGTTGACCAATGTAAGCTTAAAATGTAGTAGTTGAGTACGTTGACATATTGGTCGACCAATGTAGTAGTTTGGTCAAGCAATCCCCCTTTAAGGGACACACTAGTTAACCAATATAATTAAGTGGTCGACCAATGTCTCAACATGTAGTGAATTTGTGTATTTAATGCATATTGGTCGACTAATATACTACACTGATCAACTAGTGCTCTGCAACTAGCCATTGTAATGACTAGGTTTTTTATCTTATGGCTACTAAAGATCCCAAATCCGTATAAATACATTTTTTCTCATTGATTTTCTCATCAAAAATATTTGGGTGTCTTTTACACATATTTTAAAGTTTTTTCTAATCATTTGAGCATTCATTGTCTCATTTTGAGCGAGTGAGCCTTCTTGGTATTATCAAGTTGATAAAGTGAGATATTTTAAGTTGTAAACATTTTTTTGGGTGGATATATATTGTATTTAGGAGTGTTCTAAGTGGTATTGAGATTCCTCTTTAGTATGAAAGAAGATTGTAAAAAGGTTCCTCTTGTCAAAAAGAAATTATAAAAGGTTGTTCTTTGCCTTGAAAAAAGAACTAGAGTGGAATTCCAAGAAGAGTCTTAAGAGTGAACGTAGAAAAGGATAATTTATCAAACCATAATAAATCAATTTGTGTTCTCTCTTACCTATCCTCTTTATTATTCATTATGTGATTAATTTGTGTTCACTCTTCCCTATCCACTTTAAATTATTATTTAATTATGTGATTAATTCAAGTTAAGCAATTTCTTTATTCTTACATATATTGAGTATTGTTAAATTGAGTTTATTTAGTTAGAAAATTTTATTAAAGTCTATAGATATCCAATTCACCACTCTCTTAGGTGTCATTAGAGATTAACAAGTGGCATCAGAGTAATTCTATTAGGTTAGTATTTTAAATAAAATCCTATAGTAAAGATTATTATAGTATATTTAGGAGTATCATCATCATCATTTAACCAAGAGGGATAAAACATTAGTAAAGCTCCCTTCTTTGATGGAAATAACTATCTGTATTGAGAAATAATAATGAAAATTTCCTTGATGATTGAAATGTTGATTTGCAAAAAATTGTCTTAAGTGGTTCATTCATTCCTACTAAAATCATAGATGGTAAAAAGGGTTCCCAAGATAAAAGAAGAATGTGATCTTCAAGAAAAGAGAGTAATTTCCTTTAATAGCAAAGCATTCATATTTTAGTCTATGCATTAGGAATAAACGAATTTAATAGTCTTTATGTCTAAAATAACTTATGAAATTTGTAATATTTTATAAGTTATCCACGAGGGAACAAATCAAGTAAAAGAGTGCAAATTTAGCATGCTAGTACACTAATATAAATTGTTTCAAAGGAAGCATGATGAAAACATATCTAGGATATACATTAGGCTTATTGATTATTATTAATGCTCTCAAAGGTCTCAAAAAGATCTATACTAACATTGAAATGATAAGAAAGTTGTTAAGGTCACTTCCAAAAACATGTGAAGCTAAAATTATGGCCATATAAGAAGCAAAAGATCTAACATTACTATTAAAAAAGCTTATTGGATCTCTCTTCATATACAATATAAGGCTCCAAGAGACACAAGAAGAAATGATGATTTTAGACAACAAAATAGCTTTTAAAGTCTCAAATAAATAATCAAGTGAAGAGGAAGACAGATTAACTAGTAAAGCGATAAAGAAGGAATTGCCTTAATCATTAGAAAATTAAAGAAATTCTTAATAAGGAAGAACTCTTTAAAAAGAAATGATTTCAAGGGTGGTGAGATAGATTCTAAATGCAAATCAAATAATATTATTTATTTTGAATATAAGAAACCTAGACATATGAAGTCTTAATGCCCTTTCCTCAAAGAAAATGACAAATATGAGAGAAATGATAAGAATGAGAAAAGGGAAAAAGGGAGAAAAGGAGAAAAGAAGGCATTTAAAGCTTCCACTTGGGATGACACAAGTGATTCTAAAAATGAGCATTCAAAAGGAGATGTAGCTCACATGTGCTTCATGGCCAAAAATGATGATGAGGTCTTCTCTAAATCTAAATCTTATTATAAAGTTAATGATGTTGGTTTGAAATATATTGAACAAGTTGAGAGCTTTAAAGTTATGTGTATGAAAAAGAAAAAGCTATTGTCTAAAATCAAACAGGCTCAAAAGAATCTAGATGTGTACATGATTGAGAATGAAAAGATAGAGAGCGAATTACGTAATAACAAAGCATCTAAAAGTGTGGCCATTATTGATAGTCATGACTTAGATGAATTAAAGCATAAGATTAAAGCATTGAAAAAGGAGGTTAACACCCTTAAGGACTAGTTGTCTAAGTTTACAAAAAGAAGTGAAAAACTAAAAAATATGTTAAAAGCTTAAAAGAGTTCATATAATGAGCATGAAATTTGATATAATTAGGAATGTTCCTAATATTAAAACTACTTTTGTTAAAGGAAAGCATTTATAGAGTGAAGAACCATTTCCTAAAATACAAATAAGCTAAGAGCATCCACATCTAAGCATATAATAAAATGTATGCACATGACGTATCTACTAGGACTCACCCTAGGAGCAAACCTCATGGTTTCATATATGAGTCATAACTTAGATCTAGAACCTAACATTTTTAAGTAAAAAAATAGGCACAACTTCTATACAAAAACAATGCCTTTATCATTAACTTCAATTTTAATTTTTTTCCTTAAATCAATATTTTTGGGACCCTTTCACTACTCATTCATATTATATAATTCTTCTCTTATACCACATTCAATATATCTTTTGTAATTTCTTCAGTTGAATACCTTAACTCACTACAACATATTAAATTGTTATCTTTATATGTTGGATATCTATAGTGGCTATTTTAGTGGGTGCTTCAACATGTGACTTAGTGGATGCTTTATCGGTAGCTTCAATGGCTACTACAATGGATGCTTCAATAGTGGTAAAGTTTCTACTTCATTGTACATGAATAGGTATCCTTAACATATGTCATTAGGTGTGTGAACTTTGAGATATTTTCCCATTTAAATACACTTTAATTGTATTCAACTTTTCCCAATTATTTGTATCAATATCTTTACATCATATTATCATATCGTAGTGGCCTTAAAATATCTTCAAATGATTCGTGTGAGAATTTATACATAAATTTTCATGCTTTCTTATACCCTAACTTCTTAGCATTGAGGATGCAATCAACTAAGGTTATCTCATCTAGCTCAATATTAAAATAGTCTTATCTCCCCACCTTTATATTTCATATCTAGTTTGAACTTAAAATATCCATCAAAAAAATACTGCAACCATTACCTACAATAACATTATAACATTATGTTAAGAAACAAAAAACGTGTAATGAAGAACAATCCAAAATGATACGACTTGATCATAAATTACAAACAACCTAAGTTATTCGTTTTAACATTATAACATTTTATAACCCAAAAGAGAACCTAAGTTATCCAACATTTTATAAAAAAGATTCTATCTTAAATTATAAGCAATCAATAACTCAAATTTCAACCAATAATACATTTTAAAGAACAGTCTAAAATGTCATGAAGTTGGAATACCAACCTGAACTAAGTCATTTAGACTCTAAGAAAATAGTGCTTGTAGCTGTTAACCCAACACCACCAGCTTTAATAACTAGTTATATAGAAATATTTGAAAACAAATTATAAATCAAATTCATGTTAATAAAAAACAAATAGAAAACCAACTTGACATACTAGTAGTTTAGTACCTTCAAAGTAGAGTAAAAAAGGGATAGATGGCTAGTCTCCTTCTTTGTATTACAATACAATATACAAAAACAACTAATGAAAAGAATGAGAATAATGAATTGAAATCTTAACATAAAACCCCTAATTAGAAATCCTAACCAAAAAAATAAAAAATTGTAGACCCTAGTTGAAAACCACTTAATGGAAGCCCCTGATCAAAGACCCTGATAGAAAACCCCTAATTAAAAACTTAATAGAAACCCCTATATTTCAAAGCCTAATTGGAAAACTAAATTGAAAACTCTAAATTAGAAAACCCTAAATTGAATACCTCTTACAAAAATCTCCTAATAGAATATCTTTTATCACAAACCCTAAATTAAAGACTTTAACTAAAGATCTCTAATTAAAAACCCTAATAGAAAACCTTAATTACAAAACCAAATTTGAAAACCTTAACAGAAAAATCCTAATTAAAACCCTAAATTGGCACTCCTAGTCCATCTTCTGTAACTTACTCTAAACTTTGTAAATTCATCTCGAAGAAAGTTTACCATATGGACTTGGATCTATTAACTAAACTTGTGGTTGATAAAGAGATTGATGATGTTATTTTTGGTATGGATGGTATGAAAGCACTAGGACTTGATGGTTTGAATGGATATTTATTCCAAAGGTCTTGGAATATCATAGGCCAATATGTTAAGAAGGCAGTACAGGAATTCTTCTCTAATGGTGTACTCCTCAAAGAAATCAACAAAACCTTCTTATATTTGATCCTTAAAGGTCCTAATCCCTCTTGTTTTGGAGACTTTAGACCTATTGCCTACACCAACTTTCTCTACAAAATCATCGTCAAAATCCTTGCAACTAGATTGACAAATATATAACTCCTCTAATCAATGACAATCAGGGTGCTAACTTGTGTAACAGGTAAATTGGTGACAATGTTCTAATTGCACAAGAACATTAAAAAGGTTACTTCATATCCAGTTCCACCCCTAATTGCACTATCAAAGTTAATTTTCACAAAGCCTTTAATAGTGTAAGTTGGGATTTCCTATAAAAGTTGCTAAAGGCTTATGGTTTTCCTAGTGTTTTCATTTAATGGTTAAAGGAATGCATTTCTTCTGCAATCCTAACTGTGTTGGTTAACAGTAACCCTACAGGCTATTTCAAGGTTACAAGAGGCCTCAGACAAGGGGATCCCCTCTCCCACTATCTCTTTATTCTGTGCATGGAGACTATAAACCCAATTATCAAGCAAGAAGTGGTACGCAACCCCAACATCAAGTTCCATTCTAGATGCAAGAAAATTGGTTTAAATAATCTATGTTTTGCAAATGATCTTCTTTTATTTTGCAGGGCCAAAATGGATTCCATTCAAACATTTATGAAGCTCTAGAAACTTTTAAAAGATTCTCTAAATTGCATATCAATTTAAGCAAAAGTCACTTCCTAATTTCTAAAAGAGCTACTACATTGGAGTCTCATATTGCAACAATTACTGGAATGCACACTAAATCTCCTCCACTATTATATTTAGGGCTACCTGTTTCTATAAGAAGACTCAACTTTATTGATTGTATACCTCTCATAAAAAAATAAAAAAAAAATCAAATCTTGGATGAATAAGTTTCTATCCTATGTGGGTAAATTGTAGCTTATTAAATATGTTCTCAACTTACTTCACTTATACTGGAGCTCTCATATTTTCCTATCCCAAAAGATCATCAAAACAATTGAAAGGTTGTTCAAAACATTTCCTATGGAGTCATTCAAATGGTGCCAAAGGGGCAGCTAAATTCAAATGATCTAGCTTATGTTTTCCCAAAGAAGAAAGAGGACTTGGTATCTCTTTAGTCAAAACTACCAATCATGCACCAATACTCAAAAGATTTTGGTAGATACTAAAGGATGAGAATTCACTGTGGCTAAAATGGTTACATTCATACTTCATCAAGGGCAGATGTATATGGGAAATAAACAAAAACACCTCAAATTCTTACTTCATAAACTAGTTATTGAAGTTGAGGGATATGGTCCAAGCTGATGTTTCATGCAAAATTGGCAATAGGAATCTAATTTCCTTATTGTTTGATAATTAGTCTAGCCAAGACTAGCCTTTTCACTTTTAGAACACATCAAGGAACTCCCTAATCCTACCTCTTCACACTAAGATCAATTCACTGATCAATGGTAAGTCCTGGTAATTCCCTGACAACTTGAGACACCTACAACCTATTTACCCCCTAATCCAACTGTTCCTGATCCTTTCTACTAAAAAGATCAACCTGTCCATAAATTATCCAACAAATTTATCAAGGATCTACTAGGAAGAAGATATCATACGGTTAATTGGTACAAGATTGTATGGAGTAAGGTATTAACACGCAAAATTTCTTTCCTTTTGTGACTCACCATCAAAATAGGCTCAACACTATTGATTGTTCGATACTTGCAATTTTACAGAACATGTCCTTAGTGTTTAGTATATGAGGAATCAAGAGATCACTTGTTTTTTAAGTGCTCTTTTGCCAACAGATAATGGGAAATTGTTACAAAGAAATGCCTCTGGTCTGCTTCAGGGAATACTCCCACAAATACCATACAATGGCTTTCAACCCAGACTGCTCTTCCAAAACCTATCAAGCTAATATTCACACTAGCTTTAGGACTTTGTATGCACCATTTGGAAATAAAGGAACTCCAGAAGATTTGCAAGTAAGATTTCCTCACTAGAGTGTCTCATTATAGAAATCATCAATGGGATTAGGGATATGGTATTGCTGAGGAATATTGGCCAAAACTGTTGTTTGAATATATTGTCTTCTCTAAACATTTAACTTAACAATTTTTATCGCTTGCACCTATTTCTTAGTAAGCATTTGCAAGGAGGTTTTGTAACATAAGTAAGGGTACCCTCCTTAGCATTACGATTTGGTTGTAAAACATTTCTTTACTCATGCTATTCCTTTTTTTTAAAAACAACCTGTAAGAGAAAACCTAAAATTACAAAACTTAATAGAAAAAACCCTAATTGAAGCTTAAAAATTTTATATCCCTGTTTAAAACATTAATAACAAACCCCTAAAATGAAAGCCACAATTTCACAAACCAATCAGATGTAGAAACATAAATGTGTAAAATTCCTACTCTTCCCTAATGCATAAGGATTCTTCATATATTTGAAAGAAGATGATTATTTTTCTCTCGTCTTCTTACGATGTTGTGCATATGATTAACAAAACGTTGCACTCCCTATGACGTTGTGTGGTTTAGCTATACCACTGTACGTTGTCTGTTACAAGGAATAACTATAACTGGTGTGTACCACATAATACCTAATATTCTTACATGGTATCGTTTCCCTATTGTCCATTAAGTTTTCTAACAAAGAATCATGCCAGAGAGTATGGAAAAAAAATCTAAAGGGGTTAATGAAAATTTTTTAAAATCAAAGATTAAAGTCAAAACGGTTTAATATAATTAATCATTTAATTAAAACTTTTAAAAGGTAGATACTAAAATAAAAATCTTTAAAAATTGAAAATTTCAATGCATATTCCTAATTAGACCAGTTAATCTTTACATAAAATTCCAATTATGAGAAGAGGCATAACTGTATGGTTAATGACCTTTCCTTGATATCCTCGTGAAAAGGAAAGATCTTCTCCTTGATTTCTTCATGGAAAGAAGTGAGAGGGATTTCTTTGAAAATTTTAAATAATTTATTAAAAATATATAATTTTACAAATTATTAATACTATGAAGAGTGTACCTCATGTCCTAATAATAGCAATTAATGACTAGGAATTTTCATTAATTATTCATTAACGTCGCAAAACAGTAAGATAATGTCTTCTTATTTAAAACCGAGGGTGACTTATGTCACCTTCGAATTGCTTTCAGACCCACAAATAATGTATCGAACATATCATTAACTTAATGCAGGATAGTGAGCCTATGCCTCCACCGTTTTTCTGATGCAACTCTCAGCTTCCGATCGAAAGCCATCACAAGTATATATGGAGCCTTAGTTTCCATGAAGAGTTGCACAACTTTTTTTCTCAGCCATGTTGAAACTAGTTTCTCTTCTTATTACGTTCTCAATTTTGATAAGCCAAACCGAGTGTATGAGCACATCTGACTCTTCCGCACGAGCCCCAGGAGCTGATGAATATAAAGAGCTTCTCTCGCCAGAGCTTTCTTCTCCTCCACCCGTTGTCCAAGCTCTAGATGACAACTATGCTTCAGACACGGCCACAGGGCCTGCATCATCAATGTCAATGCCTCCTCGGGCATTTCCAGCAGATGTTGTGAAAGGGTCTCCTACACCTGCTGAGTCCGCTGGTTATGATGATGTGAATGGGGTTATAGAAGAACGCCAAACTTATTATCATTCTTCTTCTGAAGACCGGAGGCGAGCATCGGGGATGCTGTTTGGAGTAATAGTAGGTTTTTGTGCAGTTGGATTGGGTAGGCTTGTGTACAACCTCAAGAAGAAGAAGAACAAGAAGGACAAAGTAAGATCAGAATATCAAGCTCTGCAAATGAAAGAATGGTCCAACTAAGGATCTGCTTTTCCGCCATTGAATTTGATGTGCTACCTACTTCAATAATTCTTTAATTATGCAATTGCTTAGGTTATAATATTATAATTTATCTATATTGTATTTATATTATCCATAATTATGTTTTTGTAGGTGATTTATAATTGAACTCTATCGGAAAGAAAATAATAAAGTTAATTTCAATAAAAAATGATCAATCCATATATATATATATATACCTAATTTTAATTATTAAAAATAAATATATTTATATTTATTTATTAGTTATATAAATAAAAATAAAGTTTCAAGGTTATTTATTAAATTAAAAAATTAAAAATTAATAAAAATTATATATATAATGTTTTAAAAACCGAATTATAAGTTAAATCAGTAGGGCAGGAGGTTTAAAGTTTAAAAGGCTCAACCGATATTAGATTGTTATAAAATTAGTTAAAAATTGAATAAAATTGAAGAATTTAAAAAAATGATTAAAAAAAGTCCTTACTCAATAAAAATTTTAAATTTTAATTAAATAAAGATTGTTAAATAAAATTTAATTAGTTTATTTTAATTTATAAAAATTGATTAATTTACCAAAATTGACCGATTAATTAATAAATTGATCATTTTTAACTATAAATTAAACTAAATTAAATTTTAATAAAAAATAATCAATTCAAAATCTTTACTTAAATCGGTTTAATTTTAAAAACATTATCTGTATATATATACAATGTTTTAAAATAAAATCGAAAGTTAAACTGGTAAGACAAGAAGTTTAGGGTTTAAATGGTATTAGGCCATTATAAAATCGGCTAAATATTAAATAAAATTAAAGAATATAAAATATAATTGAAAGAGATTTTCGAAGAATTTAAAGTTTAATTAAAAAAAGAGTTTGTTAAATGGAAATTAATTTATTTATTTTAGTTTATAAAAACTCATTAATTTACTAAAATTAACCAAGTAATTAATAAATTGATCAATTTTTAACAACAAGAGTTATTAAAGTAAATCGAATCGAAAAGTTAAAATCCAAACAGAAAAGTGTTAGTAGTGTGCCCTAGGTCAATGGTCATATGTGACTTTTGTACTGACATTCTGACTTATTAATAATATATTATGAGGTATTCTTTTATATATGCA
>JAOQMS010000004.1:33832790-33850437 GCA_027563885.1 Erythroxylum longipes
CTTTCACTTGAGGGGGTGTGTTAGAGAATATATAAAACCAATTAAGTTGGTCTCACACAACAGCTTAAGCTATTGTGATGAAATGGTCGCTTAATACATACACGAATAAACCAACTTTCTCTAAAATAGACATCCTATCGAAAGGTCTCAAACTATAATTGTTTTCCAAAATCATACATAATTGACGAAATATATTTTGATTCATCTTAAATGTATTAAAACATCGTTTTTCATGACCATTCAATAATTCATTCATCTATAGTTCTCCTGTTTGATAGGAAGTCATGCATGGTTCTTTGTATATGTGGTTTAAAAAAATACACACCTATCTAACCCTCTACACAAGCCACCGAATCCCAAAACTAAATATCATTGTCCAAAAATTGCTTAATTTGCAGAAGTTGCATAATTTGCATAACATTATCATGCATACGTACAAATCAACAAGTAAAATTATATTCTAAATACACATAACACTTATATATCTAAATATAAATAAATAAATAATATAACACGTAATAAAATTATAGAGATTACCAACAAGATAACATAATAAAATAAAATAAGCTAACCAAATTTATAATGTCTTAAAACATACCATGTTAACATAAGTGCACAAATAATAAAAACAATAAACTAAACATAGTAATGCGTAGATAGAAAATATGTTTATTTTTTTTTTGTTTGTCATAATCATACATTAACTTTATGTATTCAACTCTCTTTGTATCATTTAGTAAACCAAAACAAATGGCCCTTCTTTGCGGATCTTCAATGAATAAGCAAGCAAAGAAAAATTCACGAGTACAGTTTCTAAACCAAGCAAAGTACATAGTTTTTCCAAATTATTCGTAACATTATGATATAATGCACCTGCACTAGTACTTTGTGATGCACCGATATTCATTGTGTTCAAAATTTTCTAAAAAGAAGTATTCATTTCTATTGTTGCACTCTGTCTTAAATAAATTGCATCATATTGTCAAGCCTCTCATACATTGCTACAGATCTTTCTACCCTTTTAGTGGAATCAGTTCTTGCACTCTTGTTGCTTTGTGAACTATCATTCTCTAAAACTCTTTTGCATCTTCTTCTCTCACTCCCTTCATCATATGAAGCTTGAGGGATAGCAACAGGAGTAGATGCAAAGGTCGGGATGGTTTCTCTCCATAACTCTTCCCAGTCACCAGTCACATGATAATTGTTTAGACCAACTAATCTCATCTATATTCTCGTGATCATGATAGCCTGACAATTGATGATGAGCATTATGACTATCAGGTGGAGAAGGAACATATTCGTCCTCTACTTCTTATTGTTCTTGTGGAGGTTCAACACAGGATAAAATGAAATCTCTCTTCGGGCCAAACATCCAAAAAGTTGATCAAACTTACATTCAAACTCAAGTTCAAGCTCTTCTTTAAATGTTTTAGAATTATTGTTCTCCTACAAAAAAATAATTAACTTATATTTAACTATCTATTTAGCATGGGTTAACCTTAATCTTCAAAGTCCACCACTCCTCACTAGCAGCAATTATTCCTTTATCATAGTCTCATCCTAAACCCGTTTCCTTCCCTTTCAACTGTTTCCAAGGACTCCATCTAGTTCTCATCCAATCAAACTTATTTTTAAGCTTACTTTTATCCCATTATAAGTTAGTCGCGTTGTGAAACTTTTCTTCCACCTTCTTCCATGGAATCCTTTGACAAATAACTCCACTACATTTTCCCTTACTCCTTTGAATAAATTGGTTACAAATGTCACAAAAGAGAATAAGTGTTTCTTTTAGCCAACGAACTCTAGCTATATCATTACCCCTTGACTTTCTTCTTTGTTTCTTTTTTGGGATGATATCATCTAATTATACAAGATGAGAGAAGATTATGTACTTGTTAATCAATTTGCAATTGGTTTCACAAGTGAGTTACTTTAATTGGTTACAATTAGACTATTCCAACAAAATAATTATATAAATACTTTTTATCATCGATATATTTTGATTAATTAATTAATTTTAAATTATTTGATCTCCTAATTTAAAATGAGTAATATAATTAACTTGTGAATATTATTCAAAAATTATATAAAATTTTATTTTAATACATTTTTATTTAACCAAAGAATTATTAAATAATTAAATAATATTAGAAAAAGATAAAAATAAATTTGTAAAAATTAAATAATCAACTTTGAACGCATGATCAATAAAGCCCAAATACTAAATTAAATTAAAGATTGAAATATAAGTATTCTCTAATTATTAAATTGGAGATTGAATATTAATATCAATTAGGTGAAAAAAAAATCAGACAGGTTGCTTTATTCTTGCACATTCATTGGATGCTGTCAACTATGATACAAAATGAAACAAACTATACAAAACAAAATAAAATACGATTAAAATTATCAGAAACTATCAAATACGACCCATCCATCTCAACAAGGAATTTTAATTGTCTACGACAAGTTACACTCTTACTTTCGAAAAATATGGTGATTGTCCAACTCTCTCTTTCTTTTCTATTTTTTATGTATATCTTGATTTTTATATTAATAAATGAATATCAACATTTAACGTAAACTTACTTATCTGTACAAATAAAAATAGTTAATTTATATGTCTGAATTAGGACTAAATAAAAACTACACTAAGAGCGTGGAGAAATAATGATGTAGCTGTAACCAAGATAATAATAATTCAAGACTTTCCATTTTCCTCATGTTGGAAAAACTGTAGCATTGGGTGGTAGGTAAATACGTTAAATTGCTTTCTAATTCTCATTGGAATCCAGAAGACATGTAAATAATAAATAATATTAGAAAAAGATAAATATTAAATTGTAAATATTAAATAATCAAGTTTTAATGCATAATTACCAAACCATATGATTCGAAGAATAAAACAATTGCACCTTTTAGGATTGCATATTTGTTGTAAATAAGAAATTTTTAGGGATGCAGCATTTGAGAAACATGAGTGTTTGCAAGACTAATCTCTATATAAATAGGAATATTAAAACTATTAAAACACAATGGTTATGATTACAAACATTATAAACTATTAAAACTAAATGCATATGCATTTTTTCTTCTTTGCTTTTTATTTCTTCTTTCGATCTCCTGTTATTGGATCCTGATTTTTTTCTAAATTGCTTATTATTTGCTTAATTATTTATTGATGTTGTTTGTTGGGTTAATTATTTATATTTAGAATTGGGTCATAAATTTAGTGGGCCTAAGTAGAAATTAGAATTTTTAATGGGCATGTTAGAATTAAATTAGAGTATGGTATTGAGAAGATTAAAGGAGTTAGTAGATGGATTAAATGAAAGGAGGGGCAAAATTGGAAAGGGCAAGTAAGTGAGGGGCAATTTTGGAAGAATAAGCTAAAGATGAGACTTGAAATAAGAAAGAGAAGAAGAGAATAGAGAAAGTCGTGGAAGAGAAGAGAGGAAGCGAGAAAAAGAAGAAGAAAAATCGTGGGAGAAGAGAGAAGGAAAAGAAGAATAAAAGAGGAAGAATCATTTTGTTAAGGTAAGTTCCATGTTCTTTTCTTCTTGTCTGGTTTGAAAAAGGAAGTAGAGAAAATAGGTTTTTGTGTTGGGAATGAAAGTGGAAGAAGATGATTTAAGGGAACCCATTTGATCTTAGAGTTTCTAAGCTAGATTTTGGGTTTTCTAACCTAGATAGACTATGGGTAGATTAAGTTTGAACTTGATTTATGTTAATTTCATTTTGTTATGATTATGGAAATTTAGGGGATTTCCATTTAAATTGGAATTAAATGAGAAATTTTTGGTTGTGTTAGAAAATCAAGAATAACCGACCTAAAAGCAAGAGAAAGGGCATAATTGAGTTTGGATGTTCAAGAGTTATAAGGTGGGTAAAATATTTATGGTTATTGTGTAAATGGGCAATGTGCCTATGTGTGTGTGTTTATGCTTAAATTTCTAAATTGTGAAATTGCTGTGATGTGGAAAATGCATTATGATGTGTTTTATGTTATGTATGACATTTTGATATAGTTAAATTGTGAGTATGATCATGTTATGCCATTGAATTGTGTCATGGCATTTTGATTTAAATGGAAAGAAGAAAAGCACGAGAATATGAATTTGTGATTGATTGAATTGAGCATGAAAAATTGATTGTGTTTGGGCAAGAGTGGAACCGTTTCGTAATCACGTCCACATCCATATAAAGCCTTCTCCCTACTGCTCGCTTGTGGCCAAAAAGTGGACTCGTTTTGTTCACGGAGTAAACTTCGATTTCTCTGTTTAGTTCCACGGAACCTTCAAGCCATTTGTTTGTGCATTTGCATTTTGATATGTTAAGTTATGATGAAATTTGAGTGTTATGCTTTGATGTTAAATTACATCCAATATGTCCTATACGATGATGTATTGAATTATGAAATGTGAATTGGAATTGGAATTGTAAATGCCGAACTGTCATTTCTAGATTAATATAAGAAGGGTATGCCTATATGAATGTTCATGTATATATGTTTGATTGTGTGGCTCGTTGTCAATGGTTATAATTAGCCACTGAGCTATATAGCTCAACTCATAATTTTCCCTCCTCAAGTGCAGAACGAGAATATTAGCGATCCTTGCAAGGCATTCGGAACTCCAAGATAGCTAGAAATCTTTTGGTACTAAGCTAGTGACTATTTTTGGATAGCTTTATAGGCATATCAAACATTGAGCATCCTTTTGTATTTTGTATTAAACTTTGATGGTATGTAAATAAATTTTGTTCAAACTCTTTGAATTACTTATAAAATGAAGAAGTTTCTTTGTATATGTTTAGAATTATCCTTTTGGTTGAGTTGTTAGTATTGGCATGGGTTGTGAATGTGAGTGCAGAATTTTGAGTTTGGTGTTGGGTTACTGGGTTCGGAATTGAAGGTTTCGCCGCAGCGATGTCCCGAGAGTTTTTGGTTTAATTCCGGGAGCTTCGCCACAGCGAACTTCTCCCAAAGGGTCCCTGGAGATATCTCCATGGTTTCGCCGCGGCGAACCCTCCTCCGCTGTCACTCTGAAATCTCTTTTAAATCCAATGCTATCCACTTGTCTTTCACACTACCCTCACGGGATCACCATGAATCGAACCACGGGATTAGTTTTGGGATCGAGACCCGAGCTCAACAGTTGTAGCCACTATAGAATCACAATTCTCCGGCTCAATCCGTTCATCTTCATTCATTCTATTTCTACAACATACCAAATAACATAGGCCACACAACCTAATGAAAACTGATGGGAGGGATCAACTAATGATGATGAAGGAGAACAACTAACAATGGTGACTAACAAGTGTTCAGGGAAGAAGAGAGAGAATCAATTTACTAAAGAAGACGTCACTGGTCAAAATCCGATCGACAAACTATTGTGATATTCTTTGCTTCACCTATCAGTGAAATATAGGAGAGTTCTGTGTATAAATATATTGTAATATAAGATTGTGTTAGCTTTTCTATTTTAAAGGTGAAAAGAGACAGTGGAGTAGCTGTAAGTAATCAATGAAGTGATAAATGAAGTTAAATGCAATAAATACAAAGAGTAGCCCTCCACGAAATTGATGCAACTTTCTACAAACACCTACAATATACTTCGGTTCACATAGTTTACTGCACCAAATCCATATTTTTCTCAACTACTATCAGACTTCATTTAATGAAACTAAATCTATCTCAGATTGCATTCATTAAATCTCAGATTACATTCATTAAATCTCATATTGCAGGCACTAATATTTTGTTAAATTAATTACAGCTAGAATCCTAGTCTACTGAAGGAACATCGAGTTAAATAATTATCTTGACAAAAGCTTCTTTCAGCAAAGTAAAGTGATTGAACCATGTACTTGGCTGAAGCTACAGACCATCTAGATTTAAGAGATTCAAAGAGGGATGGATAGTCAGACACACGGGGACTATGGTTTGATAATTGTGTGAACGAAGCACTGAAAATGAGTCATCAAGAAATAGGACAGTGACTTCTCTAAGTAGAGTGATTGAAGCAACTGACTTTATATGATAGGTACATAATATAAGTAGCTTCAGCAAACAAAATATTAAAGTCAATTTAATGTTTTAGCAAACAAATTGTCACATGAAGAAACTGGGTTATGAAACCATACCTAGGCATAATGGAGATATCTCTATCCATAAAACAGGGCCTTAGTCCATCTCCTGAGGTAAATACATAGTATTCTGGAGAATTAAGTACAAAGGATCTTTGTCTCTCCCTTCTAAACGAAGCTCTACTTGCTGCACCAGCTCGATGCCAGGCAAAATGTTCATCAACATCAGAGTCATCTGAATAAGAATCCTGAGAATTTCCAAGTCGCCCAAAAGAAATGAGCATACAAGCAGCAAGATAAAGTTGTAGTTAGAGTTTCAAAATCAAGAAAACAAGCACCTGTTCCTCATCATGATCCCCATGGAAATGAGAAATGTTTGTTGCCACTGCAGCTCCAATCTGTGTTATTTGTCTTTAAATGTCTCTCAGTTTCAATAGCATTGAGCATCTCTTGGCTACAAAAGTAAAATCATCAATCAACAGAAATTGAAAAAGAAACACCATTTTAGAGTTTCAAGATTAATAGGAAAGTCAGGTTCTTCCTTATTATCCGTAGTTGTCAAAGATAAAATTTTTATGCAACAATTTATTTACATAGCAGGGACTTTCAGAGATATTTAACTGCCAATAAATTGGGCACTCTTTGCTTCTTTAGCACCTACAAATGTTTGAATCACAGCGTATAGCTCAACCTTAATTCTTATGCTAAACTAGTGCAAGGAGGTAAAAAATGGTGATTCTCAATGTGTAAACCGAAGCTCTATAAACTTACCATTCCAAGATGCATTGAAGATGATATTCATGTTTGCAGTTGGTTATCTGAAAAAAGAAAACAAAATCCTTATTGAGACTCTCAATTCGTAACAACTTCAAAATAAATATTAATGCAATTCTACACTTTTTTATGTATTTAAGATAAACAAAATCCAAGTTCTACATCTGAATCTATGCTCTTTCTTCTCTCACTAACTCTCTCACTGAAAGATTTATAAAGAGAACAATACAAGTTCATTTAAACTTAAACAAAAAGAATGAGTTGCAGTAAGTTTCAGTAAGCAATGTTGGGCATCCTTCCTGCATTCCATAGGGATATGCGAGAAAGACATCTGCTTTTACTTTAGCCTACGCTTACTGATTCTTCTTCTCCTTTCTCTTACTTTTTTTTATTCAAAATCACACAGGCACACACACATTTAATGTATATATCAAATACCCTTAAAAATGATACCAACAATGAAAACCAAGAAGCATTAAAATTTAAAAGGACAATATCATCTTTTTCAATTATCATCTTCTAATTTTAATAGAGAACTTACTTTCGACCACACTCTCCAGTAATAGTTGAAGAGAACATATCCAAAAGAAAGGGAAAAAGCAAGAAAATGAATGAACAACGCTTCAACAAACACAGAAACACAGCTGATCACCATTAAAATTCCTCGAAATGAAATAATTTAGAAGGCACCAATGCAACAGAAAAAGCCTCACTACAATTAAAAAAATGTAGTGATACGGTGACAGGGTCTTGAGAAGGAAGATAAAGAAAGTGAAGAAGTGATACAATGGCGGGGTTTTCAAAAGTGAAAGGCTCCAGACAGATACTGCAAGCGTCCTCGAGATCCTCATCAACAACACCTCCCACTGTTGAAACAACAAATGAAAGCATTCGCTTCTCCGTCGCTAAGGAAGAACAAAAAGAATAAGATGGAAATTCTAGTAGTAACTTGTCTCTACCAAACTCTCGCCATTCCTCTTTCGCTAAACAACGACCGGTGATTGGCGATCTCGTGGAGACATGAGAGCTACAGAGATGTGAAATCTTTCGAGAGCTGGAGAACGTTCTGGACAACTTAATGAGATTTGAGACCGAGAGCAGAGAGGAGAGTAAAGTGGGGGTAATTTCATCATAAATCAATCAGTTGTCTCCGAACGCTGCAGTTAATGAGCTTGTAAAAAATTTGCAGATTATGATGAATTAGCTAACCCAATCAACTTCTAATTAAGTTTGTTAATAGGTCAAATACAACGGACCGTGGATTGGTTCGTAACCTGTTCAAGTCGGTCAGGCTGGAATTGCTATCCCTACTTCTAACTAAACAAATTACTAACTTTGACTTAACCCAACTAGCTCCTAATTAAACAAATAACTAACTTTTTAATATGGGTCAAATTACTAAATTGAGTCAAACACCTAAAAAAATAGCTAATCCTCTATTAACTAAATACGGCCGTTATAATTCCACGTGGACCCTAATCAAATACCCTCATTGACTTCTATGTCCTAACCTTAACTAGATTTACAATTGGACAGGAACTGTGACAATCTCTTAAGCAAATAAAAATATGTGAACGTTTGCAATATCACCCTACTCATAGTTACTTGTTTTTGATGTATACGGAGAATCAAATTGTGCAATGCCTTCCATAAAATCGAAGTTTGGTTGATTATTCTTTAAAAAAAGATAACATTTAAGTTTTAAACTGAGGAATATAAGCACAATTGTGATCCTAATATTGTAATTGTAATTACTATAATTTATTGTAATTGTACCCATATCACTCGTAATTGTCGTAATAGCTCGTAGATGCAACATAATCGACCTTGAATGTAAGTACACTGTTTAGAACCTGTTTTTCTGTGCTATTACAATAATACCACCTAGTCAGAGTCCAAACGCGAGATTTGGGATGAATACCTACCTAGAATGAAAACACCTAGTAAGAGTCTGCTGCTTTCACTAGACTCTACAAACGCACAAGTAGAAGAGGAATGCTCAGAATGCTGTAGAAAGTAGGAAGAGAAACCGGATATGGAAAAGACGAGACTTGACTTGGACGTGGTTCCCTACAAAATCCAGGTGTAAACTTGTGGAGAATGGAAAGTCACATAAGCGCTTGCAGACATTTCAGTTTCAGAATTTGGAAAAGAGCCTTTTACTTTACAATCCTGAAAACAAGAAAGCAAAATCCCAACAGCCAAATAGGTAGGCTCAAGGTATAGAGAACGTCTTCGACAACCATCGCTTCAAAGCTTCTTCTTTACTCTGTCAAGTCACACGCATGACCCTGTGACTGTCACTAATTTTAGACACGAAACCTGAAGAAAAGTTTAACAGTACGTGCTATATGCCAAATTGCCAACTCAAAAAGCTACTTGGGGTTGTTTTTCAGGCCGAAAGCAAAGTCCAAATTGATTATGATATTTTGTAACTGAGACCTATTTATTCTCTTTGCATAGCCATGTCTTTGCAGTCACCTTGTAGAAATTTAATTGTCAAGGTCTGAACTTTCCTAGCTTCAAGTATTCAATCTCTTTGTGTCCAACTGCATATGTTCTTATATTTGTTCTTTCTTTCACAGGTTTGTTGATTTAGAATAAACTTTGTGAGAGTTTTTGTATGCCTGGCTCCCTGTATGCCATCCGCTGAGTTTCATCAGGGAACTGTTGACTTGGTGAATGGCGTGCGAGGAGCCATGCATGCTCCAGAGTCTTTTACCAGGGAAGACAAAGCTCTTCAGTGAGTCATACAAATTCATATAATTATCCCAAGGTGGTTGATAAGTAGCCATGGAACAGGGTAATTTTAAACCCTGTTTTACCTTTGGAACACTTGAAACTTGTAGCTAGAAATGCTGTGAACAGCCAATGGTCATGGTAGAGTGGAATCAATAGCCAAGTTTTGATATGCTTTACCTCAGTACTCTCATGCAGCTCCCAGCTCCATTAAAATAACCAAACGATACGGCCAAATCTCTGATATTTGGTTTTGCTGGTCTGACATCCTTAAAAACCAAAGATCTCAGAACACTCATCAGCTCTCAATCCTAAGAATTAGTGCATCTTCCAGCACAATTTCTTTCCAGTCTAACACGCCATGGTTCTTGCTCTTGTTCATAGCTTACAAGTTTGTTTTTCAGGTAGGACTTGCGACTTCATGTTTGAGAATAAAAATTGGAGCTATCAGGAACATACATTGGAAAGAAGAAAAGATAAAGCTGGCTATAAAGTTAACCAAGGAAAATCTATCGCGAGATATGTGAACCTCTTTAAATGCTCTTTCCATTAGTTATTTCATGTAAAATAACATTATAAATTCGCTATTCGAGTAGAAATCATACAGTGATTTGAAGTCTTCGTATATTTTATGCTGTACACATAAAGGAAAACGGTTAAACCTCAGTACTTGGTCCTGATCAATCTGTCAACTTCTTGTTCTGTAAGAATTTTTACTTATCATGAACTATTACTATTTGGTTACAGAAGCACTAACGGTCAAATAAAGGTAGAAGTGGAATTATCGTTGAAGTTAATTCCCTGGAGTATGTACTCTTTTTTGAATTCTTTTGACGCGATATGATCTTCATCGGATCAGAAAGAAATCCAGGTTGCTTTACCATGACGTCTCTGATGTCAATTTCATTTTTCAACATCCTAACCACTTGTGACATTTGTGGACGGAGCTTGGCACTTTCTTGCACGCAAAGCAGGCCAACCTTCAAGAACCGAAGTGCTTCTTCTTCTGGAAAGTTCATACAAAGAATAGGGTCTACCATCTGTAAAAGATTGTTGCCATTGTAGAATTCCCATGCCTGCAAATTGTCACCAAGAAATGTTTCATTACTGTAACATTTTGAACAAAAATGAAGACTATGCATTGGATCATTGTTTCAATATGGTACCTTCTGAACCAGGTGGTATTCTCCATGTTCTAAGTCGAAATCTACCGCTGATCTGCCACTAATAATCTCCAGCAACAGAACTCCAAAACCGTAGACATCTGCTTTTCTCGACAACCGCCCACTAAATGCATATTCTGGAGCAAGATATCCTCTTTTCCCACAAGCCATTGTCAAGAAAACTAGTTAGCTTTAAGCCTTTTAAGTACGGAAAGTGAGATGAAAACAATGAATCACTCACATTGTCCCTGCCACAAGGGTGCTAACATGAGAAGTATCATCTCTGAGCATCCTGGAAAGCCCAAAATCTGAAACTTTTGGAGTGAAGTTCTGGTCAAGAAGTACGTTGCTTGCTTTAATGTCTCTGTGCAAGATACGCGGATGAACCTCCTCATGAAGATGGGCAACCGCACTAGCTACTCCCACAGAAATGACCCGCCTTGCCTCCCAGCTGAATTTCGTCCTGTTTTCTTTTTTTCCTATTAATCAAGAACAAGCAAACTTTCTTGACTTGTTCATCACTTCATCTAGCCAGTTCCATACTAAGAATCTGAGCATAAAAATTGTAATTCAAGAAAGAATGTAACTTAAAGGTAACGATAGATCAAATAGAAACATTACCAAGTAAGTTTTGATAAAGACTATTGTTTTCCAAGTACTCATAGACCAAGTATCTGTTGTCTCCATCTACACAACAACCTTGAAGGGAGACCAGATTCTCATGTTTGATGTTGGATAGTGCAGCTAATTCAGAGATGAATTCTCTCTCCCCGTGCATGGATTCGAGTTCCACTGAGAGAACCTTAACGGCCACGAACGAACCATCTTGAAGGCGGCCCTTAACAGCACAAAATCTAATGATTAAGGAAACGAAAGAAACACAGAAAACCCATAAAAGCAAAGTTGGTAGCTCATATTAGATAGCAAAGAAAGTAAATAACCTTGTACACAGAACCAAAGCCACCTTCTCCAATTTTGTTGAACGATGAAAAATTCTGAGTTGCCGCTCTGAGTTCGTTGCTGGAGAATATTCGTAAATACCCATGTTCTTGTTCACCTGGTTTTGTTGGACATGTGTAAAAAGCATTATCATAAACAGTGGTACAAACAATAAACAGGGTTAGAAACTTTGCGATCATAAGTGCAGCATATCTCAAAAACATCGTTCCAGCTGACGAACCTGTACTGATGCTCGTGGCCACTGATTTAGAGGAGAAGAAGCCAAAGCAACCAAGAGTAAACTTCATGTTAGGGAGGAGTATTCAGGCACAAATTGGCCAATTCCAATTTCAAAGATTGAAAATTCTTAAGCCTTATAAAGCAAGGACGAGAAGTAGAAGATCACATTGAATTGCTCGAAGGAGGAATGATCTGAACAAAGCATAACAACGTGCTGATGAGCAGCCTATTCTTGGGTTTTGACTTTGCGTATTGTTGGAACAGTTTATGGCTATGCTTTAGGCCATACTTAATCAAAGTAGGATTAGTGTGAGTAGTTTTGTTTGGCTGTGCCCCAGGACATGCTTCTGATAGCAGTAATTTTAAGTCAAATTTAAATCATAAATAAAGATTTTTTAATGGGTGAGTTGAAGGTAAATTTGACCGAGGAATTTTGAATGGGGTGAATTGAAGGTAAATTTGACTGATCACTGTTCTTAAATATTTGGTTTGAATATTCTAATAACATAATTTTTTATTTACTATAAAATATATAGCCGCACATTTATATTTAGGCAATAACTCATTACTTTTCTATTTAACTTCAATGAACTAAGTGTTTTATGCAAAAATATTTGGGTTGGAGCACTTATTCCTGATAGGATATTCTAACCCTGTGTTACTTAATTTTGTCATATATGTATAAACTCTATATAAATATGTGGATGAGATTTAATAAAACAGAATGTCATAAGTGGAAATAACACAAGGGCAATTCATGAAATGGATGTGGAGCAGAATAATTTTGTTAGGGAGAATGGACAAGTGTCAAGTGATTCTATGATTGTGAGCAACCGAAAAAGTGCAAGGATGAGGATGGCCAATTCACGCATGAGGGATTATGTGTAAGGTAGCAATTAGTTATAGTGTATTTGAGAGGAGGAGAGAAGGAATGGATATGATTGCATTCTGTTTCTCCTCTCTGATGTCTCTGTATTTGCTATCGTTGCATAGCAACCTTCTTCTTCTTCACTATAATAATACTCAACAATTCAATAATACATACGGAGACTTATCCATGCTATCTGATTGTTCAATTGTTCATTATTTCAATTCTTATTTGATCTTCCCATATTACATTGGTGCTTTCATCTCGACTCATTCTCATTTATGGCCAAAAACACTCGATTGAAGGAGCTTTCCACATATGTCAAACAATTGTCCTCAGATGTCAAGCGAATTTTAGAGTTGATGGAATCTCAGCACATGAAGTATTCTACTCATTTTGAGAGCCTTGAAGCTAGAGTTACGTCGTTGCACGAAGCGGGTGCATCATCGAAAACGTCCGAATCAGGTTCTGCGCAGCCCATTGTGCAATCATTTCAGGTTCGTAATGTCAAACTTAATTTTTCACGTTTCAATGGATCCAATGTACTGGAATGGATCTTTAGGGCGGAATAATTTTTCACGTTTTACAATACCCCAGAGGAGCAATGTCTTACCATTGCTATAGTTCATATGGAAGCAGATGTGATTCCTTGGTTCCAATTAATAGCTAAGAGCAATCCATTTCAATCATGGATTGCTTTCACTTGATCCTTGGAACTGGAATTTGGTCCATCTCCTTTTGAGTGCCCTCGTCTTATCCTTTTTAAACTGATGCAAATGGGATTGGTTCAGGGTTATTACCGAGAATTTTCAACTTTGGCCAACCGTGTTTAGGGCATTACTGCAGATGCTTTACTTGATTGTTTTCTTAGTGGCCTCAAGATTGACATTCGGAGAGATGTTATTGCTCAAAATCCAACCTCTTTGTTATATGTTGTTTCATTGGCTAAGCTTTTTGAAGAGAAATAACTGTCTAAACAGAAAACCACCTCAGCCCACCTTACCTAAAATACCATCCACCATCCATAGCACAAACAACCAAATCCACGAGCCTACCCTTGTTATAATAACCAAACACTACAAACCAGCTCAACCAACAATCAATTAAGTTTTCCAATGTTAAAAATATATCTGCAGCAGAAATGCAATTGAGAAGGGAGAAGGGATTATGTTTCACTTTTGATGAGAAATTTTCACCTAGTCATAGATGCCTCAACAAACAATATTTATTATTACAATTAGAGGAAGAAGAGGACTTAAAACTAGAACCTAACCCACCTGATGAGGACAATAACTATCAAATTCAATCAATGGAACAGGAACATCACCTTTCTTTTAATTCTCTCAAAGGAGCCTCAGACATTGGTACTATGCAATTTCATGGTACTATCAATGGGATGAAGATTCAAGTACTACTTGACAGTGGTAGTTCAGACAACTTCTTACAACCGCGGCTTGCACATTACTTGAAATTGCCTATTAAACCAACCTCTGAATTTCAGGTCTTAGTAGGTAATGGAAACTCTTTGATTGTGGAAGGTATGGTGAGGGACGTTGAAGTATAGATCCAAGGACACTCTTTAAAACTACCAGTTTACTTACTGCTAGTTTCCGATGCAGATTTGGTCCTAGGGGCAACTTGGTTAGCTACTTTGGGCCCCTATATTTCTGACTACAGTGCTTTAAAATTGAAGTTCCTTTTGGAAGAAACCTTTATTACTCTTCATAGTGATAAACCAAAACTTTCGGCTCCAGCCCAATACAATCATCTTCGTAGGATGCGTAGGACTCATGCCATCTCTGAAATATTTACGTTGCAATTTCAGCAACCAGATTATGTTGTTGATCATTGGTTGTAATTACCTGAGAACATGAAACCTAAATTAGCACTGCTTCTGTATACCTATCATAATGTGTTTGCAGTTCCTACTAGTCTTCCTCCTAGTAGATCAAATGATCATTGTATTCCTTTAATTAATGGAGCAGATCCTATTAAGGTTAGACCCTATAGGTACCCTCACAGTCAAAAAGAATAAATTGAGAAGATGGTCAGAGATATGTTACAAGAAGGAATTATAGTGCCTAGTACTAGCCCGTTTTCTTCACTAATTGTGTTGGTTAAGAAGAAAGATGGTACTTGGAGATTTTGTACCGATTACCAGGCCTTAAATGCCATAATTGTCAAGGATAGTTTTCCCATTCCCATTGTCGATGAGTTAATTAATAAGTTATTTAGAGCTCAGTATTTTTCCAAGCTTGATCTCAGGTCTGGCTATCATCAGATCTTATTAAAAAAGGAAGATCGATATAAGACAACATTCATAACACATCATGGCCACTATGAATGGCTTGTTATGCCATTTGGGTTGACGAATGTTCAAGCTACATTCCAATGCTTGATGAATGAAGTCTTTCAAGATATGTTGAGGAAATCTGTCCTGGTTTTTTTTTATGACATATTGGTGTATAGTCCAACTTGGTCTTCTCATTTACAACATTTAGAAGTTGTCTTGCAATTATTAAGGAAGCATAAATTGTTTGCCAAGTTATCTAAGTGTTCGTTTGGTCTTACTCAAGTGGAATGCTTAGGACACACGGTTTTTGGTCATAGAGTGGTCATAGATGTTTCCAAGGTACAAGATGTATTAGCTTGGCCTCTTCCTACTAACCTCAAGCAGTTAAGGGGATTTCTTAGCCATACAGGTTATTATAGGAAGTTTATCAAGGGTTATGCATATATTGTAGCCCCTTTGACAAATTTGCTCAAGAAAGACAACTTTAATTGGGATGATACTGCTACTGCAGCTTTTGCAGCACTCAAATCTGCCTTAACTCAGGCCGCAATTCTCGCTATCCCGAATTTTTTTAAGCCTTTTGTAATGGAAACAGATGCACCAGGGACTGGTATAGGGGCTTTGCTTAGTCAAAACAATCATCCAGTTTCTTTCTTTTCAAAGAAATTAACTCCCACACGTCATAAACAATCAACTTATACTCTGGAACTATATGCAATCACTGAAGCTATAGCAAAATTCAGACATTACCTCTTGGGGAACAAGTTCTCCATTAGGATAGACTAGAGGAGTTTACGGAGCCTTACACAACAGTCCCTACAAACACCTGAACAACAGACTTGGTTGCTTAAGTTGCTGGGCTATGACTTTACTATCGAGTACAAACTAGGGAAGGATAATTTGGCAGTAGATGCCTTGTCTAGATCATTTTTCATGGCGTGGTCTCAGCCAAACATGGAAATTCTGTCCATATTGCGTGCTGCAATTACAGAGGATACTGAGTTAAACAGCATCCGTGAGTTATGCTGTAGAGGTACTCCTCCTCATCCCAATTATTCCACACATGATGAATTGTTATACTGGAAGGGTAGACTGGTTATTCCTAGGAAGCATGACTTGGTTCAACAAATATTACATGAATTCCACTCTTCTCCACTTAGGGGACACTCAGGGGTTGCAAGAACTGTGGCTAGGATTGTTGCACAATTTCAATGGTAGGGTATGAATAAAGACATAACTGATTTTGTTAAACAATGCCTCATTTGTCAGTAGGTTAAGTCTTCCAATACACTTCCTTCAAGGTTGTTGCATCCTCTTCCAATTCCAAAACAAATATGGGATGATATCGTGATGGATTTCATCACGAGACTACCCAATGCTAGTGGTTTTATAGTGATCATGGTAGTGGTAGATCGACTTTCGAAGTATGTCCATTTTGCTCCTTTAAAAGCATATTACACTAGTGCATAAATGGCTGATTTGTTCATGAAGAAAATGGTGAAATTGCATGGATTCCCCAAGTCTATTGTGTCGGATAGAGACAAAGTTTTTATGAGTCAATTTTGGAAAAAATCTTCAAGTTGAGTGGTACTTCATTGGATATGAGCACTGCATACCATCCCCAATTTGATGGCCAATCCGAAGCTTTCAACTGTTGTTTAGAAATGTATTTACGTTGTTTTGCTTATGACAATCCAAAAATGTGACTGAAAATGTTACCTTAAGCTGAATTTTGATATAATACTTCTTACCACCTCAATAAGGGTATGACACCATTCAAGGTAGTTTATGGCAGGGATACTCCTAGGATTGACAAGTATTTTACATATTCAAATGATCCTCCAACATTGCAGGAGTTGTTGCAACAGCGTGATGCTGTTTTGCATTAGTTAAAGGGCAATCTGCATAAGGCTTAGCAATATATGAAGAAGCAAGCTGATAAAAGGAGACGTCATGTGGAATTCAAAGTTGGAGATATGGTGTTAGTCAAGCTCCAACCTTATAGACAAAATTCAGTTGCATTGAGAAAAAACCAGAAACTGGGCATGAGTTACTTTAGCCCTTTCCCTATTATCCAATGTGTTGGTCTAGTTGCATATAAGTTGTTGCTGCCTTCAACTGCTCGAATTCATCCTGTTTTTCATGTGTCACAGTTAAAGCCATGCCAAGGTGTTCACCAACAATCATATATTCTACTTCCTCTGGTTACTAATGACATTGGTCCTATATTATAGCTACAAGATATTTTGCAATCTAGAGTTATTCTCAAGGGAGACCAACATAGTCCTCAAGTCTAGTACTGTAACATCTCACTACCATAGGGTACGTACCTAAGCTTTTAGGGACATAACCTACGATAATGGTATGTTAGAGCAATAACGCATCAAACTTGCACATGGCATCGTCTAACATACACGAAATCGTTATCATTTTCTCTTAAACATTCACTTCATGCATTGATAACATATATACATTGTTTTTCTCAACGATTGTTTACAATACTCTATACAGGTTCAGACAACATTTACAAAACGACTATAA
>JAOQMS010000004.1:33868311-33900387 GCA_027563885.1 Erythroxylum longipes
TATATATATAATATTAAAACACAACCGCACACAACATGCAATTGTGGGTCAAATTCTGTGAAAAGCCCAACAACAAAGAGTACAAACATTAGCTTATGGTAGCGAGAAAAGGAAAACATGTCCGAAATCCTAAAATGGCTTAAAATACAGTACATGGTCCATTGGCACTGGCTGGCTTTCAAAGGCTCTCTTTTAGTTATCTGCCAACTGTAACTGTCCCTACATGTTGGGAAAGAAGTTGTAGGATTGAATTGCTCTGTCCTTGGGCGACAGAACTGTCTCCTGCGGTTTCATCTGAGTTTCAGCTCTCCCGTTACGTCAACTAGGCTGAGACCCATCTGATGTGAGGTGTTATTTTCATGTTTGGTTGGGCTCTACATGACAATAGTAAATGGTTTTCTTCTTTGGTCATGAGCCTCTTAAGAGTTAAGATAGTGAAATGAGAGTAGCGTAATTGTAGCTATGCCTCCTTCTTTTTAGCTGTAGCTTAAAGAGATGATGACACAGTGCAGTGCAGGTGATGCCTGAAACGACAAGGCGTCAAGTCCCCCCAAAAAAAGAAGAAAAAGACACTTTTATTAAGTTAAATTAGTCAAAAGATTGATGAAGGGACAACCCACCGCTCCAAAGGCAGATTCACTTGCATATTGTTCACTCAATGTGGTTATTGAAACGACTTTTGAAATTCTTTTAACAAGAGAATCGGTAGTTGTTTTATGATTAAAAATTTTAAACGATTCTGCTGATTCAATTATAAAAATCTTGAATTTTTTTATTTGATTTTTAACTTTTTGATTGAATTTACTTTAATAATTCTTGTCGTTAAAAATTTATCAACTTATTGATTAACCCATAAATTTTCATAAATTTATAAGTTTCTTTTTCAATCAAATTTCAAAATTTTTGATAGATAAATATAATTTTTTTAACCATATTTTAAATTTTTAAATTTTATTCGGCGGAACTTTCAAAACATAAATTGTTATTGTTAAACCCAATTCACACGTAACCTCAAGTTGGAACGCAACTTATACAAAGTTGGTCCATACGATGAGTGATATGGTATAATATTGTTCTAATTCTTCACTTTTTGCCTTTTGTTGCTAACCCACAAGGCAAGAATAATATTTAGGCATTAGGCGATGCCTCGAGGAAGTGTTGTACTTGTGGCCTTTTGGCTTTCTTTGCCCAATCACAATGCAAGGAATCACAAGGTAACATCTGACAGAGACAAGACGAGATATATAAAATTCTTTATTTTTTTCTCTTATTAAACAGAGAATTATTCTTGCACTCAAAGAAGTGTTGTGTTAAATTAAATTAGACCTACTATTGATTCTTAATCTCCATACTTAGTCCTTCTATAATCTATAGCATGTATTCCCACACTAAAACTAGCGGTGACTATATAAATTATCATATGAATCAACCCTTACAAATACATAATTACATAAACATACTATAAATTATAAAATTTTCATTAGCAATGGCTTGATGATAACTCACGATTCATAATAATGTCAATGATTAAAAATTTTAATCGGTTTGATGAATTTAAAAGTAAAAATGTGAACTTTTTAATTTTTCAGTTCGATTTTTAATTTTTTGCTTTAATTTATTTTAATAAATTTTATTATTAAATATTTGTTAATCTATTAATTAATCGGTTAATTTTATAAATTAATAAATTCTTATAAAGTAAAATAAATAAATAAATTTTTATTTAACAAAAATTTTCAATTAAATTTTAAATTCTTTAATAAATAAAAACAAAAATTTTGATTATATTTTAAAAATTTAAAATTATTTAATTTTAATTAATTTTACGAACATTTTAAACCTTAATAACTTAATTTTTAGTCCGATTTTTAAAACGTTATATTAAAAAAAACCTTAATCTAATTTTTATTAGAAAAAGGAAAACGCCGTCGAAATCGAAATTCTGAAATCCTCATCTGTCTATCCATCAAATACCATCATTCTGTCATGGGCGTCGAGTGGGTGGAGCTTTACATAATCCCCATGATTCCCACGTCTCTACTCCCCATAGCCAGATTTCTCTCTCTTTTAATCCAATTTCCTACCCACTCGACGCCCATGATTCCCACGTCTCTACACCCAGAGTTCTCTCTCTCTTAATCCAATTTCCTTCTTCTTCTTCTTATTATTAGATCCATTTTCTTGTTTGCATATCTTGTTCACTTGTTTCCACTTTATGGGTAACATAGGTAGTAGTGGTGGTGTTAACACCCGACGACGTCACGGCGGCCACCGGAGAACTCACCCACCGCCGCCGCCTATTCAGCCAGAAGTCACGGCCAACCGCTACGTGTTCGCTGCTGCGACGCCGTATCCTTCTCAATACTCCAATCATAACCCTCCTCACCCGTATTATCAGTACCCTGGTTACCATCAAGCGCCGGTTCCGTTGATGACGCCATACGATCATCACCACCGCATGGAGCACGCCTGGGTGGGCGGGAGATATCCATGTGGACCGCTGATGCCGCCTCCTCCGCCTTATGTTGAGCACCAGAAGGCGGTGACGATTAAGAATGATGTTAATCTAAAGAAGGAAACTTTGAGGCTGGAAGCTGATGAGGAAAATCCGGGAAAGTTTCTTGTAACGTTCACGTTTGATGCTACTGTTGCTGGGAGGTAATAAAGACTGAATAACCTTTTGTTGTGGGTGGTCTTACGTTTTTGCATGTGTGCTTTCAAATGATACAGTTGTCGTTTTTGGACATTGTTCAGGTTATCTTTTTAAGGTTGATGGGGTTTGCATGAGTAATTGATTAACTCACTTGTTTCGATGAATGTGATGATCCATTTAGAGTAAGTTTCTGATATTGATTGGTCGCTTATATTGTGCCAGTTTCGTGTATTCAGTAATCTTGTATCAATCATGTCAAATGCTTTGATGAGAGATTATCTGAAACTGGGCTTTTATCATAAGTTAGGCTCAATTTCTTCTTAGATTTTCAGTTACCATTGTGAATTCCTTGGCCTAGAATATAGTACTCTAGAATCTAGATGCAGTTACAGGGACTATACTGCTATATGTATGTACATTGGGAATTACTCTAAATGCAGTTAAAGGGATCGTACCTTTAGTGTTTGGGCAGATTTAAAGGATATAAATATATATGGACTAATGTAACTATTTGGCGACTATCCATTTAATGAAGTGGAGGTTGCCTTCAACGAAAGTTCTTCTTTCAAATGAGTTTGCAAGTTGATTTTAACGCTTTGGAGTATTGATAGTTAAGTGAACCTACTAGAGGAACTTTAGAAGTGAGCAAAATGAATATTGATATCGTTTCTCTGTGATAAAATCACTGTTCCAGCTTCTTGACAGTGCTGAGGATAACATTCATATTGTCAGACAGAGTTGGATGGGTGATTCGTAAGTGTTTTATAGCTTGTTTCTTTGGCTCTTTTCCACGATTCAGACATGATAAAAAGTAGAGTTATCCTTATTTTCTACCTAGAGTTGTTAAATAATTCCAAACTGACCATTTAATTCTCGGAGTTCTAATTCACTGTGATTCAATTTTCCCATCCTCGCTTCTGATGTAATTATGACGTTAATTTGTTTTACCAGTGCATTTTGTCCTTAGATAACAAAAGATGTATTAGAGAATGGGATTTCTTCATTTAGAGTAGTATGAAATATGTACTTATACCTTTGATTAAATTGGCGTAAGCATTGAATTTTTCCTTGGTAGGTGCTTTACAAGTTCTAGGTTATATAATTTTCTTCTAAAAGTCTTAAGTTGTGGTTGTTGTCTTTTGAATTTTGTGTCATTGTTTGTATAATATTTATTTGTAATAAGAGGTGAATTACCTTTTTTCTTTAAACAGCATTACTGTTACCTTCTTTACAAAGGAAGGAGAGGACTGTGTCCTGATACCAACAAAGGAAAACATCCATCCACCAGTGACTGTTAATTTCGAACAAGGTCTGGGCCAGAAGTTTAGGCAGCCTTCAGGTTCTGGTATTGACTTCACGTTGTTTGAAGAGAGCGAGTTATTTAAAGAGGCTGAAATGGATGTCTATCCACTAGCAGTGAAGGCTGAGGCAAGCCCTACAAACCAGCATGGATCAGACGGAAGCCAAATGTCTGGGGCTACAAACACTCAGATAACACAGGCTGTGTTTGAGAAAGAGAAAGGTCAGTACCAGGTGAGGGTAATGAAGCAGATTCTGTGGGTAAATGGCATGAGGTACGAGCTGCAGGAGATATATGGGATTGAAAATTCTGTTGATAATGATGTTGATGCCAATGAATCAGGAAAAGAATGTGTCATTTGCCTGTCAGAACCAAGAGATACGACTGTTCTTCCGTGCCGACATATGGTAAGTAAAAACTTCTTGAATAAGTATTTGAGAGAATGGTTGCATGAGAAATAATTACTAAGTTTGTTCTTTGGCTAAGGCCCATAAGCTAGTGCTTCAAAGTTAAACCACTTCCCATGCAATCCTTGTATTGGGATGAAAGGAACACGGAGAAAACAGTTGATGTTCATATGAAATCTTAACAGTTCTGGTTAAAAGGACCCAGAAGACAGAATGCCTCTTCCAGTGCACTCACCATAGTGTTGGAAAACATTTTTTTTCTTTTTAGGACTTTGTGTTGCATATTTAGGATGTAAACAAAATGTGAGTTTCATCTTACAAGTTATAAGCTGCTTGAATTTTTCTGTTATTTTGGCTACACAGAAATTTTTAGACAGGCAATGCTTGATGATATATGTTTACCGAATCTCTCTGTTTATGCAGTGTATGTGCAGCGGATGTGCGAAAGTTCTAAGGTTACAAACAAATCGGTGCCCCATTTGCCGACAGCCAGTTGAGAGACTTTTAGAGATAAAAGTTGATAACGGGCCTGATGAATGAGGGAGGAGGAGAAAATTTTCACCATTTGCTTGTTGTACAGTAGTTTGTTGTGTTCTCCTTTTCTTCAGATTTTCCGCTTTTCCAATAACCAACAAGAAATTGTAATCAACATGCAGTATGGTGCAAGATATAGTGATGGCATTGTACCAAAATATGCGAGTCATTGCCCTCAGCTTAAACGTGAGCGCTTGTCGCAATACCTCGGAACTTGGAAGAATTTCTTAAAATACAAGGCATGTATGCTTGGTTTGTCCTGAAATTTCTAGCTATTGCTAGTTCTTTTACTCTCATATGCTGCTTTTGAAGCAAAAATAATGTTATATGGATGCAAATAGTAATTGACCGAAGTCCATCTGCACTTTCTATTGAGACGTCAAGGATGGCTACATGTTGAAGACTCAGAAAGCAATTTACGAACGTGTCACAGTAGTGTTCTTTCCTGCGGGCCTTAATGTTAGGCATTAAAACTTGTACTCTTATCACTAAAATGCCCTCCTGTTTTGACAGTCTCCGAACTAACTGCTTCTAGCCCTATCCAAATCATCCGGTTTTATCAAAATGGAAAGTACTTCATGGTTAAAATACTTGTGTGCTTCTTTGCCTTGCCTGTTAGTGCCAACTATGATAAGCAACCAAAAAGAGTTAACTGTGTTAATAACTGTCATCATCTTCAACACTGGTCAGGCGACTCAAACTTGCCAAAAGTGAAAATGGCAGATAAAGCATTAAGCAGTTCTCGTGTACTAATCAGGTAATAGTTTCTTAACCGTATCATTTAGGCCACACGAAGCCTTTCATTCATCAAGTTTTTGATAGGAAACAATGCAGTTCAAGCAAGTAAAGCGTGCAAAATATTTATCCCAAAACATCAAACACGAATGGTTGCTTATTTAGCTTAAGTGTCCAACCACAAGGCTAACATGGACGACAAATGGTTGCTTATTTAGTTTTAGTGCCCAACCACAAGGCAACTCTGGATGGCTTTGCTTCATCAGCTCGCATCCTACAGCAACAACATAATAGAAAGAAAAGGAAGACGCACATAATACGAAGAGTCCAACGAGCAGAGTAGTGAAGCCATACATTGGCTTTTAATCTCCCCACCATTGATGGACGAAGACACCACTGCTTCTGAGGCTCTTGAAGAGGTCCATACAATCCCCTTCAAGCAAGCCTTTGCCGTCTACGTCGTCCGAGCAGTTAAGGAATAGCTCGTCAACAAAGCATATGGTTCCACTTTTAAACAAGTCAATGAGAAACTTCAGTTCCACCTTCCCTGTTTTCATCTTCAGAACCACAAAATCAGAGAACCGAACTGTTTCCTTAAACCAAGCAAGAAAATCAAAACCTTCATCTTCCAGAAACGTATCATCTTCATATTCAGGATTTTGACTAGCATTTTCTCCTGCAAGGCCTGGATAGTAGATGAAGGTAAAACCAGGCTTCTTGACACAGGAAAGCAGCGCTGAAGTGTTATGGTCGACAACGTACATATTGAAAGATTTTTGATTGACAGGATAAAATGGCCAAAACGAAGTAGAATTCAGATTCTCTCCCGTGCCAATGTCGACATACACTAACCGCTTCCTGGAAAGCATATCAGTAAAATGGGGCAGATAGGCAATCCTTTCCTCATATCCAATTTGCTTATTCTCCATCAAAGGCTCCAGGTAGTCCACAAAAGCTCTGTTATTGACCACAGACTGGCAATCAGCTGGCAAGTGAAATTGCTGGAAGTAACCAGTAGCCACAGTTCTTTTCCTGAAAACAACCAGCGTAAAACCCTGAACATGACCGACGTGTATGACGTTGGAATCTTTCAATAATGATGAAACCGGTGTGGCCGATCTAATCAAGCTATTCATATTCATGTCATCAAAGCCTACAAGCATAGCCCCGATTCCACCAGGTTTGAGAATGCGCTCAATCTCGAGCACAAGTATAGCAGGGACTGAAACCTTATCCAAGTCCCTGGAGACCACGAAGTCGAAGGAATGGTCTGCATACTCAAGTTCATAAACCAACTTCTTATTCTTAAGCGAGAAAAAGGGGCGTCTATGAACCCCACAAACGTTCGTAAATCCTAATTCTTGAAATGCATATACGGCACCAGCCGATCCTTCACCAACACACAGAACTTTTGCATCGTAATCCAACATTTGCATGCCCATTAGCTCTCTGACAACACCAGCAGTCAAATTGAAATCTTCCTTGCCGCCAAACGATGACCAAATTGGCATCAACAATCGATTCGCGAAGAAAGCCGCGCCAATATGTGGCGTATCACATTCATTAGAGTACATGGAATCGATCAATCCTGGGTTAGAACCAGACAGGATTTGCAACAGAGGAAAGATTGAAATAGCCGAGGCAAGCATAAATGAGCGAAGAAGCAATCGCCTGGCTACAGACACACTAAGGATCTGGAATCTCAAGGCCTTCAAAACCATTAGTTCTTACTAACAACCACTAAATCATCCCCAAAGATCGAGTCTTTAATAAAGAACCAACAATATCAAATAATGGGTATTCGAAACAAGCAACGAAAAACCAATTTGCAAAGAGAGATTGAAGCCAAACTGAAAAAGACACAAACTTAGCGAGTACAAAACCTGGAAGAGGTGTGATTCCCACCTACAAGGACACCCACTGATTTTTGGAAACTTAACCAAACCCTCTTATGAACTTTTCTTGGCTTAGGCTCAAACCAAGTAGTATCCATCTTCCTCTGGTTGAAAACCACCATTCTTCGAAGATCTCTCTACATCACCTCGTATTTACACTAAAGAACCCGAACTACATTACATCCGGTTGAGCCGTAATCCTCCAAATCACAACGCAAAGAAACAAACACAAACCCAAAATAAAAAGAATCAAGATTAGACACCAAACAAAGTGAAACACAAACCCAGAAAGTAGCACCAGAGACCCTCGGGTTTTGGGTTTTGGATCACTGAAAGTACACGAGGGGGTGTATGTATGTATAGTACGTATAATTTTTTATCTGATCACAAGACCTAGTGAAGTGTCGGTGGATGATGACGTAATCATCTGACTTCGTGTTGAAAGAGGATCTTCGAGTGCGCAACGACATCTGCCTAGCATGTGCAGCAATGCATTATTAGCTGACAAAACCGCGTGGATTGGGGCCGCTTTCCACGCCTTATCATTTAATCCCGTTGTGTGGACCGTTGCAATATCTTACTCTGAAAACTGAACTGCCGTTGATCAGAAACCAACGGTGGTTGCTTCTGATTTCACGTGGTCCTGGGTACAGGGTAGTTTACTCTCCTTACCTTATGTAGACTTATTAAAGTTATCTCCTAAATTAATGAAAAATATCTAATCATGCCACTGATAGTTTTTATCAAACATTATCTTTTTTTTTTAATAAATGGATGCTCACAAAATAGGATGTGAAGATAAGAAACACGTGATCTATTCCGTCTTTTCTATATGCAATTTGTTTGAATTATCTTAAAACTGATAATGATACGTGCCTAATTAGAGATTTAAATTTATGAAAAATAGGCAATATATATTAAATATATGTTTGTAAAGTGTTTAGATATCAATAATTAATTTCTTTTAAAAATATTTAGATAGGATATACATATCATCAAAACATTTAAAATTTAAAAAGTTATAATCTTTTCTTGTTAAATTTAACTTTTTTTACCAAACAAATAAAAAGATAAACTCAGGAAGCTTGGTATTTATCCACTTAAAACTTTATTTCCCCTTTTTATATACAAGTACTAAATAATATAAAATCATACCCAAATTTTATTAAAAATTAAAAAATTTCAAATCCCATCTTTTTTATAAATTTCGAAGATTAAAAAACTCAATGGTTAGACTTATTCAATTATAAAAACTTTAAACTGTTTAACTTTTCGATTTGATTTACTTTAATAATTCTTGTTACTAAAAGTTAATCAATTTATTAGTTAATTAATCAATTTTCGTAAATCAATAAGATATTATAAACTAAAATTAATTAATTAATTTTTATGTAACAATTCTTTTTTAGTTAAACCTCAAAATTTTCGATGTATAAAGACAATTTTTTTTAATTATATTTAAAATTTTTAAATTTATCCAATCTTTAATATTAATTTAATTTTTAAAATTTATTTTGAAATTTAAATTTAAAATTAAAATTAATTTAATTTTTTAAACCTTAAATTTTGTGTATTACTATTTACTAGTTTACGTTAGGGTTATGCTCTGTAAGAAGAGGAATTTGGTGTTACAAGGCTGAGAGTGGTGATCTATAAGAAAATCCAAGATCGATCCAGGCCTTATCCCCTGCCACCGAACTGGCTTCTTCTTATTAACCCAATTATGTTTCTCGAGTTAAGCTGTAGCTAGGGTGTCCAAACAAGGCCTGACCTAAACTATACTTAAGTTTACACAACATGCTGTGACGCCCATGCAATCGATGAAAATAAAAAATAGATAATTATAGTTTTTAAAATAAATTTTCGTATTGAAACTAATGTTAATTATAAGGTCTTGTTTGGTTGGCATCTATTCTTGCTTGTGAAAATAATTTTTTTCCCTAAAATTTATATTATTATATTTGATTTATTTTTTTGAGTAGTTAAGAAAGTAAAAACTTTTACAATCTAGGGAATGTAGTAGCACTTTACTTAGATTCTAAATCTTATCACCCCTTGATATTTAGGTTACTTTTCTCAAGAATTTAATCTAAAAAAATACGCTAGCTAATTCAATTATTCCTTTTCTCTCAACTTTACGACAACTCTTTTATAATAATAAGGAATTTAATAATGATAATAATAAATGTAATTAATAAAATTAATAATAATAAGAATAATAATAAGTAGAAAATTAATAATAATAAAATTAATAAGAATAATAATAATAGTGATAATAATAATAATAATAATAATAATAAATATAACTGATAAAATTAATAATTAGTATAAATCAACAATTATTATTATTATTATTACGAATAATAAAATTAATAAGAATAATGAAACTAAAAACAACAACAACAACAACAATAATAATAATATAATTAAATTAATAAGAATAATAAAACTAAAAACAATAATAATAATAATATAATTTTTAATTATTATTATTATTATTATCAAATAAATAAATAAATAAATTATAATAACAATAACAATAAGTAGAAAAGCAGCAGCAGCAGCAGCAGCAGCAGCAGCAGCAGCAGCAGCAGCAATAATAATAATAATAATAATAATAATAATAATAATAATAATAATAATAATAAATAAATAAATAAATAAATGTAATTGATAAAAATAATAAAATTGGTAATAATAAAATTAAAAATAAGTAGAAAATTAATAATAATAATAATTAATAATATTAAAAATAATAAAATTAATAAGAACAATAAATTTAATAATAATGCACTATTTATATTTCTATTTTCATTGTTATAAAAAAATTTGATATTTGATTTGAATTTTAAGATTTATTTTTGTACTCGGTTGAGTTTTTTTAAAAGTATTTTTCAATACTATATTTATGATATAACAGTATTATATGATTAGAATATTATGAATGAAAAAATTAATATTTAATAATATAACTTGTCTTACAAATTAACATTATTTAATTATTTCAATTTTTATACAGTTGGTGGGGATATAATTGGAAACAAAAGTCAAAATTAAATTACATTCTATGAAATACTGTTACGTACCAAACACTATAATAAAAATCCACCTAACTTTCCTATTAAAATTCTTATAAATATCTAAACATGTAAATATCTTTACTTTTCATAGATTTATATTTTGAAAAATCATATTCTAAATTTACTTTACTCTCCCGTCAATTAATCAGGGTCTAAGGGTACTGTGAACTAACCCTTCATGGACCCAATATCTCATATGCTTTCCAATTAGGCATTTAAATAATGGAGATAATCTTATCTTTTGACTAATATGATTTTTTGGAGGTGGGAGGGGACAGAGCCTGATCCTTATTTTTGTAATTGAAAAATCACTGAAAGAGATGGGAGAAACCATATGCATCACCAACTTAAATAAGTTGCAACTATTTCCTGAAGATTTCGCTTGTGGAAATTTCTTGGAAGTTGGTATATTGCATGTCAGCTTCATGCGGGCTCCTCTTCATATTTCGTTGAATGATTGAACCTGGAAGGAAACCAACTAGAACATGGGATCGATGTAGATTGAAATTGTCCACCTCTACTTAAGTGGTGTCTAAGTGGGGAAGTGACCATAGTTGAAGGCAACTCAACCAGATGTTTGGACTGTTATGTCAATTCTAGGGTTGTTGAATCTGTTAAGCAAACTAAATATACATAGAGTACATAGCTGTGATGTAAGTACTACCGATGACAACATGAGAAAAGAGGGTGGTTAATACGATCCATTGCCACACTCATCCTCACGTACCTGCTTAACCAGGAAAATCCTAACCCTAGAATGAACTTTTTTCCTGAGAATCTTTCAGGACTAACTATATACTACTGTTCATGACCATCTTTCATGTGTAATCACGTATATATAAAGAATTAGAAACAACCCCTTTTCTTCCCTTCATAAGAGGCATTAGGTCTCAATAATTTTCTGTAACTGGTTATAAAGGAAGATGATGGTGGTTGAGTCACTGTTCTTACAGGCAATGGCTTTGAGCTTGTTCATCATTCATTTGAATATTTTTCTGAAAATCCCCAAGACCCTCTTCAGTCTCTACATATTCGACAAACATTGCAACCGTATAATATATATATGAATGATTACGTACGTGGTATTTGTTGACTTTGTATTGTATTTGTCATCTACTCTTCTATACATTGCCTTTGTTTTATTTTTATTGTGAATTGGCCGGCCGGTTTTTGTATTACGCCAGCCTTATATAAAAATCAAATTAATAAAATAATGGATTATTGATATTTTAAAGTTTGAAAAGCTTATGCTTTGTATGAATGTGTGATTAGAAAAGAAAAGGTAAAATATGGGAGAAAATAGGGAAAACGATAGCTAAGGTTATAATTGATTCCTTAATGATTAGAATTTGCAATTATTGAAGAAGAATCAAATGTCAAGTCTACTTAAAGGGGAAAAGTATAATTGCCAAGTAGAAAAGTCATCATATACAAAAAAAAATAAAAAATAAAAAATAAAAATATATTTGTGATTTTTTCTCGACTTTACGTTAATTGTGTGTTCAAGATGAAGGTATTTGTGATTTTTAATACCAATTGACATATATTCTTAGTAGATATTCTTATCAATTCATGATGATTTTTAGCAGATATGGGCACCATGTATGATATTTTATTTGGTTTAGTTTTATTTTATTTATTTATTTACTTTTTAAATTTTATTTACCTACTCTTTTAAAATATCAGTTTTCATATCTACTCGTATAATCTGCATCATTTTTGTTGTCATATTCACATGTAGGTCTATCAGAAACAACCTCTCTATTATATAGGGATAAGGTTGTATACTATCAGACCTCTCCAGACTCTACTTTATTGCAAGATTTCGGACTAAGTGATGATGATAACGATGACATAAATGAGGTCATTTCTCTCTTTTCGGCCATAAATACATCTCTCTCTTTCCGGCCATAAATGAGGTCAATGACTTATCTTTTCTGTTATTAAATTATTTATTTATATTTTTAAATTTTATGGTAAATTATCCCTAAATTTTTAATTTCGAAAATAGATTGCTAATTACAATTATGCAATGCTATCATTTGAAAAATAAGGATCAATCAGTTGCTCCTTTGTAACTATAAAAACATAGGTTCAAATCAAGGAAAAACTTTTTTATAAAAATATAAAAGGAAAGTTGTGTATATTATGACCCTCTTTAGATTTTGTCTTTTGCACCGAATACACTGACTTTATCGCTTGAAGAATCAATTTTAAAATTAAGAGTTTAGGATTAAGCAAATTGTGAGACTTCCAAAAGTTGTAAGATGAAGAGTAGCTTCATATTGAAATAGGCTAATTATTTTTTTTTCTCCTTGTTTATGTTATGCTATGTAACTAATTAATTGAACCCTGTAAAGTACAAAATTGTTATTTACTTCATCTAAATTATGGTATTTTCATAATGATATCGTTAAATAAAAAATTATTGTATATTATGTAATATACAATAATTTGGTATTCCAAGTTAGTGATGAACCCAATTCACAAAAAAAAAATAAAAAAATTATGAATAATCTATTCAAAGAAGCCCCTTTCATGCGTGGCTGCCCAACCGATTGAAACTATACCACCCACCTAACCTGCTACTAACATAAAAAAAGAAGTCGTGGAAAGGGTTATTTATTAAAAATATATTATTAAAAGGTGATGCCAATTCTTTAAAGCAATAAATAAAAAACTAATTCGATTACGTAAAAATTTTTAATTGGCTAATCTTTTAGTTCGATTTTTAAATTTTTTTATAAATTTTTATAATTAAAATAAATAAATAAATTTTTATTTAATAATTTTTTAATTAAACTTTAAATTTTTGATAGATAAAAACAATTTTTTTAATAATATTTCAAATTTTTTAATTTTATTCAATTTTTAGTAAATATTACATATTCGTAAATATTTTAAACCTTAATTTTTTTTTATCGAGTTAACTTTCCTTTTAAAAACATTGATTTAAAGAAGCAACTCACTTAACTTTTTTACCAAATTAGACACTAATTAAACTTTATACTTTAAACCTTTTTCTTCATATCGCTATTTAAATAATAATTAATATTGATGTGTATAATCATTCATACATATATATATATATATATATATGTCTATTCAAATCTTTTTTCAATAGTTTGGGAATCTTGATACGTAAAAGGTCAATCAATTACTACTTCATCCTTTTGTTAATTTTACAAGTTTTTTGCCCTTTGCAGTACCTTTCACAAGAAGAAGAGTTAAGCCTCTTCCAAAGTTTTTCTTTTTCCAAATATGGTTTGCATATACCTGAAGCGGTGGGCCAAACTTGTTGCTTTCTGAAATGGAGAGAAGATGGAAGAGAGTCACTGAAATAGAAGAAACAGATAAACCCCATAAACCCCTTTTGATGATTTTCTTTACCTAGGATTTCGCCAGGAGCCACCTCTCTGTTTATCCGCCCTTTTCTTTCTCTTCCTTGTTGGAAAAGCATATAAAAATTGAAACTTTAGCAGTGCCATACAGGTGTCTCTCTGCTTATACTTCATTTCCTTCTCTCTTCTTCAAAAGGGCATTTGGAGAATTCAGCTAAACATCAAAAGCAGTTCATTGCTGTACAAGGCGAGGCAGAAAAGTTCTGGCGTTTGCCAATTCTGGGTCTTTGAAGAGTGCTCGTGAAAGTATGGGGAATGAAGAGCAGCCTGAATCACAGAAGGTTGGTGGAGGGGGTTGTAGCAACTCTGTTGATCCTCCAGCTCAAAGGGTGTGTTCTTTGTTTCTTCCCTTTGTCCTTCTTTGGCTGTTGTCTCTGCTACTCTTCTTTATAGTTTTCTTTCGATTCCCACAATAGTTTTAGCTGTTTGATTACGCGGACATCATGATCACACACTCTACTGAGGTTTTATTCACTTTTTATTTGTTTCTTCTTCCCTCCATTCCCCACTGTTGAGAGCAAAGAACTGGTTTTGATGTTTTGATTGATAAAAGGCCGTCTATACAATGCTGGAGATAAAAACAAGTTATTTAACTAGGCGATGCGCCTCACTTTTGAGTTTCACGGAATGTTTCTTATGAACAGAAGTATAGTGGAGATACTTCCGGCTTGGCTTTGTGATAAAACTCTTTTAAAATCTCATGACTGCATGCTTGCAAGTTTTCCAACGATTCTTCTGCATTTGAGGGGTATTGAATAGCAAATTACCTGAATTTGTAGAAAGTCATCCACATGCCAACTTTCTAAAGGCCTTCTAGTTAAACTTCATTACTCCTGCAACCTTGCTGTTTTTCATAACTTTTTTGTTTTTTTGAAACGGAGAAATACGCGGCCGCTATTCTTTTGATGAGCACTAGGTAAACGTCCGGATTGACGCAATAGCCTGCAAATTACGCTAACCAGGTATTCCGTATCAGACAAGCCCTGTACGGCAGACTCGATCGAGAGAGTGTAGGTAGGGGGATTTGAAAACAGGACCTTTTGGCCTCATGCTCCCACTCTACCAACTTGACCACTCCTAGGGGACTGTTTTTCATAACCTCCAAAACAGCCGTTAATGGAAAACCTTTGGGGACTTATGAAGATCTGTTTATCGGCTAAATACATACAATTCATTTCATAAATTGTGCTGTCTTCATTATTTTTTCTGAAACTGAATTCAATATACCTTTGTGGCCACCTTATTTAATCATCTGAACTTCAATATTTCTATCTCTATGAAATTGTGACACCAGCATCAAAAGTTCTGCCTATTGTTTTGGCTCAGGTTTATTCATTGTTACATTCAGAACTGATTTATTTTGCAATCTCTGACTGTCAGTTTTGTTAATTTCGCCTTCTTGTTTCTTGTTAGCTACTCAAGTTAGTTGTATTTGCAAATTTCCAAAGGCTATATATTGTTTTGTAGTGGTTTATACTGATTACTATTCTCTCTTTTTTTATCTCCAGGTTGGGAGTTCAACTGAGATAATGGAGGAGATGCCAGAGGATGTACCCCACAGGCGATCACACCTAGTTTTGGAAATTCCATCAAGAACTCTTGAGAATTCCAGGGATGATTTTGCAATGATAAACATGCCTCCAACACCAAGTCGCACTCCGAAAAGGGTGAACTTTTCCCCGATGCAAAGCCCAGGATTTTTAAAACTGAACAAGTTCCCAGATCCTTCATCATCAGGTAGATCAAGCATAAAGACTTTCATTCCAAGGTTAAGTTTCAAATTTCGCAATACTACTTCGGATATTGAGAAGGCTGCTATCCTAGCCCTTGGGGGTTCATCAACATTGAGAAGGGATAAACCGTTTATGTCTAGAACACTGTCTCTCTCCAAATTGTTTACACCTAAGATGAAAAAACCATCATCTTTGCCTGTTACTCCTATTGCACACTCAAATCCGGAATCTACACATGGAGGAAACCCAATTAATCCAGTAAGTTTTGCTGCAAGGATCTCCATTTTGAAAAATATTTGTGTCTCTTGCGGCTAAGCTGATCTTATCACTTATGAGTTGTCTAAATATTCTTGATGAACTTCATTGCAATGTAAATTTTGTTCATATTGCAACTTGTCGTATAAAATAAATGAAGTCGGTAATATGGAACAGCCTAAAAGGAAAATCAACACTAGACCATTTACAAAACACCTGCTACTCTTTCTGTATTTAAGATTCCTTGTGTTGAAAAAAGGCATAAATCTCAAATTTATTTTCGTAACTAGCTGAATAATTTTGTATTTTTCATGCATAATATGGCCGCAGCAGTCTGCCACCATTTGATGGTTTGAAACTCTCTTTTTACAGAAAGGAGAGGCCCAGCGACCCATTCATCGATCACTGTCTGTTCCTGTGATGAGCAAAGAGGGAAGCATAAAGAACTTGGATTCGTTAGGTGGCAAATTTCGTGTGGTTCCAACTACACCACGGGTAGCTCCTGTCACGGGAATGGCAACTACGCCTACCAGGGGTGATATTGGTAAATATGTTCTCATATTGATACTCTTTCTATCTATTGCATACCTTCCCCTTTTCCAGCCCCCTTTCCCTCTTTCAAGAGATGAAAATGAAAGAGTGAAAAGGGAACAGGGATGTGAAGAATTTGATCTGGATAATTTCTAGCATTGTGTTAACTTGCCTTTTAATCTTTATTTCTTGTGGAAAAAATAATTAATTGAACTGGTTAAGAGCGGCCTTGATCAACTGGGTTGGTATTATCATATTGAGCTTGCAAGGAATTGCCCACTGATAAATGAATGCTACCTATGAAATTTTAATCTGTATGATGTGGAGCTTTATGCAGAAGTATATACATGCTGGAATTAACAATTTAGTTACTATAGATTAGAAAGTGGTTGTCTACTTAGTTTTTTCCTGCAGCTTTCTTTTTATTTTGTTACTTGTGATAACCAACCTTTGCCTTATCTTAGCCTTGTGGTTCAGATGAGAACAATGATGGTGGTGAAGACATCCCTGAAGAAGAGGCTGTATGCAGGATCTGCTTGGTTGAACTGGGGGAAGGCGGTGACACCCTCAAGATGGAATGCAGTTGCAAAGGAGAACTTGCATTAGCACATGAAGAATGTGCCATAAAATGGTTTAGCATTAAAGGTAACAAAACATGTGATGTGTGCAAGCAAGATGTTAAGAACCTTCCAGTTACCCTTTTACGAGTTCAAAATACTCAGGCCCTCAATTCTCGAGGAATCGCTGCTGGCAATGTGTTGGGACCTGTTCAGTATAGGTAACTGGAGCTATTCTCATCTGCATTCTGTGTTTTAAATGCCTTCTGTGTTTTCTTTTTCCTTTTCCTTTCTATAAATTCTCCATTTTATATAGAAGAGCAGAAAATAAAATGTTAACGATCTCTGCTACTATTGCAGTTGGTCTATAATTCTATCTCTCCGACTGTATCGCAGTATTTTATTCCAATAGTTACTAGAAGCCATCTAAACGCTTATTTGCCCTTTTCTTCCCTTTGTTTTGGGCTTACAGTTCATTTTGTAATAAAGGATGACAATGTCCCATGATTCAACTTAGTGCATATTCAATTTCTCTTTTTTCTTTTTTTAAGATTTGGGATCATCCTGTTAGATTGTTTTAGCTTGCACAAAATTTGGCAGGGTCTGGCAGGACGTTCCTATTCTGGTGATTGTCAGCATGCTTGCTTACTTTTGTTTTCTTGAGCAACTTCTGGTAAGTCTGCAACTTGTGAATTTTTCTGTTCAAGGTCACCAAAGATCTGAATTTGAAATGCATGCAGATTAGCAAATTGGGTTCTGGTGCAATCGCCATTTCCCTCCCCTTTTCATGTATATTAGGCATTCTTGCATCCATGACGTCAACAACAATGGGTGAGGATCCTCTACTTAGTTGAAATGCTTTTGTAATCAGATATCACATGATCTAACCAGTTCTGTTGAAATTTGTGCTTAGTTAGGAGACGCCATGTGTGGGTTTATGCTACTGTTCAATTTGGATTAGTAGTCATATCTGCTCATCTTTTCTACAAGTTGGTAAGTATTATTAACTGTTTATATTAGACTCAACTACTTATGTTAATTCGATCGGGTGCTTCACTTTTGTCTTATGGAAGGGTAGAGTGTCAGAGTTTCCTGGTAACTTACCCTGAAGAATTGTTCACTACTTGTGATTGGTAAACTTATCGAATAATTGCATATTGTGTACACTGATGTTTGCAATTTTTCCTTACATTCTTCAGTTACATATGCAAGCTGTCTTATCTGTTATACTTGCATCATTCACTGGGTTCGGGGCTACAATGTGTGGAAGTTCTGCCATAGCTGAGATACTTAGTTGGAGGAGGAGATGGCTTAACCAATCACAAGAACAACGTGCTTCTCAAGATGTGATTCGTTCAGATCAACCACTTGCAACTATTCCTCAACCTGTTAGCGATTCTGCTCACCAAGAAACTGAAACTGCAGGTTCTGAAACTGTGCATGATAATTGAATCTGCATCGTTATGCATTAATGGAGCAGTCTGCAGATCACATAAAAAGTAGATGTTTTCTTTTTCCTGTATGGGGTGTTTTAAGTAGTTAAATGGCTGTTTCCAGTTATATGTCTGTAGACTCATATTATTTAGTATATGTAATATAAAAATTTCTGGTTTAATAGCCGGCAGTCAGTTCCTCAAGTGAATTTACAGGGGAAACATCGATGGCACATCAATATCTTGAATGGTGAAATCTTCTGCAAGTGTTTTTCGATTGCTAAAATCGCTCGTTATGATAACGTAGGATGGAATTTACGGTAGAAGTCATCCTTTTGGGACAAATTAGTTTTGAAGTTCAAGGAAGTTAACAATAACCTCATTTCAGATTTAAGTCTGATGATCAGACAAACTGTACATAAAAACAAGAAAACTGAATCGTCAATTCACTTTTGGTCCAAATCCCATATGAGGGGAGCAAGGCATGTCCCAAAATTATATAACGGGAGCAAGGCATGACACAGCCAAGGGAAAATATGAGTTCCATCTGGTTACTACCTATAGCTATGACTTTTTCACCATAATAGCTCAGGGATATTCCCCCAGAAGCTACAATGGAACATTGCCTACACCATCAAATTAGTACTCAAAACGCACCTCAAAAAACTACAAATCCGGAAGAGGCAACTTGCAATTACTTGGGTCAGTAATTAAATGTGTATACATCCTAGCAATAACTGTTTTTTACTTACAAAAGTGGGTTCAGCCCCTTCCAAGCTCCCGGTGCCATCAATGGCTTTTCATCCCTCAATGTACAATGGAACCACCTGTTTAAGCTCCCTGCTAATAAACAGTTAAGGCTCTCTTGGTCCCACTTCTGAGAAACAACTAGGTGAAAGATGAACAACCATACTACCAAATTGAAATATAAAACCATAAAAAGAGAGTAGGCTTGCCCTCACTTCTGATGACATTCCTTAAATTAACTATTCATAGTTTTGGCATTGCCAATCTTGCTCGTTAATAGTGCCTTATCCTTCAAACTGTTACTTAAACAGGTTTCGGAGTTGCCTGACTGTTCAGCTGCTCCAGGTCTCATCCAGATTTTTGTGTGGCCCTCTCTGCACACTATAAGAACAGATTCCTGGGTAAATACCAAGCCAGAAAGGGGTTCTGTGTGAACACGATGAGCAACTAGTGGAGAAAGCTTGGGAACATCTCTCATGCTTGGTGCAGGTTGCAGAATAGGGACAATATTGTCCCAGTGAGAAGAGTGACTTCCAGCGCTGAAAGTGGGAGATCCACCAGGAGGGCATCGACGTAATGGCACAACAATTTCATCCATCTCCAGGTCCCACAGAAGGAATTGTGTATCCTGTTCACAAATACATCAAGTTTAATACTGATCGTTGAGGCTTTAAAAGGGCAGGATTTGAAGAACAAGAATCAAGAGCAAACAGGTTACGAGATAAGATTTGCCTAGTTGACCTTATTCCAACTCCAACCACTATACTCCTTTCAACTTACAGGCAATAATATAGATCTTCTTATCCTACCATGTAGTGGCTCCGTGCCCATGATATTACATGTTCAATTATGTCCAATCTCTCATCGCTAAAGTCTCTGACGCTTGCAAAATATCATAAAAATGCTAAGATGCTTTCTACTGTAATGTTAATAATTAAGGCACATTTCTCCCACAGAAAAAATTACCCATGTAATTCCTGGCTAACATTTTAATCTGCCAAAAAATCCAGAATTGCAGAGTTCAACCTTGATAGCAAGTTAAGAATTCAGCGGTAATATTTATCACCCAAATTAAGTACCTGACCAACAGAACCAAACCGATACATAACACTCTCGCCTGTGCCATCTGAGTTTGGTGACGACCAATAAGAATCAAATGCCACTCCACTGACCTGCCAGCACCATCATATAGCAACTAAGTAAAACGTCAAATTAATGTCCGACAAACAATCAATTATTCCGTTGTTTAATGAGAATCTTACCCACGAGTTATGCCCCTCACCCCATGCCACAACCTTCCGATCTTCCATACTCCAAACTTGAACTAAATCGTCTTCACCTCCAGCCAAAATGTACTTCCCGTCCATGCTGACAGAAAAAAATTGCATACAAATTTCAATAAGGGAATAGCAAAACTAGGGGAGAAGTTAAAACAAGAAGAACAAATTAATATAATCTAGGTCACCCTCCAAAATGCAACAAGCTTGGACCATAATTTCTAACATAGTACCAGAAGCAAGTTTCTATCAATGACATTACTTGAAAATCAGTTCAGTCATTCACCTCCAAGCACAACATAGGAGAGCACCGTAATAACTTTTACCACCACAGATAAGTTGCTCTTTTGAATAGTCAAAAACTCGTAAATACCCTGTGCTCAGTGAAACTTGGGCCAATAAGGTTCTCAACAAATTTAGAGAAAATAGATGTGAAACGTTGACTGCAAGTGAAGAAGATGAAGGTTTTACCGTCTCTTCCAACAGTAGCTAAGTAGGTCCCATCAGTTGAGAATTCAATGCTATTAATTGAACCTAGGCAAATATGCCATCTGGCAATTGGGTTACTCTGCATATAGTTTTTAACAAATAACACGTTGAATGATAATCAGCAAATGTTGTTTAGATATTCTTCTGATACTAAGGGAATACTACACAAGCAATTCTTATGATAAAGTATTTCTGATGTTGAAAGGGGATAAATTTAAAAAACGTTCATACAAATGGTGCTCTCCTAATAAAGCCATACAGAAAGCACCAAAACCTTGTCATTGATGTAGATGGCAGATATATTGATTCATGAAATTAGAATCTCTCCCACATGAGAATATAGATAGCATGACAATCTTGTGTAGAATATAAACAAGATATAACATCAAGGACAAGGAGGATCTAAGAAAGTTTGATTAAAATAGACTCAAATATATATATATATAGAGAGAGAGAGAGAGAGTTGGCCAGAAACTAATGAATCTACAGAGCCAAAAGGGAAGGACCGGTTTAAAAGAGTAGAAATTAAATAACTAAGCATTCTGTTCAGAATCGTCACTTCAAATAGTTTGATCAAGAAACTGATCCTCAAAAATAGAGGCACCTCAGAAAGACACAGATCATGATCATCTTGGGGCTGCCACATCAGGGCAAACTACTGTTCCTGCATATAAGCATTTATATATCCTTGGAATTTTGCTTCAATATCCCTTGGAAACATCAATTTAAAGAATTTCTTGCAGTCACAAAAGTAATGTAAAAGTATCTAAATAAGTGGTAGTCTAGATGCTACATAGTGAAATGTACATGTATAAGAAGATTGTTACTTCTGTGGATTTAAAATACCAATTGCTGAATTCTATGTTTGAAACAAGAAACATTTAACTAATAAGAACCAAAAAAAAAAAAGATTTTAACTGCTACAAGAATCAAGTTTTACCTTATTGTGACGAGCATGTGAAACAGAGAATTGAGTTGGATCTTTTATAACAGGAAATGAAGAATCACCTGCTCCGTCCTTGTTCTACAGAAAGAATACATGAACTAATCAGATAGACTAAATATGACAAGCAGAAACATGAAATGAAAAGAATTTGCAAGAAACAATCGTTCCCATCAAGCTTGCCTTTTCATACACATACAAATTCCCATCAGCATGAGCAACAACAAAAGAGCCATCACTTCCAGGTACCCATGCAACACTAGTGCAACGACTGTTACAAAAGCAGCATTAACGTAACTACTTTTCGAATAAATGATTTCTAGATCACGAAATTTAATCCAACCACTAGTTGTTACAGAATTCATAAATGAATGCAGTATGTTTAACAAACTTGCTATGAGTTATTAAGTTGACTTTGCCCCTAAAACTCCCAAACTGAGGAAAAAGGAAAAGGAGAAAATGCATAACAATACTCCGGCCTTTGTAGAATTTTATAGCCAAAGATGTAATGTTTTATGTGCAAATAGAAAATGGGTGGTTAGTTTTTGAAACACAATGAATAACTGAAAATTATAAGGTCTAGGATGCATATCACTGGCAGTAAACAGAGGTTCAAAAGAACCATGCTGAAGAAGCTAGTTAAGGTTGTCAGAGAACCAAATGAAGAAGTGAAAGATCTTAAAAATTCCAGGAAAAGATACAAAAGACAACTAGTAAAATAAAAAGATTTTTTGTGCCCCATTTTATTGCCTAACCATCCTTGACTATGCTGTCAGAAACTTCAGAATGTTAAAGCAATTATAGATCACGCTTAAAAGATGAGCGGACTGATAAATGTAATCAACAAATTTATCCCAATATGTTGGCACGGTACTTATTGACTTTCCACTGAAGAGCTCAGATTAGTTTTCTTGTACCTTTCTCTTTGATGCCACAAAAATATATAGGCCTTTTCTTGTCTTCTAGATGAACAATAGAGGTCCACAGATTGATTTCTCAATGCCTAAATGAGATCCGTAGACACATTCGTAGACGCGCCAAATGCACACATCCGACTTTAATATTAATTATACTTACTCTCTACGAAGAACCATTACGAGTAAGCACTTATTTCCATATGGTTTACGCAGTAGGGGTTCAGTGAAATATTATTTACAGTATACACTAGGTAATTTCTTTAAAATACGTTAAATCATCAAAAGTTTTATACATCAGTACATAAGCACCTACTACATTAAATGACTAGATCATCACTTTAAAGAAGAGAAATCATATAAATATTAGCAGAATGGATTGCAGGAAAATACAAGGAAGCTACAAGAGCAAGGTAATTCTTGCCTGTTATTAACAGAACCATCCTTATTATAGTGCTGGGCTCCTACAAGCTTCTTTCCAACATCCTGTAATTGTTGTCTTAATGACACCGAGTATACTATAATCGCAAAAAGATGACCAATAACATCAGAAAGTCTACTTCCTGTGGAAAAGATACAGATATTCAAACTTTTGAAGTTCTCACCATCACCCGAGCTTAACCCAATAATCAAATCATGTCCATCCTTGGAGTCTTCATCGAAGGCATGACACACAGGATTCGAATTACTAAAATTTATAGATTTTATTGGGTCCTGTGCATAACAATAAAGGTCTCAAGTAGCAGCCGATTGTTTCTAGCTCATAAACAAAAATGAGATATTTACTAAAAATACCTTATCATGAGAGTTTAGATCACTTATAAATATCACATCACCAACATTGAAGATCAAGTAAGTCCCCTTTCCATCAAAGTTTGTATTTATTATTGAATTATTTGAACTTGAAGCTCCAAGTGATCCAATTCTACTAGTTCCACTGACACTTTTACTTCCACCATTCCCTCCAACAAAGTTAAGCGCCCGATTTCCATTGCCAGTGCCCAGCAACCGAGCTGCAGCTGATCTTACACCACTGGTAGCACTGAAACTTGAAGCCGGAGCCATAGGAGTTGTTGGGGCTGGTTTGTCCTTGAGATTAGCTATAGTTACCTGAAATCAAATTTTGCCACACATTTGGTATCAGAAACACACATATAAACCGATAAATTCAATAGACCTGCATTTGGATTCAAATTTCTACTAGCAATCACTTTAAAACTCAATTTCTATCGTTTAAATTATGGGGATACTGAAACTAAAGAAGAAAGATAAAAACCGTAAATGGCACCCACCAATTTGCAGACCCTGTCTATTCATAAAGCTCTAACAAACTAATGAACTAACAATGTATGATTGACATTAAGAAGGAAAAACACTAGACCTTCCAAAGAAATTATATATAAAAAAAATAGTCCCTCCCAAAGTTCTCGCGAAGAACAAGAGAGATTGTGAAAGAGGCAATAAAAAAGATAAAAACGACATTTCAACATATGGGCACTGACCTAAACGCCAAAAATCACAAACCGGTCCAGGAAAACAAGAAAAGAAGAAAACTTGAAGAAATGGGTAGTATAAATCAATCGTAGAGAATGAATGAAGCACCTGAGTGACGGTTTTGCCGTGAGCGTAGTGAAGAAGACCAGAAGGATGAGTCTTCTCGTAGTGAAGCTTATACCTTCCCTCCGGAGTTTTAAAATAAGTCTTGAGTCCCGGCGATTGGGTGGTCGCCGACGAAGACGAAGGTGAAATCATGCCGTTCGTTGTGTTGATCATGGTGAAAGTAATCTCTCCCTATAATACACATATGATCATGACACTTGGGAACTCTCCTCCTGAAAAGTTCTTCTCTATATGGAATCAATATGTGGGTGCATATGTATGCATGTGTAGAAAAGGTAAGCTTTTGGTTCTCTTTTGCTTTGTCTCTCTTTTATTTGTGATGATCTTCTTCTTCTTCAATGGAGGTTTTAGAAAATAGATCCTCTAGTTTGCGGCTATCTAGAAACGACAACGTCTGTGTGTGTTTTTAACTTAGGCAGAGATTTGACTTTGGGAAGGAACAAGTCAACATAATTGACGGTCGAGATAGGGAAGCTTATGATTGAGGTGATGAAAGCAGGGGATGTGGGTCTGGGACGGTGATGGGCCGATATTTGTTTTCTCCAATTATAATAAATAAGTTCGTGTTGAGGAATTATAACGTGCACCCAGTTATATTTTAATCAGATCAGGTGTGGATCCAGCGAGTATATGCATTCCATTACAGAATATTCTGGGCTGCGTAGTGGGCTCTCTGCTTATGTATCTGAAGGATACCATGTTGGGCTCTTGATGGTCCAATATAGGATAAAAATGAAATTTTCATTTTCCAATTTATTTACATTTTAAAGAAGGAAAACATTAACTTCAAATTCACAATATATATATATAATAATTTATAAATTATGCATTCTTAATTAATCACTTAATAAATTACAACAACAATAATAATATCCAGTAGAAATCTTGCTGAGACGTAGGATCTGAGGAGGTTCAATAGTATACAACCTTATCCCTAATTAGTAGAGAGACACTTAATAAATTAGAGATATAAAATTAAATTAAAAATTTAAACAAATTAATATTAATAAATATATTTCTCAAACTTAGATCTTCTAAATGAATTACGATGTTGCAAGTAACAACTCTAACCTAAACTCCAAGAGGTATACACTCGGCTCTTGCAATCTCTTAAAGTGGTGACCACTTTGCAAACCCAATTCCCGCCCATGGATGGTCTCTTCATAATTCCCACGAGTGGTTCCTGCATACCTTCAAATGGGAACAGATTTTCTATTCCCAACAATCTTATTCCCCCTGTTCTCGTCTCATCTCAGCCATCCAATTTTTGTGAATCTCATTTATTGAATGAATAGATTTTCATGGAATAGAGTAGGAACAGAATAATGGGAATAGGTGAACTGATTCTCCTTAAAATGGGTAGCTACCATCTTATGTTACCTGATGGGCTAAACAACTATTTTCACCGAGGCCCAAGTGAGCACTCCACTCACTCTAATAACTTGTCTAGGCTGTGGAGCTTATTCACATATAAATTAATAGGTATGACATTAAAGCCAAGGTTGGCCTCACCCATACTAAAGTCAACAAGTTTGACTTGATTTAATTCATGATTTAGACTTTCTTTAATTTTAAATTTCAAGTTTTAAAAATTTTAAAATAGCCTGAGTTAATCGAGCTTTAGTCCACTAAAACTCAATCAAGTTTTAACTTGAGTAGTGAGTCTTGAGCTTGTTTGGAACTCAAGCTAAGCTTGAATCCATATCATTATCTAAGTCTGATTTAACCAGCCATCACCTTTATATATTTACGAACTCGCAAGTATTTTCACAGAAAGCAAAGAATTTTTTAGTTTATGAGTAGTTTGGTTTTACTTTCATTTTTTGTTATAATTTTTCATTTTCATTTTTATTATTAGATTTTGCTTTTTAAATAAAAGTTTATTTAGTTAAAATTTGCAATAAAAATGAAGATAAACCAAGTCATGTGTCGGAAGTACATGAAATCTTACTTTTAGAATGTCAAAATATTTTTTAAAATTATTCATAGTGAAGAATGCCTATAGGTAAACAGTTTTTGTGGATCTTGAGGTTTTCCTTTTCTTCTATAATCTCACAAATGGTATTTTTCACATTAATATGATGAAAGAAATCCAAATATATTAGTGCAGTGGGAGTTAATCAAATAAAAGTTACCTAAACATATAAAGAATATAATATTAACAAAAGCTAATAAAAATTAATTGTAATTACATTTTTATTTAAAATAATGTAATACCTTATGGAGACATGGGAAATTAGTTTGCTACATTTGTTACTTTTTTAAAAAGTACTCATAATCATTTATAGTACTTTCTAATCCAGCCATTATACAGGTGAAATACATATATAAAATAAATAACAATACATAATATTTTAAGTTTGATCCATTCTTTTACCACTATATGGAGTTTATTTATTAGTTAGAACATGTGCATTAATATGTATACCATATATTTCTCCCATGTAATCCTACAAAATGAAATTATATTATTAAATTAATTAATTATAAAGATATAACAAAATAGTAATAAAATATATCAATATACTTGAAAATATATAAAGTGTTTTGAATTATATTGAATCTCAAGAGGTGTACTAGTAAAGGATGATGAAATAATAACTCTTTTTACAAGACGATTAACTTTAGATAAGAATTTGCAAAAATAATTAACAATTGTTCAAGTCTAATGTCAAAAGTGCTCTACATTGACTTTAGTGTCTCATTAAGCTCTATCGTCATCAAAAATTGCAAATTATTCCACCATAATCAAATGACTAGTTGACTTTAAGCCTCTTAAACTTTCAACTCATTATATACCCAAGAAGATTGTTTTGCTCATTTTAAAGTTTTCATAAATCTTTATAGGATTCTTATTCAAAAGTCTTAATATACAATTATGACCTGATGGAGCAAATTAAAGTTCTACATGGTTGCTTGTGTAAATGAAAATGTATTTTTTCTTACCAGTTAAAGAAATAAATGTTTCTTAATCATTTTAACATTTGAATTGGTTCAAAATCTAATAACGAAGCAATGTATCTATAATACTAGTATTAAACAATTAATAAAGACATTAAAATATAAATGCTAAGAGTGTGCTTAGTTTACTTAGGGAAACGACAATAGGAATTATAATGAATATAATAAGGAATGAAAACGGAGTATTGGGGGGTTATGGAGTATTGCCCCAAAGGGATATAAAAATACTGTTCATCCAATCATAATATATTATCATCTTTTTTCATTCCTCACCCATTCCTTTCTTCTCATGCCAACTAATCAAACACCCCCTAAAACTATTATGAAACACCAAAAAATATAACATAAATTTAAGAACTTCATATCAATAAGTCAAAATGTTCACACAAAACATAGACTTAAAATGTTCAAACCATATAATAGTTCTTAATAAAAAAGTGCCTAAATCAATAAGAGTTTAATACATTAACATGAAAATATTACTAAAGGGAGATAAGTCAAGCCATCTTCCTTGCATCTAACATCTTTATCAAAACATCCCTTTAAAATCGAAATCATATAAAGCCTTCATTTCTTTTCTGTATTACACATCCTTAATGCCCAAATTACGTAAGAAATTCAAACATTCCATCATTTTATTAATATCTTGATTAATTGATAAAGCTCTAGATTCTTTATCTTCAATGGATGATATTGTCACCATTTTTTTCTCAAGTAAATTCTTTTTGATTGTTCACTAATTGCAAGCAAGGCATTTTTTAAAGTACCAAAGTATGTCTTTTTTTTTGCCTTTTTCTTCTTAGGAGATTTCTTCTTCTTTTTATTTTTTTTCTTACAAAGATAACTTGCAAATTGATCTTCTTTATTATTGAAGGAACAAAATCTCATCAACTTGATTTCTACGTTCCTCTTCTATATTATTTGATGGAGATTTAGTTGATGGATGTACATGTAAACCATTTGTAGTAGTATCTCAAAAAATGTCACAAGTATGAAAATTCATTACTTTCTTTTTTTCTTAAATTTATGAGTCATTTTATGCATCTATAATAATGAAAAGTGCACATGAGAAAAACTATAACAGGATATATCAATAAGCGAAGAAATATTTTACCTTAAATAAAATTTTCCAAATTTTATATGTGGTAATAACTTCATCGGTGAAGAAGTTATAACCAATTCATATTTCTTTAATAAATTCTTGAAGTTCTTCAATTTAGACCTCAATGCATTATTTATAGCTTCAATTGCATATCAATATATTCTTTATGAATTTTATTCGAAGATTTGTCTTAATATTCTTCTAACCAGATTTGGAAAAGATAGTAGTTGTTCAATTTTCCTTCTTCAAGTCTTCAACTAATAATGAGATTAATGCATCTTTATTGCATCATTCCAAACACCATCCTTTTCATTTATTTTAACATAATTATTTGAATTATTCATATTATCTGAATCTACCATCACTAAAAGTAATTAAATGTGAGTATTAACAGAAAAATTGTCTTATGGAATAATTTAAAGTATATATTTTTTGTGAGAAGTATGTAATTCTTCTTTTTAAAGATTAATTCGAAGCCTGACCTCACTTTACTAGAATTAAAATAGTCTATTATCTATAAAGAAATTACAAAGTATATGATTGCTAAATACAAACTTGAGTAGGACTTATTTTATAGATAAGGCTTAAACAAAGTAACAACAAAATGGATTCAATTTTGTTTATTTTAACAATTTGTAATAATATATTATATTCACTTTTTTATATTGTTATAAGTATGTAGAGTTTCTTCGAAAAAATATTTGATGATTAAGGTATATTTAATCGTTAATTATTATATGTTGAATATTCATTTAGTATTATTATATGTTGAATATTCATTTAGTAGAATTAATGTATAATTGTGTATAATTTGCATAATGATGTTTTTACAAGTAGATGAAATGATATGAAGTATTGACGATCTTGTTTATGAAAATTAGTTAGCTCATTTCCTCTACTATTGGTTTGTTTGTTTTAATCTTTACTTTTCGACTTACTATTTTTATGTGATTGCTTTGCTCCTTTTGAATTGAAAATATAAATCTTTACTTGTGTGGTTTTATGCAAGTTAACAGAGAAAACTTCACATTGTTATGTCTACCCATTAGCTCAACTTTACTCTCCACCAGTAATTAATACTTTTTTGTATATTTTTTTCATTTAGCAAATAGCACTATAATACTCTTTTATTTTGAAAATAACATGATTTTGATAATAGAACTGTGATATTCGTTGCAATGACAGACTCATGAAGTCATATTATTCTTTCTTATTTTAAATGGACCAAGTACGAGGAATGAATATTAACTATCATATCTCATTTGTTTAAATATTAAGCTATGTTTTAAGTTGGGCTAGTCTCTTTAAGCTATTAAAATTTATTTATGTTAGTTTACGAAGAAACAAAATAATCACGTAAATCATGTTAAAACCAAGATCATTTCATATGCATAAATAACAAATAATCACATACTTGGACTATTGTTTATTTCCACCGGTTAAACAACCACTTTTTTGCAGATCTATGTTTTTTCTATTCTAGCTCTTGTTCTTCATATGAACAACCACGCAGAAGGAAACAACACACGCAGAGGACTATTCATTTTCATTCTTTAGTTTTTACATAAAAAAACTTAACTACCTTTGGTAGTTATTGAAAGAACAATGACCATTAGACCCCTCATAGGTGTATATGATCTATTATCTCCCATTCACACATGATGAGTTTTAATCTAATTAAATACACTATACAGTGCTCATACTTGTTCAATAACCGGTGTGACCAGCATACGACGAGAGCTAATTGCCATATATCTGTTAGGAGTATATGACATCTCGATTAACAAATTGATCCTAGGACTCATGTGTCCTTGAGTAGACATTGTATGCTATACCCTAGGTCATATCTCGCATTTGTACTTTCCTTTGATCTCATTTATTTTCTTGTGTCATGACTGTATTCCAAGTTCTCTACTAAAGAGACAATGGTCATTTATGAATACTTTTCATGCGAGTCAATGATCTAAATAATGAACTTCCTCCATTCTCAATTCTATTTTGAATTAAATTTAATTTGCTTTCCCAGAATTATTCTATAGGATCGCATCTTGCATGATCTTTTAACAATAACCTAAAGTAGCAAACCTTAAATTTAATTCTCAAGAACGAGACAAGAGTTATAAGGGTATATGACGAGGTTCTTCTCAACCTCAAGGGTCTCACACAATGTAAGACGAGATCTGGAGACTTAAATTAATCCCTTTTGTGGTTAGTTTTGCAGACATGGTATGAGTCATGTGCTACGGTATTTACCCACTTCATTTAACTTGAACATCTTACATTCAAGAAATACTATACAGATGATAGTTCAAACATACTTAATGTTTAACTCGAGTTCACTTATCTAGTCAAAACCTATTCACAACTCACATGTGGCAACGTAAGACAGATATAGTGATCATTAAATCACTTTGAACCAATTTCCTTGTGACATTTATGGTTTAAGTTTCTCGCTCTCAATTATCACCTAGATAATAAACTTTAAACATGTCTTATCTCTAGTGAGCATAAACATCAGAGGTGATTTCCCGTATGAGAGGGCCAATCTCTTATCTATTTCATATACTTATGATTCATCCCAAAAATATATTTGTGCAAAACATCTACATTTATGAATCAAATGATACACAATGTATAATCGTCATCATACATTATATCCAAAATATGACATTATAATGAGTGAACATACACAGAGACATAGAGAAATGTTTATCAGTACATGTCAACATCTACATAGTCCTAGTGACTTTACATGCCTAATGAATACATCTCTGGAAATTGGCTTTGTCATTGGGTCTGCGATCATATCTCGTGTAGATATATATTTCATATTCACTTCTCTTTGTGCAACTATATCTTTCACATAATCATACTTGGTAACTATGTGCTTTGTCTTACAATGAAATTTGGGGTTTTTAGGATAAGTGATTGCAGCTTGACTATCACAATTAATAGTCACTGGATCAATTTCACTTTTAGTGACTTCCAAATGCACTAAGAATTAATGAAGCCACACAGCCTCTTGTACTACAGTTGAAAATGCTATAAATTTAGCTTCTATTGTGGATAGTGCAATGCAAGATTGTTTCTTACTTTTCCATGATATTGCTCCATGGTTTAGTAAGAATACATATCCTGAGATAGATTTTCTTTCATCTAAATCTCCTCCCCAGTCTGCATCAGTATACCCTTGTATACGTAGATCATTGCCTTGAAAACATAATGCATAGTCCATAGTTTCCTTTAGATACCTCAATATTCTCTTTACTGCTTTCCAATGTGCTTGGCCTGGATTTGATTGATATCTGCTCAACATTCCAACAGCAAAACAAATATCTGATCTTGTACACATCATTGCGTACATTAAACTTCCAGCTACACTGGTATAGGGAACATTCTTCATTTTTTCCTGTTCTTGTGGCGTTGATGAGAAATTTCTCTTACTAAGGCCTTCACCTTTAGCAATAGGATTATCAATTGGTTTAGAATCTTGCATACGAAATCATTCA
>JAOQMS010000004.1:33923933-33942495 GCA_027563885.1 Erythroxylum longipes
TTCATTTCTCATTGAATCACTTCAGATTTTTCCAAAACACACTTTCGGGTCTACTGTTCACGTTCAATCAGAAGGTGAAAATGATGTAATTTGGTCATGCTCTCTTATATAAAAGTGTTCCTCTATGTCTTATGTTTCTATTGAAACCAAAATAACTCAATTTGGTTCAGTAATTTGTAACATATGCCTCAAACATTTTCGGGTTATTCATATTCAAAAATAGTGTACTATGCATAACTTCCATCCAACAATTAACCATCTTAGAGACTGAATCACAATTCGAAATCCCCATATTATTTGTAGCCCTATGTCTCTAGTTTATTTCAAATTAAAAATCATCTCATTTAGACATCTAGAAAAGAAGTTATGATCAAAAGAAACATGACTGTCCAGTTAGCAAAATTCTCTCGGGTGTTTGGATCAATTGCAAGTCATGGATACTATTGAGAACAGTAAATTGATGGGACAATTAAACATGAGTCTTGAAATTAAATCATGTGTGTGAGATAGGAAAGTCACGGGGGTGCAGGAGTCACGGGCGTGAGAGGAACATGAGTGTGCAAGAGTCTTGGGTGTGACAGATAAGGACAAAATTTGGGTGAGAGCACAAGTCAGACCCATCCCACGTTTATCACTCAATCTCCGTAAATTAATTTCATATGGATATTATTTTGTTTTTTAGAGGTAAATAAATGTCTTATGAGTCTAATGGTTCAAGTCTCATCTCATTTGGAGGTCGGACAAAAAAGATATTGCTAAAAAACCATCGGATGTTCATCACCCCTGAATATCATGCAAATTCTTCTTCTTCTTTACTAACATCTCTACTTCAAACCTCCATAACTTTTGATCCAAAACTACAAAAATTACAAATTATATATCAATGGAAATTTAAAATAAGGATATACAATTTTTATGAAGACTATTTTGTCAAAATCCATCTAGATAAGTACAGTAACTTCATGGAAGTTCAGATCAAAAATTTAACTCTCTACTCTTCATTTTCAGCAACTTCCCAGATGACTTTCAGTACAAAAATCCAACACTTCAATTATTATTTCTAGTCTCTTTTACTCCATTTCATTCAACTCATTCATTTAATCTTAAGTCATCTCTATATAACTAACTCACCTTAACTCTAAATTCCTTCTTCTGATCATCTTTGAAAACACTCTAAACTCACGTATACAGTGAATACATAACCATAAACAGAGCATTAACTTACTCTTCTCTCCAAATTTTTCTATACTTAATCATACACGTTTCCTATGATCATTCAATTTATAAATCATTTCTACACTATCTTAATACATCTAGATCATCAATTATTCGAAAATCACACATCAAAAATTTTCATATCATATACCCTCAGTGTTCATGAAAACGCCCATTTTTCTTCATGATCATGCAATGACACATAAATCACCATTTTGGTTTCATAAACCAACAACTCTAAAGGGCTTAAGCAATACTTACTTTATATTTCTCCAAAATTTGCAAAAGCTTAAGGAGCCCTAAACTTCATGCAACTCACGTAACACACTTTAGGGGTTGACAAGCACGACCACTTTAGGGTTCGACAAGCTTCAGTATTTCTTAATGCAAAGAGAGGGAAACCGAAGTTGGGAGTAAAAGTGAACAGAAAAAAAAAAACAAGGTTTAATTTAGGGGGAGTTTTGATGAAAAACTCTGTGTCACATAAAGAAACAACTTTGGAGAAGAAAACTACGAGAGAGAGATGAAGACAAGAACAGTAACTTGTTTTTCAAGGTTAAGGAGATTTAACTTAAAAACTTGGACACTTGTCCACTTCTGAAGACATTAGCTAATTTCCCCAACTAACTAGTTCTATTTGAACTAGTTCCATTAAATCCCATCTTTTCATAACAATTTTCTCCACAATTTTTTTTATATCATCTTCTTACAAATTCTAAGTCATCTCCGAAATTTACAAGGTCATTTTTAACAATTCTCTAATATCATTTGGTTTCCTATCTCTATTTTTCATACATCAATTTACTTGCCAAGTGGCATTTTTCCTAGTCCAGTAATATTCAACAATTTCGACAATTCTTCTAACATTCATCAAGAATTCTAATTTAACAAATACCCTCTCTAAATTAGCTTCCAATTCCAGAAACCACAATTCTTTATAAAATCACATATCAAAAATCATTTTCATGTTCAAACAATCAATTATACTCGGAATGTCAATGAATGCATGTACAGTCATTTTAAATATGCAACATTTCACTATTCACTTGTATGCGTATGACATATCATGCATGAGCATGAAAAATGGATTTCCAAGCTCTCATTAATCACTCATTTTTACTATTCTAACCTCCCAAATTTATCACTCATTTTTACTATTCTAATCTTCCAAAGGTAATGGGATGTTACATATGAAGCACTTAAATCTTAACAAGTGTGAACAAGTCCCTAAGAGGCATGTACTAGGGGAGAGAATTGATGAAGATGATGAGGATGGTGAGATTCAATATTTGAGAAACTTAAAAATAAGGAGAAATTAAAGTATAGAAGATGACGAAGAATCAAGCATAAAATAATGAATACTTTCTATGATGAAACATGTTGGTAGGCTAAGAATTGGTAAAGATATGAAGAAATTAAGAAAAAATAGAGTATAAAATGACACATATTATGAAGGAGAAGAAGCAAAGGTGTCTGATGATGAGCTTGATGGTAGGGCCGACTCTGGGCATGGGCAGGGCGGGCACCCATCCAGGGATCATCCTTATAAATAATAAAATAGTGCCTATTTTTATCCTCATAAAAAATAAAATGGAACAAAATAGGGTCTACTTTTGACTTCATAAAGAACAATAAAAAGGTTTTATATTTTATTTATTTTTATTCTTTGTAAGGGCCCAAAAATAGACAAAAATATGAACTTTTTTTTTACTTTGCCTAGGACCTATAAAATATCAGGAACGACCATGCTTGAAGGTAGTCACAAGGAAAAGAAAAATGTTGATTCATTGATGGATGGTAATAGGGGGATGATTCCAACCACATATCTTAAGTAGAGATGGCTCTTTTACTACTAGTGCCAACTTTATTGAATTTTCAAGTGGGTTCTCACCTGCCCTGTCAAGAAGTATTCATTAGTTGCCACCATTATGAATGTTATGATTAACGAGAATTTTGTTAGGGTTTTCATGCTCATCGTCTTTTTTAATTTCACTTTTTTTCATATAGAACAAAAAGATAAACTTTCAAAAATGGAGATGCAACTAAACAAATAGAGGTTTCTCAGAGACGACAATTGTAAGTTAAGACGGCTACTCAAGAATCTTAGGTTCATATTTTTTTCCTCTTTTTTCTATTTCTTTTGGTTTAAAATTACAATTGTGTTATAGTTATACTTTGGATATGCTGAGTTCTAAGCATAGAGTTTCTGTGAGTGTTGTAGGCAAAGGCTATAAGAAAAATTCTTTGTCAAGATTCCAATACTAAGAAATGGAAAGATAAATTGAACAAAATTTAAGAAGAATTGGAAAAGTTGTGTGAACTATTTGAAAACCTTTTCTTTTTGTCTAATATAAAAGATATGTGCTTGATACATGAAATTTTGTTTTCATGTGTAAGTCTTTTATCAAGTAAAAGACTACTTCAATGAGTCCTGTTGATGTGGCATGCTACATGAGGTCCATTTACTAGAAGATTAACTACAAGTTAGTTTATAACAAATTAAAATTTTGAGTTTTTTATTGACACTTTTGATAGTTCTAACTAATATTATAAAATCAAGAAAAATTTAATATTTTAGGTCATTATGCAAATAATTGTCCAAAAAGGAATCAAAATAAATTTGAAGAAAAAATTAACATCTCAACGTTAAAATATAATTTAGAACCTATAGAATCATATTATGAAACCGATTCAACAATTTCTTACTTTTGTAAAACCATGGAGGATATAAAGGACATAGAACAACAAAATCTAAATATAGAAAAAGATATAAAAATTCAACTAGAAGAAATTACTCAATTAGTTAATAAATTAACTTTAGAAAATACGAATAAATCTTTAAAGTTTGAACTTATAAAATGTATTACAGATCAAGATGAAATCATTTATGGATACGAATCAAATTAAGAAATTTATACAAATCAGCACAAAGATGAAAACCAACAAGAAACTAGTCGAAGTGGCGAAAAAAGAAAAAGAGAAAATCAAAATAAATATAACTAGAATTACAAACCAACTAAAACAATTAATTAAATCGCTTTGGTTATTATAGAAAAGATAACAAAATTAGAAAATTTCCTACTGAATATACACCGAAGAATATAACAATAGGACCAGATGGTATTCTAAATTTAGATTGTGAAATCTCACCAGAAAAGTTATTATTGCAATGGTCTAATATATTAGCATTAGTTATACAATTAGAAAACCTTTTGAAGGATTAACAAATATAAGTACTTTATGGAATTTCATTACCTATAAAACTACTGGTATTGTATTAAATTTTCTCTTAGATAATGAAATACAAATAAAAAATACTACTGAATTCTTTAACGCTCTTGAACCAATAAAAGCTTTCCAGGTTGTCACTAACTAAATTTATAAAGAGTTTATTGAAAAAGATATTACTTCTTATAAACAGGAAATTGAAAAAGAAGAAAGAAAAAACGCTTGATGGCATTTGAATAATATATGTATATGTGATATCCGTTATTTAGAAGAATACATTTGTGAATTTAAAAAAATATTATTATAAATTAACACGTACCTAACAAGAAATATATATACAAATATTTATCCAAAAATTACCTTATCCCATAAATAAAACAGTCAAAGAATTATTCTTAATAAAGCAAAATGCTAATTTAGTAACTTATAATTTAGGAGGTACTATTTCAATAACAAAAGAAGTCTTACCACAAAAATGTTTAGAAGCAAAATTACATAAAAAATTAAGACATAAAGACATTCAATTATGTTGTTCTAAATACTCAGAAGTTTCTCAACAATATGGATTTGAATTTTCTACATATCCAAAACAATGAAAACAACATTAATATAATAGATATAAATGGCGAAAATATTCTAGAAACAAATATAAACCTTTTCCACTTAAGCCATACAAGAAGTTTTTTAGAAGAAAAGCTTATACACAATATAAACCTAAAAAGAATATTGTCCTCAAAATAAAATGAAATGTAAATGTTGGTTATGTAAAGAAGAAGGTCATTATTCAAATAATTGTCCAAAAAGAAACCAAAGTAAATTTAAAGAAAAAATTAACATCTTAAATTCAACGTTAAAATATAATTTAGAACTTATAGAATCAAAATATGAAACCGATTCAATAATTTCTTCATTATATCAATATGATGTCCAAAGTTCATAATCAACAAATGAATCTGAATACAACATTTATTCAAGTGATTATTCAAAATAAAAAACTTAATGCTTATATAGACAGAGGAGCTATTATTTGTATAGCCTCTAAAATATTATTAAACAATTGGAAAAAATTAAATAAACCATTACAAATAAGAATAGCAGATGGAAGTATTAAATCTATATGGTGTGTTAGTTATTATAATAATATTCTTATTGAAAATTATACTTTTACAGTACCATCAATTTATCAACAAGAATCAAGGTTACCATTAATTTTAGGAAACAATTTTCTTATTTTATATAATCCTTTTTGTCAATATTTACATTATATAACATTAAAGCCTCCACTAATCAAATCATTAAATAAAAAATCTATATTTCTTAAAATTCCTATATATCATTCTACGTATTATAAAACATTACAACTAGTAACCGAAAAATTAAATCAATTACTATTTTATCTTCTTAATAATATAACTTTACAAAATGAAATAGAAACATTAATAGAAAAAGTATGTAGTGAAAATCCACTTGACCCTATCAAAAATATAAATAATCAATTAGTTGAAATAAAATTAAAAGATCACACACAAGAAATTAATATTAAAAACAATATACCATATACGCAATAAGATATACAAGAATTTCTTAGTGAATGTTCTGACTTATTAAAAAAACAATTAATTTCACCAAGTATAAGTAAGCATTCAACCCAAAATTTTATGTAAATAATCATTCAGAACAAAAATGTGGTAAAAGACGAATGATAATTAATTACAAAGAATTAAATAAAACTACCATAGGAGATGCATATAAATTACCTCGAAAAGATTATATTATTAATCTATTAAAAGGATGTCATTAGTGCACAACATTAGAAGCAAAATCAGGATATTGGCAATTAAGATTACATGAAAATACAAAACCTTTAATAGCTTTTACTTGTCCACCACAAAAACATTACCAATGGAATGTACTACCTTTTGGATTAAAACAAGCCCCTGGCATTATCAACAATTTATGGATAATAATTTGGAAGAATTAGGAGAATTTATCTTAGCCTATATTGATGATATTATTATTATTTTCTAATAAAGATAAACATGATCATCTACAAAAAGTAAAGCATGTTTTATCTCGATGTCAACAAAAAGGATTAAATCTTAGTAAAAAGAAAATTAAATTAGCACAACAAAATATAGAATATTTAGGTATAGAATTTTATAATGGATTTCTTAAATTACAACCAACTATTCTTGAAAAACTACAATATTTTTCTGATAAATTAAAAAATATTACTGAAGTCCAAAAGTTTTTAGGATTACTCAATTACATTTCTGATCAAGGATTTCTAAAAGATTTAGCAAAAGAACGAAAAAACTTACAAATCAAATGCAGTACAAAACGAAAATAGATATGGACTGAGGAGGATACTAATACTATCAAAAAATTAAAAAATCTTTGTAAAAATTTACCGGAATTATATAATTATTCTAACATAGACAAATTGGTTATACAAATTGATGTAAGTGTGGATACATGGGCTAGCTGCCTATTGGCTAAACTACCTAAATCAAGGAATTATTATGTAAATATATTAATGGGACTTTCAATCCCACTGAATGGAAATATCTAATTCATGAAAAGGAAACATTAGCATGTCTTAAAACTTTACAAAAGTGGAAAGTGGATTTATTACCTGTCGAATTTCTAATTCAGATAGATTCAAAGTATCTATATGGATTCACCAAGTATAATATAAAAACCAATTATAATCAAGGACGATTAATCGAATGGCAATTAGAATTAGCCCAATATAATTTTCAAATCCAATATATTACATCTACTGTTAACAATCTTGCAGATACATTGACCCGAGAATGGAAGCAGCCATACTCAGCTTAAAGGATTCACTCACAAAAAAAGGAAGCAGAATTACTAGAGCTATAGCAATAAGTCGGTATAGTAACCAAAAAAATTAATCAACTAAGATCTACTATCCAACTCCTTGAAAAAAAACCATTTCCAATATTGAACTAATTACTCCACAACAAATCACTCAAGTATCCACTCCTACAACACTAGCCAGTCCATCAATCACCAAATCAGAACCTATTCTAGCCCAAAAACAAGAAGATTTCAAAGAAAGAAAAACCTATGTTATATTCAATGGACCTATGACTGGCATTTATGACGAATGGCATAAAGCCTCAATAAATATCACTAGAAAACCATCAATTATCCATTAGAGCTATTATACTAAATCCGAAGCAGAGAAAGCCTTAGCTGAATTTAGAAACCTTGTACTCAAACCTCAATATAAACAAGCCTTGGAAAGACATGCCTCTAAGTCCAAAATGAAAACATTGGAAAAGTCCATAAACATGGAGAAAATCAATGCTATACGTACAAAGGCCCTAAAAGAAGAAATGAAAAAAATCACTCCGGACATGTTTTACAATTGTTTCCAAGCCTTAAATGGATGGACTGAAGACCAAAAAAATTTCAATATTATCCACAAAATCAAGGAAGGTATGAACCTAAAGCCATTATTTTTTCGGAAGCTAATCCACTCACCACCTACCTTTTTTTCCAGAGTGGACTCATCGATACCATTTATTTAGCCAATTTACATAGTCTATCCGAATTCCCATATGGATTTATCCTTGTAGTCAAAAATTATAAGGATCAATTTGCAAAAGAAAGAGAAATTTTTATTAAGATTTTTAGCAGCTATCCCGTTTTTAAGAAGGCAGACACCTTGAAGGAATCAGAAATATTACTATCCAGATTAGCATATGTTCAAATTGGAATCAGTAATGGACAGTATCCACCAATAGTTGAACCTCCACGATATGAAGTTAGTTGGGATTTAATCAATAAGTTTAATCTTCACTACCTTGAAGGAGTTTACCAACAATGCTTAAAAATCAAATTTAAATCACTCATTAAACTCAATTATCAAGGACCCAATCTTTTGATGACTTCTACCTACAAGAATCCAATAGCGGTAGATTCTCTGCAACTCATCAAACATGTTGAAGCATAATTTTCAAATATTTCTAAAGTATTCACTGACCTATCCAATGATGGGAAATATTCCATCTGTCGACAATTACAACATTATTCAACCCACAAATGTCCTTATTGTCCGTCTACATCCATAGTAAAAGATGACAGCTTATCTGAAGATATAATTATTAAAGAATAAAAGAACACTATCATTTGCAATTATTCACCATGTAATTATTAAAGTCATGTAGTTATTGTCGACCACATGACTGACATTTCTTTTCTGTCTTTTAGCAAAAGTGGATTCCTTTATCAGCAAGAATCTACTTTAGCTTTTACTTTTTATCTTTTTATCTGGTTTGAACCTTTTAGGTTCTATATAATGTAAGACATCTTCTACCTTCAGGTATGAGAAAATAAACTCTTAGTTTTCATTCCTATCCAAAATTCTCCTTCTCACCTATGCTTGCGTATTGGCGATCAAAAGAAAATGAGAAACAGAGGTATGTTTACTAATGTTTTTATCTTTTCATTAATTATTATCTATCTTTCATCAATGATCACTTATTATATTCAACCTATTTTTATCTTCTTATATGTTAGTTTCATTTATTTAGATAAAATTACTCTTATCGATTTCTTTATGATCTTTTGAGTTATGGTTTGAGACCCATTCTTATGTAGTTTCTTCTTACCAAAATTCATTAATTATGCCTATTTGTGTTACTTGTAAATCTATTATTTTGTTAATTATGCATATTCAAACAAAAATACACGCTAGTAAAAAATGTATTAAAATGTTTACTCAACTCATAATTTTCTTATATCTATTAATGCTTCTGTAACTACTCTTCAAACATTTCAAAATATCATCACTAATCGTATCAATCTATATCACTAAGAAAAACAAGAATTAAAACAACTTTATAATCTTTTTCAGAACCATTATCAGACTCATTTATGACTAACCATTGTACTATCTGTACTCAAATATATTATATATTTTGAAAGTTTAGTATCTTAATATAAAACTGAAAAGGATTATTATGAAGAACGATATAATTATTTACATTTTTTCGTAAATAACAATGGATTATTACCTATTAAAGAAAGACTTGATAACGCAACTAATCTCTATAATTCATATAATCAAGACTTACAAAATTCATACAATAGATTAATAGAGCATCGAAGAATTTTCCATTAATATGACAGGAATAAGTCCAGATAATATATTAGATACAGGCATTTTAGAATTAACTGAATCTACTTGAACTTTCCATATCACTACTCTATTATCAAATGAAAAACAAAAAAAATAGCTAAAACAAACTTAAATCTTAAAGCAGGTCAAGATATTAATTATCATCCTTTTAAATTATAACAAATAGAAAAAAATTATTTATTTTGGAAAGATCGTACATGAAACACCTATCATAATAGATCAATGTAATGGACATATTCGTCTAATAAATCAAGAACAAATTTGTAAACAATTACAAAAAATTACAAAAGATAAAAGAAATAAAATAGGATACATACATCTATCTATTATTCAAATATTATTAAAATCTACCTTTCAAGATGGAATAGATTCACCAATAAGAACGACTATAATTGATGAAAGAATGAATAATTTAAATGATCAAATAATAGGAATAATGAATGGTAATTTAGCCTATAGAAAAATAAAATTTAACACCCGTTTAAAATTAGGAATTCCTTTACAATCACAAAATCTGAATGAAACAATTACTATTGCTTATAAATTTTACAGAGAAAATTTAATGACTGATGGTCAATATCCTTTTTCTATTACCTATCAAATTAGTTATGATTTAACTAATTCTCACCATAGTATTGAATTTAAAAATACCAATAAAATATATATTGATCAATTATTTAATGATGTAGTAAAAGTAGATACTAGTTTAAGAAATAATCTTCGCACATTACTAGAAATAAAATACCCAATCAACTTCTATGCATCCAAATTAGTTACCCCTCGACTATCTTTATCTGAAAACAAAACAATAAAAGAAAATTTTCCATTAAGATTACAGTCGTTAAGATTAGAAAAACTTATTAGATTTAATAAACTAGGGATTAAATTAGATAAATCTATTAAAATTACTGATCGACAAACTGAAAAAGAAAAGTCAGAAGTAAAAATAGGTCAAGAATTAATAATAATTAAAAATCAACTTAATGAACTCAAAGAACATCTTAAAAATACTTTACGAGTATTACCAAACATTTATCTGAATTATTAGATAAACAAACAAATATTGAAAATCAATTAAAAGAGGTAATCACTATAACACAACCTTTAATAGAAAACATTACAGAATCACCAAAATTTAGTGAAAATAGTAAACTAAATGGGCAGAAATTGACTAACTTATTAGATTCAATAAATGAAAAACTTGATAAAATATTAAAATTAATAAATACAAAGTTAGAAATAAAAAATTGGCAAAATGACTCCAAAGTATAATTTACAAAATTATATTGACAATGAAATTGGAAAAATGACATCACACTAAAGTGAAGATTTGAATATAGAAACTTCTAACTTTTGTTGTAAGTAAATTATATTTTAAAGGTTAAATTATTGAAAATATAAACTTTACTCAATTTGTAATACTAACCAAAAATACGAAAAGTAGGAATAAAATATTTGAACTTTCAATTTATGGTAAAAATTGTCTATCATTAACCATATAGTTAATGGTATTAACATGGCACATCGTCTATCGTTAACCCCATAGTTAATGGTACTAACATGACACGTCATATCAGCAGATATATTTGACATATGGTAGACATATGGCCAATAAAAGGCATGTCAAATTAGTTAATTTGAGAAAAAACATTTATAAACATCTCTCAATTTTGTGACTTATCCCAACGTCACTCAATTAGTCATCTTCCTCCTAACTAACAATGCTCAGTCCTCTCAACATCACTCAAATCTCTGGCTTAATTATTCTTTAATGTCACCTCCTAACAACCAGTTATCCCAACCCTAAAATTGTTAGTGCCTCCTTTATAACAAGAAGATTCTATCTATTTTGCAACTCCCATTCTTATTCTTCAAAAAGTGTATTCTTTGGTGGGTCTTATGATCCATAACAATAAAGTTAGTTTACTTTCAATCCTCTATAATTCAATAATCTTTTCTCTTTTTCAATTCTAGGTTTGATTAATTTTCTCCAATGAAATAAAAGGAAGAATGAACGAAGGAACGCAATGTTCATTCCTAGTTATTTCATAATTTAAATTCTTATCGTACTTTTTTAACTTGCCTTGTCTTTTGGTTATAAATGTTAACTTCCCTAAGTTTAATTAGGCTCTTAAAGAATGATCTACCTTTTTTTTTAATAAGAATTCATAACTTTTTAGCTAATTAAATTAATGTTTAAACTGCCAAATTTAATGTTCTTAATTTAAAGTTTGATGATGTTGCTATGCATAATATAATCCTCTTCCTTTTCTCCATAAAAAAATGATTAAAATCTTTAGCCAAATAAGCTACTGTAGCAGTAGTTGCTTACTACCATTGCTTCTCCTCCCTCATTGCTTTAACTTGTATTGTCATCCATCATTTCATCTTTTGTCCCCCTCTTCTTTTCTTAGCTTCATACTACCTTGTTAGAACCTCTACCTAAATTTTATCCACTTGCTCTTATCTTTGTCCTTTGGTAATTAAAATCCACCTCTGGTAATGGATTCTTTCCTAACTAATGCCAACATTCCTGTTGATCCCTCAACTTCAACTACCTGTTAAACTAACTCCATTTCATCTGGCCCCTTTATTAAGAGAATTTGGGTGTAAGTACTGGAGGATCATAAGCTAGAAACCAAGCTCAACCACTGTCCCACAAGTGAGGTTATTAAAAACAGAATAGTCTCACCACCTTTGGAGACCTTGAAAGCTAGAGTTTAAAAATGGAATGCCACTATTGTTAGATTCTTCCTCGATAAAAGAACGACCTTTCCTATTATGAAGGAATGGGATTTCTATAACTAGAGGAAAAATGGTCTGTAAGAGGTGTTTGTTAATGCTGATGATATGTTTTTATTCAAAATCACTTATGAGGAAAGAGAAAAATAGATGCTTGAAGTAGGTCCATGACATGTTTACAATAAGCCACTCCTACTACAAATATGGAGACCAAGGCTAGACATTGATGACATTAAATGTGAACATATCCTTATGTGAATATATATACATGGTGCATCTATAAAATAATGGACCAACTCTAAACTTAGTCATTTGGCTAGCTTTGTTAGTAAATCCATATGCATGGACCAAGCTACAATGGAAATACAAAGGATAAACTATGCTTGAATATGTATCCTACTAAGTAGCTTAACCAATTTACCTGATGAAATCCCTATTATTAGACTCAATGAGAATATGCAACCTACTAAGGATGTTGTTAGAGTCAAATATGCATGCCACAAGAAAGAAGAAAATATGGAAGCCTACTGGTAGAGTCTTCAAGACTAGTGAATTCAAAAAGCTAACGTAAACCAACTTTGAAGAAATCAAACCAAATAATTTCTCCTCTAGAGATAGTGAAGTTATACCACAAGAAAATTAGTAAAAAAAAACACTCACAAAGAGGCAATATGTGAGAATGAACCTAGAGCCTTTATGGTAAGCCAAAAAAGTCAGGATGTGGGAGTCATTGACATAATCACCTATAAAAATGAATCTCTAGAGAATATATATCAAATGGATAGCAACAAAACTAATCTTAAACCTATGAGCAGGAGAAGATCTAACAGGAAGAAAAAAAATCCTCCATATGGGAGCCTTATAAATGATAATCTTGACATGAAAAGTAAGAGGCACTAATGCCCCTCATAAGAAGTTATTGATCAGGGATCAAATCTTGGAGAATAAATCAATCATTGATGGCTTTTTAGGAACAAGGATTAAACAGGAGAATTGCAATATCATCAAGCTACTTCTTGGTAATTAGAAACATATCACCAATCATTCACAACACCTTAATGGTAGAATTATAACATTTTTTAATAGCTCTATACTGCAAACATATGTAGAACTTGCTGCTGATCAGATCATGTATATAAAGCTGAAGGATAAGGTAACTAACTCAGTAGTTCATATATCTTTTATCTATTCTCTTAAAACTTCTTATCAAATATTAGCACTGTGGAGCACTCTCAAAAAGGTTTCCAAAAACATTAGTATTCTATGGTTGATTGCTAGGGATTCAATTCAATCATCAGTATGAGTGAAGCTGAAGGGGAAAGATCAGTAGGCATTCTATGTCCTAACCTCATAAATTACTTGGAAGATATCCAAGTTATGGATATTCCCTCAGGTGGGTGGTTCTTCACATAGAAAAAAACCAAATTGATGGGTCCCTTTTTTGGGAAAAACTTGACAGAAGTTTGGGGAACCAACTTTGGCTCCACTCCTTTCCATCCAGCTTCACATCATTTAGAAACAACAAGTTGTCTGATCACTCCATTATTATCACCTCAAACAATTTTTAAATGCCCAAGAATGCATTTTAGGTTTAATAACTTCCTGATTGAAGTAGTAGGCTTCCAAGAAGCATTGTGGAATGGGATAATTCTCGACATTAGAGGATCTAAACAATTTGTATATGTAAGGAAGATCAGGTTGATTAAGTAGGAAATGAAGAGTTTGTTCTTGTGAAATGTAGGGAATACTCACCACTCACTGAGCACGGCTAAAAATAAGCTTGAAGATATTCAGTCTAAGCTTTACACCAATCCAACCTCTTCATCCTTTTAAGACATGGAGAAAATAGCCATGAGGAATCTGGATAAGGCCATTTAACTATGATTAATCACTGATAAGGTAGAGATATCACATTAGATGGCTCAAAGAGTGGGGGATAGGAACTCTTCTGATTTCCATAAAGTTGTACTTACTAGGAAATGTAAGAATAAGATAATTTGTTTGGAAAATGGTCATCAAAGAATAAAAAATCAACAACTATTGCTTGATGGAGCATTTGACTTCTTTTCCAATTTGATGAATACAACTATAAACTCTTTCTTTTTAGTTCCCTTCTTACAAAAGAGAGTTTAAACTCACAGGAGGTAGGCAGTCTTTACAGACCTATCTTACTGATGCAATTCTTGAGTTTTTCAGTAATGGAGTAATTCTCTCTGATCTTTACAAAACATACATTACCCTCATTACCAAATGTGGTAAATAGAAAACATTCTTAGACTATAGGCCAATCACATGTCGTAACACAATATACAAGCCAATATCAAAGATTCTTGATAATAGACTTAAGGCTATACTCCCAAGTATACTGACCAAGCCTAAGGAGCTTTCATTCTAAGTATAATTATAGGAGATAACATTGTTGATGCAAGAGTTGGTCAGAAATTATTCTAAGAAGAAAAGTCCGAAGAATTACATCCGTCAATTTGATATAAGGAAAGCTTTTGATAGTATTACTTAGGACTTCATCACCAATACTGTTACTGTCATGGAATTTCCCTAAATTTTCATTCAGTGGATAAAGTAACGCCTTACCACTCCTTTCAACTTCTTGATTAATGGTCTTCAACAAACTATTGAGATGACTAAAATGTTCAAATTCCATTTAAAGTACGAGAAGTTGGAGCTATCCAATCTCTGTTTTGTTGATGACTTGATCCTATTAGCAAATGTTAATCCAATCTCCATCAAAGCCTTGATGTATACTCTCAAAACCTTTAACAGAATTGCAAGGCTAGAAATTTATTGTTCCAAAAGTGCCATTTATCTCTTAAGGAGTTCTAGTCACATGGAGCACATTATTATAATAATAACTAACTTCAACTTACTGAACTTACCTATTGTTAAGTAGCCATGCATTCATACATCAAATTCACAACAAGGAAGCAGAAGTGTCAGAATCTAAATTCCAATCCTAAGATATCCCAAAAATCCAGAATCTTAGATGCATGTATACACATATTATAAGAACATGAAATTTCAGCACATGTACCTTTGATAATGCTCCTCCTTTCTTTAATCTTCTTCTTGTTTGGGTTGTAGCAAACACCAAACACATTCCTTGATCACTCAAGAACATGCAAAGATGAAGAAAAAATAGTGTGTAAGGGTGGTTAGAGCACTAAACAAGATGAGTTCAAGTAGATGCTCAAATAGAGAGATAGATCAAGATTACATTGCATACAATTAGATTATGCAACAATTCCATAAACAAGACTCAAGACCACTTCTCTCTAACTCCAGAACACTTCTGGATCCTTTAGCCTCTCACTTGAGTGTGTTTTAACTTGTTAGTTTATGTGTACATAAGGGAAGAACTCACTTATGCATCATCTATCGTGCCTGCGGTCATGATCATGGCTTACTTCAATCACAGTCATGCACACTTTGTTTTTCATCCAATCTTTTATGTGTGTGACCCTTAGGTTCCCGATTATTTTGGGCACTTGAATTAACTCTTAATTCAAGCAAACCATGGAAGGTTTCATGGCACTTGAATTAACTTTTAATTCAAGCAAATCATAAAGGGTTTCATGATGCCAATTTACCAAAAAATAAGTGGATTAACACACGAACTCTTCGATAGTTAATTATCTAACTTATGAACTTTTCCATAGACAATTACCGTGTAATTCGTCCCTTCATCATTCTATACCCCACTTGGTTTGGAGTATAGGCTATGTGTCAAGTCCCACTAGACTGACTACGTCACATCTAGTCTAAGTGATGTTAGTTCTTTTCTTGAGATCTCATTACTCTATATGTCATTGAAGACTATGTTCATGACACATAATTGTTTTGGCCCGAGACTTCTGAGTAATGACCTCGACAAGATGACGTGGGTATCATCTCCTTCTATCAGGTGTGGTGAATCCTTTATTGACTACCCAGTTACCTTTGAATACTAATAGCTGTACCTAATCACCACCTTATGAGCAACCTTGTCTTGAGGCAATAAAGAATGATATAAAAGCATAGGATCAGTATCCAAGATATCCTTAAGTACCTCAAGTCTAAGGATATTTACGCAATTACTATGATGAGACTAATCATTGACATTTGATAGATCATCCATATGATAATCTCATAATGGTTCATCCGATGTACTTACTACTCTTAGTAAGCATCCACATGTTAACTCTAAACATATCATGCTTATAGTTTATGAGATCAAATGCTTGATTGAATCAAGGAGTATAACATATGCTAGTCTATCTAGATTAATAATGTCTTGTCTTATTAATCCTTTGACTAGGGATAATTTAGATACTAACATAATTGCGCATGATAGGAACCTCATTATCATGATCTCATCATGATTTCATTTATGGTATATTTTCTATCATGGACTTCATTAACTCAATTTAACATCGACATCAATTCAGACATAAAAGAGCATCAAATTAATGAAAAATTGCCTTTCGCTTTATTAATCAAAATAAAGTTTGTACAAAAGTGCTAAAGATGATTGCCTTTAAAGCACTACTCTAACAATCCCCCACTTGCACTAAAGCTAATCGCCTTTGTATCTAATACCATAGGCAAGTACACTAGAATCAAATTTCATTTAAAGAAGTCTTTTGGTCAAAGGATCAGCGATGTTCTGATCTATGGGCACTCTCTATCTTCACATCACCTTTATTAATTATCTCCCTAATCTGATGATATCTCCTGAGTATGTGCTTGGACATTTGATGAGACCTTGGTTCCTTAGCTTAAACAATAGCCCCATTGTTGTCACAATATAATAGTATCGGGTCTATAATGCTTGGAACCACTCTAAGTTTCATAACAAACTTCTTGATCTAAAAAACTTCTTTTATCGCTTTCCTAGCTGCAATGTACTCTGATTCGGTAGTGGAATCTGCAATTGTCTCTTGTTTGGAACTCTTCCAACTGACTGCTCCACCATTCAGTGTGAAAATGTAACCTGATTGAAATTTGGAGTCATCTTGGTTAGATTGAAAATTGGCATCTGTATGTTCGCTCACTACGAGATCTCCATCTCCATATATCAAGAATACATCCTTAGTCCTTCTTAAGTACTTTAAGACATTCTTGACAGCCACCCAGTGACACTCACTAGGATCTGATTGATATTTGCTCGTAACACTTAGAGCCTACAATATATCAGGTCTTGTATATAACATAGCATACATGATCGATCCTATTTCTGAAGCATACTGGATTATGCTCATTCGATTCCTCTCATCTTACGTCTTGGGACACTTAGATTTCGAGAGTTTTATCCCATGAGTCATGGGAAAAAAAATCCTCTGTTGAACTGCTCCATGCTAAACCTCATTAGCACTTTATCTATATATGTAGATTGTGAAAGACCTAGCAACTTCCTTGATCTATCTCTATAGATCTTTATTTTCAATATATAAGTTCCTTATCTAAGGTCTTTCATGGAAAAATTCTGGGAAAACCAAAATTTGATTGATTGCAAACTTGAGACATCATTTCCTATTAGTAATATGTCTTCCATATATAACACAAGGAATATGATAGCACTCCCACTAACCTTCTTGTACATATAAGGTTCATTAGGATTTTGTGAGAAACCAAACTCTTTGATTGACTCATCAAATCAGATGTTCTAACTCTTAGATGCCTGCTTCAATCCATAAATGGATTTCTGAAGCTTTCATACCTTTTTCCCATCTTTGGATATGAAGCCCTCAAATTGTATCATATACACATCCTCAACTAGGTTTCCATTTAGGAAAGCTGTCTTCACATTTATTTGCCATATCTTATAATCATAATGAGCAGCAATGGCTAGGAGGATCCTAATGGATTTACGCATAGCTATGGGGCTAAATGTCTCATCGTAGTCAACTCTTTGTCTTTGATGGTAACCTTTAACAACTAGCCTCACTTTATAGGTAATCATATTACCATCCATGTCAATTTTCTTCTTGAAAATCCATATGGACCTTATGGGTTTTAGCCTTTCGGGTGGGTCAACCAAAGTACATACTTGGTATTCAAACATGGAATCCATTTCGGACTTCATAGCTTGAAGCCATTTTTTCAGATTTTGAACTCTTCATAGCCTCTTTATATGTAACATCCCGTACTCATATTAAGGGTTAGGACCTGAAATTTCAGTACATATGAGCTCAAAGAGAGGTTAAGGAA
>JAOQMS010000004.1:33960173-33974403 GCA_027563885.1 Erythroxylum longipes
AAAAATCACATTTTCACAAATGCATGAGCTTGAGATGTGTTTTCCTAATTTCTCCGATTAATCTCTCATGTACCCGTGTTCATAATTCAACCCGTTATCTGAAAACGGGATGTTACAGTATTCCTAGAAGGAAACCTAATTTTTTGGATCTCTAAGAAACAAATGACAGTAGCACGGTCTAGCACTGAGGCTGAATACCGAGCCCTATCTCAGGTATCCACTGAACTCATCTATCTCACATCTTTACTATCTGAGCTAAGGTTTTCTCTCACTCACAAACCCATTCTATGGGGTGACAATAATGGAGCTTGTTCTCTAGCTCAAAACCCTCTCTTTTACTCAAGAATAAAACACATCAAAGTAGATGTACTCTTTATAAGAGACAAAGTGGAGAAAGGAGAAATAGAATTCAGATACGTCAATACCGATGATCAACTCGCTGACATCCTCACCAAACCCCTAGGCTCGACAAGTTTTCAATTTCTGACTACCAAACTGAACCTAGTTCGAAGCCCTAGGTTCAGTTTGAGTGGGGGTGTTAACGGAGATGCTACAGAACGAAGAAGAATCGAGAGAGAAATGTTACAGAACAAAGAAGAATCGAGAGAGGAAAGAGAAGGAAAGAAAATGCTATAGACATTACGGACAAAACAAACGCAAGACACATTTCACATAAAGACACAAGGGCATAATAGACTTTTCAGCATTAGCTAGCTAGACTAGTACAAGTTATTGTAACAGAAGAAATACTAACCCTCTATTTTATTTTGTCCTTTCTATTAAGTGTATGGTCAAGATTAATTCAACAAATGTATAAATATGTACCATAACAAATAAAAAGATAATACACAAATTCTAGTTATTTACCTTTCCTTACATGGGAAGTGTTAAGTAAGACAGCAAACAATGCTTGACAGGTGACATTCTCCATTTTATATGTTAATATTTAAGAACAAATCGTATGTTGTTTAATACATGAACTTTGGACGATTTAAATGAATTATATGTCCAGTGAAAACGAGAACAGCATGGTTTGAACTGTTGGGTGATTTATATAAAACACAATCATAATATAAGCCTAAATCACCCAATTTCCAATTCTTATAGAATGTGCTTGTGTTGTTTAGTTAAGGTGAAAAAGACAAAGTATAAGATGGAAATGCATATTTTTTTAAATGAAAGGAGTTATAGAGAAGACCGTCCTGATATAAATAATGATGAGACTTTACTATTAGAATCGTCATAGAATCCTATGTAGAGCAACAATCGTGGTCTGAAACTTGTTTGACATTGCTGCTAACATATATCTTGCGAAGAACGAGAGAATTGTTTCAGGAAACAATTTGGAAGTCCAAGAATTTAACCCTAACCCAGGTCTCAAAAAGAGCTGGTCGTGCCAAGTTCCAATAAAAAGGCAATACTCATTACCAAAAAGTTCATCTTACAACAACTTTTTCATCCAAGGGACTTCCTAGATTACAGCAATAGTGTTTCCCCAACATTTTTTATCTCAGCTCCATACACAATCTCTATAAAAGAAAGCAACAAAAGGGTCTTTGGAAAGTCAAAACTTTTATATATGACGCAGCAACGAGGGTGGTTAGGTGTTTAACAGTGCCTTACACTTGGAGGTGTGCCCAAAAATAAGGGTCCTCTAAGTGTAGTCAAGCGTATGACTTCTCTTGCCTCCATGTTTTATGTCTCGGAAAGTTTTCACGGGGAGTCTCGAATTTGATTGCAAAAGTAAAAAAGAATGGTCTGACCGTTAACATTACCAGATCAGAAAATAGTTGGTTTAGGTGTATTGTATATTAAAATTTATTATTAATTAATTAAATTGAATTCATCTAATTTTAAATTGGTATTAAATAATTTATTTAGCGCACATAATTAACGTATTATTATATATTCTTAAAATTTATTTAATAGATATTTTAAAAGTTAGTAATTACGTAATAAATCAGTAATTGAAATCTTAGGGTCAATTCAATTTGACCGTTATTCTAATTAAGATTGGTTTGCAACGATTTAGATCATTTATAGCATTCACCTAACGTGTACTAGGTAGGTGGAGGTAGTTAAAGAAAATAATCCAAAATGGCGTCTATTGACGCTTCCCATATCGAAGCATAGGATCCACAGACATTCCCTGATAGTTCGCAAGTTATTACCAGAGCTTTGAATATACTGTAAAACGACATGTAAGAAACTGGTGGGAAGTGTTTGAATGAATATCTGATCTATCTGAATTTGGAGTTGAACAGATGTTAATGCTTCATTTTTTATATTCAGAACTTCCTTGTTGTTTTCTACGCGATGCCCTCACTTGCCTGCAGGCTTTCAGTACTATATTGGAAGTTCTGAATATAAAACCTTATTCTCAATGCCAATGGCTGATCAAATAGTGCAAAAGACAACATATAGAATTCAACACTTCATAATTTAGAAATCAAGTAAGGTCTGAGGAAATTCGTTATGTTAATATCTAAAAATATCATCTTATTCCTTTTTAAAAATTCGAAAAATGTGACAACATTCTTTTTTTTAAACGAAAGAATCTACAGTCGTTATCTTTTGGATGCGCATTAGATGCGTTAGACAAACCTCTAGATTGACGCAATAACCTGCAAATTACGCCAACTAGGTACTCCGCACTAGACAAGTCCTATACGACAGACTCGATCGAGAGAGTATAAGTAAGGAGAATTTGAACACACAGGACCTTTTGATCTCATGCCTACTACTCTACCAACTCGACCACCCCCTAAGGGTGACAATATTTAATTGGTTATTACTAAACTCAATGATTAAAAAATTCGACCAATTTCGCTGGTTTAGTCGTAAAAACATTAAGTTTGTTTCATAAATAAATCAATTTTTATAAAACAAAATAAATAAGTTAATTTTCATTTAACAATTTCTTTTTTCAATTAAATTTTAAAATTTTTTATTGTCAAAGAATGTGTCCTTCAATTATATTTCAAAATTTTTAATTTTATTTAATCTTTAATCGATTTTATAATGATCTAATATTGGTTGAATTTTTTAAACCTTAAACTTCTTATCTTATTTGTTTAACTTTCGGTCTAATTTTTAAAACATCGACTAAACTTATAATTAAGATGCAGCGGACAGTTGTTGGTCCACATTAATTTTTTAATAAAATTTTTAGCAAAAGCCTAGTACCTATACATCATTAGTCTTTAATAAATGTCACACTAAAGGGAAGGATGAATCTTCTAGTTTAAACTGCTATGAGAAAGTAGATTAATATAAAAATAAAGATAATTTGACTTAAGCCAAAAATGGCACTTTAAGGCCTAATGTTGAATAATCAAACATTGATTGACACGTGAAAAGTAAATTAAAAAACCTAATGGCTCAACTTGCATGCTAATTAGGTGTCAACTTGCATGCCGATGACCCATTATTGTATACTTATCTTGAAATTATTGTTCTTAGGTATTAGAGTCGAGTTTTACAGAGACCAATGACATGCTTCTTCATTTTTTATTTCTAGGAAATACCCACCAAGGTTGACAAGACAGCAGGATTAGTTTGACGATGAGTCAACCATAGAGAAAAAGAAAGAGAGAGTGAGAGAGAGCTGAGTCTTTCTGCCTTGTTGGATTTCAAAAAGGGCAGAGATCCAGATATACATATACGATAAGAGAGTTCAGACAGGCGATAAAACAACAAGAAGAGAAACGAAACAACAATAAAAACAACGAGAACATGCATGGACTAGGAGTTCTCTCATTGTTTAGTCATTTCAGACAATGTAACTGGCCCACTTTTCTCCGGTGGGCGGTCCCCACCTGTCGCTGACCATTCACAAGCCGTCCTTCTCTGCATACACCGATTCCCACCGAGCTCAATCCGCTCCAACTCGGGTTTTGGTTACCGTTTTGGCTTGTTTTCACAATTTGATCACCACATGAACGAATGGGTGCGTGTCATAAGCAGCAACCGGGGGTTTTAATGATTAGTAGCGTATTGGTCAAGTCCCATGGCTGAGCTCATTGAAGCGAACTTGGCTAGTTCTGGTGAGAAAAATGGACGATCAGACTCATTAGTCATGCCAAGGAAATCTCTCGTCAAACCGTTCTCAATGCGACTGGGATTATTTGTCTGTACTAGGTTGGATTGAGATGGGTCGTTTTGTTTTCCAGTATTTCGCATCACAAGTTGGTCGAGACTTATTGAAGTGCCCATCATTGCATCGACAGTACTGCTTCTTGGTGTTAAACTCTCTGCTTGTTTATTAACATTCTGAAGAACCTGTTGTAGCTCGTTCCTGCTAGAATTGAGAGTAGTGTTGAGATTTGGTGTCGAGGAGGAAGAAGAAGAAGAGCCCATAAGTCCATAATTGTTTCCAAAGAATGATTGGTTGCTTCTTGTCGAACCCATTTGGGCTGCTTTTTGGAGAAGTGCAGTAGCTGACATTGGTGCTGCTGGTTTTGACTGCTTATTTTGGTTATCGGAGAAGAGAGTCGGCAGTAAATCCACTCTGTTGTTCCCTTTATTACCACCTTCTTCTTTTAACGTCTGAGGCAATCCTGATAAGCTTAAATTCCCATAGTTGGTGGTGGATGATGAACCGTAGAGATTGGCCGATCCCATGTGTACCATCTCAGACAAACCAGTATTAGAACTCGAAGACACGTAAAGATCAGAACTTGATATGAGACCAGCGGGATTAATATGTGAATTTGCCTGATTTACCCACAGTGACAATCCGGGCTTCTGTTGATCTGTGGTAAGTGAGTTTCCAGGAGCTCCTATGTCATTAAAATCTGGTCTAAAGCTTCCACCGAATTGGGAAATTGTCGAAACATCTTGTACCCCTCGGATAGGAAATCCAGGATGCAAGTTCACTGCATCATTACTGAAATTAAGATTTGCTACAGAACTGATTCTTGCACTTTCTTCAGCTAAAGCATCACAAAAGGCTCTGTGGGTGATAAAACTATCTTTCCTGTATGAATTTACAATTGGAAACAAAGCTGAGAACCTGATGAACTAACTGCACAGATTATTACTCCTTCTAAGAACTATTAAATGAACTTGAGCATTAATTTCAATCATGCTATTGAATGAACTTGAGCATTAATTTCAATCCAAAAAGCCATGAAGACCTCGATGTCAGCATATTATCTCCTACTGCGAGCCAAGGATTGTAAAATCGAAAAGGATTTGGAATGAGAAAAGAACAAAGTTTATATACTAATATATACCTGGAAAATAAAGTCCCACAATCGCATTTATACTCTCGAGTCCCACAAGTCTTGGAGTGAGCTTTCCAATCCGATTGAACTGCATACTTCTTTGAGCACTTCTCACACTTCCACTTCTTCTCTCCATGTTTTCTGCTAAAGTGTTTCTTTATTCCGGTGAGGTCTCCGAGAGCTCTTGAAGGATCGTGGTGAACGCAGGTCTTTTCGGGACATATATAGACCTTCTTTCGAACCTCTTTGTTGGTTCTTTGCCTTAGCTTCCATGGAAGGTTGTGACCTCTTCGGTGAAGCTGCAAGTTTTGGTCTCTTTGAAACCCTTTGTTACATATTTCGCATATGAATCTGTTGGTAGCCATGAGAGTCTTTGGAGAGAGAGCAATAACCTCTGCATCTGGATCTGTTTAGTCATGGAAAAAAAGTAACAATTATGTTACTGTTGAATCGAAAATTAAGTGAAATTATACAGTCTTGAGAGCTTCAAAAGCAAAGAACTAAAGAAATGGGTACTAGGGTATCAAACAAAGGAAAGGAGAAAAGAAACATTGGTCTTACTGTTACCTGGTGTTCCTGGTAAGTTTCTCTTCTTCTTGGCAGCTGGATTAGAATTAGGTTTAGGGTTAGGGTTTGCATTCTGTTCTTGAGCAAACCCTGCTGGTAACGAAGAAGGCATCGGAAAAGCATTCCCGGACATCATTTTGTTCTGAAAGGAGCCAAGTGGGCTGGTTTCACACTTACGGAACAAGCTTTCAGAAAGGATAAAGACCGTACAAAAACAAAATAACAACAAGACTTCCTTCAGAAACAAACAGCTTGGTGTATCCAGATCCTGACTATACTATCTCATAGTAAATTCTGCCAAAAGACAAGAAAAACACAGCTTAACCCTCAACCTAAGAACAACCCACTAAAAAATACACTCCAAAACTTCGGACTTTTCTTACAGAGATCTGGTTTTTCCTTTGTTTGGTTTCAAAGGAAAACACCAAAAACCATGATGGCTAAAAAGAATATCTCATCTTATTCTCTAACCCTTCTCTCCTCTTTATTCTCTACGGTCTCACTCACCCTCTTTTTTATCCTACTAGCATCATCAAGCTTGGTCATCCATTAGATTTGAATTAACACTCCTCTCACACAAACACACGCACGCACATACACAGGCGATCAAAAAGTTATTTTGTATGGGATACTGTGCAGCTTTGTAACCGGAATGTGTAGGTTTGTGTATGTCTTTTGTACCCTTTCGAGCTCAAACTCCAATCGTACTCAGTACATTAAACAAAACCATTAAAGAATGAAGGGATTAAAAAACACCAAGCTAAGCTCTTGCATGTGTAATATAAGAAGGTAATTGACGATCTAGAAAGAAAGAGCTTCATCTGAAAAGTTACTTGCCTTTATAGCCATTTGATCAGGTGTGGAATGATTATACCATAATTAAAGTTAGACCCAATTTAGCATGCAGTAGCTGCAATAGTCAGAGGGTAGCAGTGAGTCTGTGATGGAGAGTAAGAGTGAGAGAAGTTGATTACGTTTCCCGAGGCAATTGATAGGACCGTCCGTGATACACTGTCTTGAAGCTGAGTATGAATATGGGACCCAAACACTTTGGTCTGTGATTTGATTTCTGATTCTTTTCTTTATAATCACTACCATTGAAGAGTTTTTCCTATGACCCTCCAATAATGCATTATGCATGTTATGAGATGCTTACACCGATTAGGTAATATAGCTCCAACACGCCGGGTATGTGTGTGGTCATTTTCTTCGATTACAGAGGAATGGGAAAAAGGTAATTGTTGGACAGGAAACTCTGATCCCATTTTCCAGCGGAAATCCTCTTAACAGGGTTTTGTTGTTTTCACCATATTAATTCAGTATCCTGATAGAATCTTAGAACCAAGCTAGTACTTCACTAATTTCATGTTCTTATACAGTGGCCTGGATCATGAAAAATCTTAAAATGGTGCATTTAACTAAGAATCTTCTAAAACTCACAATATCGACTTAGACCTCAAGCATCATATCTTGATTTCTACCCATTCATGGGGGTCTAGCCAAAGGTTAAAGAATGCCATGTTTTCCTTTTTTCATAGTAGCTTTGTTCACTCTTAACCATTTATTTTACTAATATATTTCCAGTTTCTTAAATTATTTTTATAAAAAGGGATATTTCAGTGTTTACATTATAAAAATAATCCTAATTGACCTTAAAATTAACAGAACCATTCATTCCTAAGTTTAAATGATACTTTTTTTTATATAAGGTTCATCTATTGCTAATGTGTTAACCAAACTGACCCTTTAGCTTATCTAATAACTTAAATAGGTTGATGAATTAATTTTATTTACCATAAAAAAGAGTCACTTAAATTTTAGTTAATGAATTAATTATAATTAAAACGAGTGGTTGTATCTATTTAAGGATTTATCAAAATGATATGCATAATGAGAGGGACCTACAACAACAATACTCCATAAGAATCTCACTAAAGTTGCGTTTGGATTTGCGGTGCGGTGGAGATGAGTACTTATTTACGACAGTTTTCAAACGTAATCACATATTTGAATTTACAAGCGAACAATCGAAAGTTGGAGGAAAGTGCGATGTTATTGCAAAAATCGATAAGTAGATTGGGATTGTAGTAAGAAAATATTTCTGCGGTAGAAATTCTACTTTCTATTAATAACCTTTTGATAATTATTATTTTCCATTATACTCTCAACTAATAGAAAGCAAGTCCAATAATTTGAGTTTGTATGATTAATCATATTTTTTAATGAAACATTTAATTTATTTAATTTATATTTTCTTATTCTAATTTAATATTTTCTTATTTATAATTTGAATTTATATGACTAATAATATTTTTTATGAAATATTTTATTTACTAAATTTATTTTATCTATATTTTTCTTATTTTAATTTAATATTTTATTATTTATAATTTTGAATTTATATGACTAATAATATGTTTTTATGAAATTTTTATTTACTAAGTTTATTGTATTTATAATTTCTTATTTTAATTTAATATTTTATTATTTATAATTTTAAATTTATATGACTAATAATATTTTTTAATTTTTCCAAAAAAATATACATTAATTATTTATACAACAATTAATATTTTATTAAATCAATGAGCTCTTTAGTCATTTTATCTCTTTTCAGCAACCGCAACCACACTTACCAAACACCTATTTTTATGTTTCAGCAGTTACCAAAACAACAATCCCAAACATATAAGTACTTATCATTTTAGCAGGTTGATTTCAGCAGGTTATCAACCGCTATCGCTCCCCCAAACTAAGCCTAAGGTTTATGATCCGGAGATGTCTAGTAATATAAAATATTAAAATTAAATTTTAATACAAATTTAAAATTCAATCTATACATTCTAATCTTCCTCTTGAAAAAGAAACATCTTTAAGTATTAATAACAAGACATACTTTGAATGCTTACCAGGTAAGCATATGTGAGAATCTAACTGTAAAATCACTATACAGGACCCTGCTGTACTTTCTTCCTCACGTGAATACCTAGCTATTGAAAAAGCTAAAAATCAGATTTACATATGTGCGGTACAGGTTTTTGGTACTGAGTCCTATCACCTATGTCGGTTTTTTTCATATAATTAATTAGCCACATTTGCTCCATAATTTTCTTAATCCAGCTTGATTATATTCTGTATTAAATTAATTGCGAAACAATTGACTTAAACCCTTCTTATATACCAAGCCCCTATACTTAGAATTAAAGGATTTATAAAAATGAGAAAATTAAGAATTCTCATCTAAGTACGATTTCTATAACTTCAATAATGAATTCTGATTATAGTAAATTGATTGTTCAGTTCTTGTTGTAGCTACTGAGCTATCTAATTGGTCAAGTAAACTTTGCGGATGAACGAATCTCTAGTACTACTAATTTTATGCTAAGAACAACATATTTATGCACCCATTTCACATGTAGGAGGCAGCACAGCACTTTGACCTGATAAAAAAAAGAATCTTATAAAACACTGAAGACAACCCTCGAGATAAGTAGTTACCAGATATCTGTAAGACTCTCGATAGTAAATACTGAAAAAAGGAAGAAGGTTATTTCGGCCTACACATGAATCATTCAATTATTGAATAGAAGAGAAGAGGCTTAGCAGCTTTGGTTTCATCGAGCATAAGCTATTCTTCTTTCTTCGAATAAATGATTAGGGTACCATCACTTCACTGGCCTGAAAAATGATATGGGTTTTACGAAAAACTAACTCTAAAAGTTAGCTTGAAAGATGATAGAGTTTATAAGTCTATAAATCTTATATTAGTCTTTTTTATCACCAATGTAGGATAATTAAATTGTAACATCCTACCACACTCGCAACTCAGGTATTTGTAGATTGGCTGTGTATTAAACCTTTTCTAGCGTTGGGCAAATACTGCTATAATGGTGTTACTATCTACGTACTCACATGTTGGCTATGCGTTAGACCTTTTCTAACTCTCGGCAAACACTGTAATACTGACGTTACCACCTATAAGCATGACATGAGAATTTGAATGAGTATTGGTATTAGCTTTGATACTAATTATCACAAGTCTTATGGAAGATCTAATTCCAAAAGTTAGTTTAAAGAAGGAAAGAGTCTATAAGTCTATAAACTTCACATCAGTATCACAATTAGACCTTAACAAAAAATTACTGAAACAAATAATTATTATAAAGTCATATCATCACGGCAGAGCTCAACCAATATTTCACGATATCAATCCATGGAGACGGCACGTGAATGCTGAATCATATGCTTGCTTGCTTTCTGTACCTCGAAGCTGTTTTCCAATACTGCACAAACAGACCTCAGTTATGACAGCAAGCTCTAACTAGCATGCATGTCCATTCTTAATGACTTCAACTTATGAATTAATCTAGTCTGCATCACAATTTCTGATTATTGTTGTCACCATTCATCGACAAGCCACCGTCATTGGACTAGCTTGTCTTCGAACTAATTAACATGATTCCTCCTCGTTCCAAGGAAAATGTCAATGGGAGATTTTTGCAATTATATACGTGGCAATATATAAGAGTATAAGAATAGTACTCAGATAAGTTGTAGTCGGCTGACAACATGCAATTGCCGTCCTTTCCTGTCTGGTTTCAAATTGTGAACCCACCTTTACTGAGAAATTAATATTGTAATTATGATATTTTGGCCTATTTAACAAACAATTGAATACATTAGTTATTAGTTGATAGTTGATTATATCAACTAATTTTACCAACAAATTGCATTAGTTATTTGTCATTTAATATTTGGTAAAATTAGTTATTTAGTATTAGCAGTTTATATATAAAATGATATATGAGGACATAACTTTTAGAAAAATTATAAGTGTATGAATATTATATATCTTAGTATTTCGTTGAATATTCTTATAATAATTTAGAATTTAAATATTTAATTCTACAAAAATTAAGTTTATAACTCTAATAAAAAACATAATAATAATAATAATAATAATAATAATAATAATAATAATAATAATAATAATCATAATCATAATAACAACAACAACAACAACAACAATAATAATAATAAGACCATCCCATAAAACATACAAACCTACTGTGAGCATTTAGCAACAGTTAAAATTGTTAACAAACAGCCACTAAGAGTCATTAAAAATTGAGGGTAAAATAGTAATTGTCAAACAACTAATTCAACTGTTTTGCCAAAACGCTCCACATCTGCAACTTTTTACAAATTAACTTATTGGGTTGATCAGCTAAATATTAGCTGATCAGTCAACAATTAAACAGGGCCTAAATATTATTGTCAATTTATCATAATTATATTGTAATTTACGATTACGATGTAATGTAACCCGCAATTTATAATTTAAAATCTTAATTATAAGATAAAGACGAACATAAATAAAAATTATAAAAAAATTTTGTGTGAAGTGACCCTCACGTTTGTCTGTTGATGTCTAAGTCCTTTGATCATACTCCTATGGTTTCATTTTCATCTTCCATATATAATGCATTCAATAATGATAAACAAAGAGTCATAATCTAACAAAATATACTAATTTTCTAGTTTTGGCTTCATGCATTTGGAGTTTCCTTCAAAGCAATTGATGCCTTATTCGTTACCCAATTGGGTATCCAAACCTCTCTCTCCCTCAAAAACACATCACACGAACAGATAGAAAATTGTGTGCCCGTTACACACAAACATGCTCTTGCGTGTTGTCACCGAACATCATGTGTGCGTTGGACACATATGTCTTAATGGGACTAGCAGATAATGCGAATGTCTAGTTAACTAGTCAATCCCTACTCATGAGATGAATGTCCTAGGAATTTACACATAACATTCCTCAGTAGTTACCATAAAGTTAGGAACTCCGTTAGAAACAAGGGCTCTCGGCTGATTTTACAACTTGTCTCTGCTTTTAACTCATTTATAAATCAACTATGGACAGAAGAAGATTTCATTTTCTTGCCAAGTCAAACTTAGGAATTAGTGATTTATAATTCTTTTACGAACCCCGTTGCCTATATCATGACTTTCATAGTAATTTAAATTTGTGTTATTATTAATTTAATGAAGTCATATTGTTATTGTTTAATTCCTAATTAAAAACAACAGAAACAACAATAGCGTCATTTAATAAGAATCTCGCTAATATGCGAGATCTGAAGAGGTTCAATAATATACAATTTTACTTGTACAAATAATTTTCAATAGTACACGTGAGCACCATCAACATATATATATATATATACAGAATTTTAGAAGAGAAAAAAGAGATAATAACTGAAGTTGATATATATATATATACATATAGAAAGAGAGAGAGAGACGTAGATGTATATATTTTATAAATAAATACTAATTATATGAAATTAATTAAGATGCAATCCCAACAACAAAACAACATGCAGTCGAATCCCGCATAACTCGTTAGCCTTATTATGTTCTTGGAGTCTAGCACAGAAGAATCAGTCAGGTAAGGATCAAAAAAACCCAACAAAAGCATCCATACCAAAATATTCACCATCTTCTCTATATGATATCATAATCAGGACGCCTAATTGATTAAACTAATGTAATGTAATTTACATAAACTCTTAAAATTAAAATATTGTTTGCACGATCAATCAAGCTGTAGTTTGATTGGAAATCTTTTATTTATATAATGATGCTATCATAAACTAGTCCTCGAGAAGACTCATCTTGTCATTAGACTGCTACTTTACAATTACATTTACAGATACGGAAGACTGATTTAAATATATGTTACCACCTATCTTTACATATTTCAAGGGTTATTAAGAAAAAATGTTGGAATTTTTTTTAGTACAACTAATTACTTTTTTATTTTATAATAAGGTCAAATAGAGATCTATAACCCTTAGTTATATTTGCTATTCTTTTATGCGCTTGATATTTTCAAAAGGTTTATTAAGTATGGTATATTGATATAACTATTATATATAGCCTGTTTGATTTAAGGAATTGAATAGATAAGGAATAGATATATATAGCCTGTTTGATTTAAGGAATGTAATAGATAAGGAATGGAATGATTATTCTTAAGAATAGAAAAGATGAGGAATAGAATGAAATGAGTATTACTTTGTTTGATTTACTGTTAAAGAATTTCTATGCCAATATTTAGTTTGAAAATATAAACTTGGAATAACAAAGGAATAACCAACAAAAAGACCAAATTATTATTATTATTATTATTATTATTATTATTATTATTATTATTATTAATTATTCTAATTTATATATTATTAATTATTCTAATTCTAATTATTAATTATTATAACTATTTATTCTATTTATAGTATTTTCTATTTATAATTTTAAAATTTATTTTATCTAATTTAATCTAAACATATTCTATTTATAATCTATTTCTTATTTTTTAATATAATTTTCATATTATTATTATTATTATTATTATTATTATTAAATTCCTTATTATTATTAATTTTCTTCTTGTTATATGACTTTCTAACATTTTGCAGTGGTTAATTTTTTTGATTTGACTCATGTCAGCATTCATTATATAGTCGCAATTGCAATATAAAATAACAATGGAACGATATTGAAAATAAAAATAAAATAGGGCTTTAAATTACTAAAAAGTTAATTAGTTGAATAAAAAATAAGTTTCAGCTTTATTTTAAATAACTATACAAAATATTTAAGCTTCAACATAATCTTCAATGTATGGCAAGAAACCTCCTCATCCACTCAAGTCTTTAAGAAGGCACAAGAGTGAAAAACATAAGCATTTGTGTAGGATGATCAAGAAGTTTGCCTAAAGCAGTATCCGTTTTATCATCTGTGAGTCCCTCTATCTCACCCAATGCACTATCTAATTGTTCAACTCTTTGTTGAATATACGTTTCAGTCCCAATATTCTTACACAATTTATCTCCAATCTGATTCATGGTATCATCCAACATCCTGGCAGCAACAATAAGTGAATCTGCACGACTTGCTTCTCCCGTATCATTACTCCTTTTTCTCCTCCTTGCTAAAATATTTTCAGCTTGTCTTTCAAGATTTGAGGTTGGGTAAATGACTCATCTATGTCATGCAAACCATACTCATATTGATCTTCATCACTTTCATTTGTCCCACATATACCTTCTTGCCTTTCTATTTCTTTAAGAATATCCGCAGCAGTTTGTGCGTCATTTTCAGTTACACGATCTTCTCCATATGTAGCACCCCACCCCCGTAAGACCCAAACCGGACATCGATAGGTGATGTCTGAGCTCGTGGCCCGCGAGAGTGACATGCTAGCGCAGTCAATCACTCAGAAATCGGTATAAAAATATTCTTTTGTTTTAAACCACAAACATGATACGCAAAGATCCATAACTAAAACGGGCCCCACTTTGTTTCATAATCATTTTCAATCAACACAATACAGTCACCAATATTTACAATAGCCAGTTGGGCCC
>JAOQMS010000004.1:33974503-34003557 GCA_027563885.1 Erythroxylum longipes
ATGAAATGCATGAGCATGAAATGTGTTTCCTAATTTCTCCGTAATCTCTCACATTTAAAATTTTAGCCTTAAGGTGGATAACGGGATGTTACAACTCTCCATTCCTTAAAAGAAATTTCGTCCTCGAAATTAATATCTAATAGATCAATAAGGCAGGGGAAATCTTTCTTTATATGCTCCTCCATTTCTCATATAACCTCTTTACTTGAATACTTTCCCCCTTTTTCCTAACCCAATCACACCTTTATCTCTATCTAAACACATCTTTGCAAGTTGACAATACATCTTTGTCAGTCTATCTAGATCAATGATATCCCATCTCATTAATCCTATGACTAAAGAAAGTTTAAATACTAACATAATTACACATGATAGGAATCTCATTATCATGATCTCATCATGATTTCCTCCATGCTATGTTTTGTATTAAGGACTTAATTAAATCAATTTAAGATTAACATCGAATCAATAAGTGTATGAATATCGAAATAATAAAAATGTGATTAACATTGAATCAATAAGTGTATGAATATCGAAATAATAAAAAATGCCTTTATTAATCATAAAATGATTTGTACAATAAGTGTTAAAGGTAATTGTCTTTAGATCACTTCTCTAACAACACACACCTAACATATTTATTGCAATGTCGCCCTTACGAGTTCGAAATCTAGGCTTATCTTTAATTGGTACATTAACCTTGATATATGTCCCATCTAGAGCACTTAATCAATTCTACAATTCAAATGAAATAAAAAATAATGAGGAACCTTAATCACATTCACTATATTTTCTTATAAAAGTAATAGGGTGATTATCTACCTTAAACCACATCCACCGATGGTCCGAAGAGTTTGTTGGTATGGGCTCAGGTTTCCTAAACAAAATATCTTGCAAATGCATCATTGCATTTAAAACATTATGAAAATACCGACTAATTGTCTCACCTGACCTTCTAAACTTTTTCCTAATAACTTTGATTTTTAACATGATGAGCAATAATATGTAGGAAAATTGCTACTTGTTCATCAATAAGCATTTTTTGTTGACTTTAATCCTCTATACTTTCTAGCATTTCACATAGTTTAGAAAAAGCTTGCCTATTCATCCTAACCATTGAAATACATGACTCATCATTGTCATGCACAATTCGCCTCACATAATCTCGATTTGCATAAAAATTTAGAAAATAAGTACTAACCCTTGGCCTATAACTATATAAAGAAGCCTTTGATGCCAGCAAACTCAATAGCGAACTAATAACATTACACAATTGCAACCGTACATTCAAGACAGCCACAATCCTTTTTGTTCTTTCTACATTTCTACGTAAACTCAAACTGAAACGAGTCATGATTGCAAAAAATAAAATTTCTAATGTATTTACATAAATTTGTTCAAACAATGTACAATGTAAGAGAACAACCATGAAATGATTCAAAATAGTTGAAGGCATAAAGTAGAGTAAGAGAGAAAAAAAGAGATAATTTTTCCAGAGTTAAAAAGAGGGGATTATAGAATATAAAAACCAAAACACAAACAAACAGTTTAAATGAAACCCTAACTCAAAAAACCTAACACCAACTTAAGGACGATAGAAAGAAAGGCAAAAGCATAATAAGCATAATGACCCCAGTGGCTAAGAATAAGAAAGTAAATTTTATGCATTGTGCTAGTGAAATGGGCTAAGAATAGAAAAAGGAATTTTAAGGCATTTTCAAATTACTATTGATTATGGTAAGAAGTTTGAGATTGATTGACAAAATTTATTCACAAAGTCACTTTCAACTAGCAAATTCGAGTTTTTAAGGAAGATAGTTAAAGTTTGGGGTCTTTAAAGCAAGGAAGAGGTGTTAGATACTTGCTTTAAGAACATATTATTGCTTTAAGAAATGTACTTTTGTTATCTTGTGTTTTATTACTTTGATTCTATTTGTTATCAGTGCTACAACCCCTTCTTTTGTTTTGCCATTTCATCAGTAACTGATAACTAACCAAAAAAAGCTACCTTTAGAGCATATAGTATCATTAGTAGGACACTATCTAAACCAAGGACAAGATAAATACCCCAAAATATTATGGGAGTTAAATTGAATCAAAATCCCAAACCTTCAATAGGAAAAAGAATATTTGAATTGGTAGATGTACAACCACTTCAATTCTTGGTTCAAACTGTTGCAATTTATTTCTATCAATTATTTAGTTTAATATTTCATTATGTCTACCCAGCTAGACACAACTCAATCTAAAAAAGAGAAGTCAAGAACATAGATCACAAACAACAACAGATGGAGCTATCAAAACACAAGTCCACTTTTCATAAGCACATGGAAAAATTATGCTACCATAGCTAATTATTAATAAGCTATAAGATTATTCCACCTTTACATTTTATTCCAAACTGCATTTTTTCAATAACAATTATAGAGAACATATTATTGCAAGAAATTGAAATTAAAATCCATCCCTCAAAGGTGAACCACTAATGCAGCAGCCTAACACAGTTAAAAGTGCAATTAAGATGGGTTAATAGTGTTAAAAGTGTAGTTAAGATGAGCTAACAGTTAAGAAGGGCTAACAATTAAGATGAGCCATGAAATTACACTACCTATAATGCTACAACCATCTCCATCATCCAAAACACATATCAAAGTATTGACATTAGACGAGAAAAAGAGTAGATCCAACCAGTTTTGACTTTTCAAGATATGAAAATGGGATGGATCCTATGAACATGATCATTAAGGCCACAATTTTAAAACACACACCATTTTTATGGCCCTTAAGGCAGTACACGTGCTACTTCTACCATAGTAATGAAGATGAATTGACATTACACGTTAAAGGTGTCCTAAAGTTTTCAATAACAGAACGGAACTTTTTTAAAGTTCCAGATACTTAACTTTATATTGTGTATATGAATAGGTTCTCTACTTTAAGGTTGTATATTACAAAAAATATTTCTAGTTTTCCCATTTCCTTCACAAATAAATGCACAAAAGAGACCCAAAAATGCTTCTTTCCTTTCCTAAAATTATAACTGTTTAAAACTTGTAGCCATTCACAAAACCTATCTACGCCAAAAAGTTTTATATCACCATCATACCTAATTCCAACATCAATATACCCCTGTAAAATTTTACTAAACACAAAAAGCAGTTCCTAAATATGCATCTATGGGAAAGAGGAAATCCATTAGAGCCAACTAAAGTTTTTTATGCAAAAGACTGTCAATAAAATGAAAAAATTATTAAGATAATGAGAAAATATATTGCAATAGAGACAACTTCAAATTTATTCTAAGAAACACACAAATGAGTCTAAATTCCAAAAATCAATCAAGTTAGAAGCAGATAAATTTCAAAAGACAAACTTTGTCAAGTTGGATTTACAACAAACAACGAAAATAAAATCAAATAGTGGCGATAAGTGTTGGGAAGAAAGGTTGTCTTTACCTAATCAATGCAACTAGCATAGAAATGTTGGAGAAAAGAGACGAGAGTGTGAAGAGTGAGAGAGACCCGCTGAGCCAGAGAGGAAGAGCATGAGTGAGACCAGACCAGAGAGTGGAGAAAAGAGACGAGATTATGAAGAGCGAAAGAGGGCCACTGAGCCGGAGACGAAGAGCGTGAGTGACACCAAACGAGAGAGAGGTGTGCCACTACGTGAGAGAGGGATATAACTTGTCCAAGAGAAAGAAAGGTTGTGTTTACCTATTCTGGATGTGTGCGGGATAGGTAAAGAAAGGGGGTAGCATCTTTAGCTATTCCCCCGTGTCGAGGAATTATTAATCTTAGGAATAGTTATTCCGTAGGTTTTTTTCTAACCAAACAAAGAATACCTAATAAGTAGGAATAGATGGGTAATAGAATACCTATTGCCCTCAACAAAATATGTTGGTAAGGTTATAAGAGCATCTTGATGATAGGAACCAAACTTTTGACTAATTAATTTATGTTGCTCTTGTTATCATTTAAATTAAACTAGTGGAAAAGGTAGGAAAAAGACAAAATGTTTTCTATTTTGCAAGTATTGCACAAAGGTGATTCTACAAAGTTCAAAAAGAACAATATGTCTTCTAATTCAAGCATTCGTAATACCACTTTATTATTCATGTATCAAATAATAAGGCGTATAGAATGCTATTAGATTTTCCTATAATCACTATTGTTTTATATAGGTGGTATAAGAGCATGTTTCAATAGGTTATATGCCTTTAATTGTTTAAATAGGTTAAAAATTTAAACTAAAAAATATAAATTGAAGATTTTAAAGTTTTAGAAAATTTCCTAAATTCTATTTGCATGAAATCCCATAATTGTTTGATGTTTATTGTGATAAAGTCAATAGGTTGGTTGATTAACTTCACCAGAGTTGTTAACTAAATTTGTGACTTATTATTGATTAAAGCATATTTTCTTGTGAATAAGTTACAACATTGCTAAACAAGTATAAAAAGTGAGTTTTTAACCGAAAATGTGACTTGCTATTAATTAAATCATACATTTATTATTTTTCAGATGTCCCTCATAATTTATTATGGTTGTGGTCTTTTTACTATACCTTTTCATATTTATGAGATTTTTGTTAATTTAATTCACGCTAAGGTTGGAGAAGATTTAAAGGATTAAGACTCACCTTGGCTGAACGTAGTCTTAGACATGATCATGTTATAGCTTGTGTTTCTCTATAGATGTAAGAAGATTGGATATGGCCTCACACATTAGTGTTTTTTAGCCCATGTTCTTCTTTAAATATAAGAATTAGAGTTCCAATAAAAAATATAGCTTGACACGCGATTATGTGTCAGCCTGTGTTGCTCTAAAAAATAAAGATTGGAAGAAAGAATATGACATAACAAAATATAACTCACGTTAGTTAACATTAAAGTTTCATTATAAAGTAAAGTTATGCGACAAACCATGTTCTCTACAAAAACGATAATCTTTATGATTAATAAGGAATGTTTTAAACAATTTTAGTATGATTTTGTGTACTTTTGATTATTGAGAGCCATTAGTGCTTTTAACCATTGGTCTTTATTGAACTTTAAACTTATCAAAAAAATCTTTCTTTATGGCATTCTCAAATCCTATGTGAAGTTGATTCTTAATTCTTTATAATCAATAAATCAATCCTTATATATCTTATTCAATTGTTTGGAATGATTAAGTCTTGCTCGTGGGTCCTCCAGAATTTTAATTCCTAGGTATGTGTTACATCAATTGTTATTAGAGTATGGTTCTAAATTAGATGTAATTGTCCTTTTGTTTGTCCTTTTGTTTAGAAATTCTTATTTATTTTTTTATCTCAAATGTTTTTTACGCATTATATTCTTTGTATTACACTTTCTTTTTATTCTAAAGTTTTAACCAATAAGCAAATTTGTTCATCGTTTTGCTTAGGGTTCTTCTTATTGTGATATAGTTTCTCTTAATCCAATCCCTTATTTCGTATCTTTCATAGTAGATTGTTCCAAACCCAATATGTGGTTTATTTTCTAATCAAATCTGTGTAGTTATAATATAAAAAAAAAGAAAAAAGGAAAAGAAAGAAACTTTATAAGTATGATTACATAAAAAGTGACACAAATACAATTTGAATTCTTGCTATTTCTTCCTTGTTTAAGTCGTTTTTTGTTGTTTCTTGTTTAATACATGATTTATTTCTTTCTCGACCCATATTTCTTTGGGTTTTTAGATTGTACAAGGATGAAATCTTTGCTTGAGTTTTCTTAGTTCCTTAAAGAACTCGTAAAGGAAGCAAAGAGTGGTAAAAGGCAAGAGATTATGAGATTAGTCTCTAGAAAAGCCAATTATAAAGTGAAATACGAGTGGTTGGACATATTTTGATAGTATACATATGAAGACGTATGAATTTTTTTTTACTATTTTTTATGATTTTCAATATAAAGATATGTTAATATAGAAGGAAGATAAGAACAAAACACCTTTTGTGCAAGCTATGTAACAACAATTTATGGGGGTGAGTATGATGTATGATGAGGTTGAATACATTCTAGAGAAGTAGCTAAATTACAAGGAAGATGGCAACCCCAAGCTCCTAATAAGGAGAGGCATAATAGGGGTAAGATAGTAACCCCAATACAAGGTGATGAAGAGGATGATGATTTAAGTGCTGATGATGTTGATCTAACATTTAAGACTTAAGGGGGTAGATTTTGGCCTAGGTGAGGAGTTCAACATGATTAGGAGTTTAGGAGGGAGCCTAAAGTTTGAGATGGTGTGGATGATAACGTTGTCAATATAAAGATAAACCATACTACCCTCCTTTAAAGGTAAAAGTGGTCTCAAAACTTATTTATGGTAGGAGACAAAGATATAATTAATCTTTAATTACAATAATTACTCTAACGATAAGAAGGTAAAAGTGGTTGTAGTAGAGTTTATTGGTTATGCCATTATTTAGTAAGATGAGCTGGTGGATAAAAAGAGGAAGAATCATAAGTGAGACATAGAGACTTGGAATCAATTTAAAGTTGTTATAAGAAGGAGATTTGTGTCAAACCATTATTATAGAGATTTGTATCAGAGGTTATAATTGTGATTGAAGCCAATATAGAGGAGTATAGAAAAGCAGTTATGGTGAGGTTCTTAAATGAGTTTAATAGAGTTATAGCCAATGTGGTAGAGTTATAACATTATGTTGAGTTGGAAGAGATGATGCATATGACAATGAAAGTAGAGAAGCAATCAAAACAAAAAGGAGTATCCAAGTATCCCACTGGTACTAGTAAGTTTTGGAGGTATGATTGGAAAAAAAGATGATAAGGTCCCTTCTAATTTAAAAGTTAAGCCATCTAAAGCTGCAAGGAATATTTACAATAAAGGTAAAGAATATATTGATTTTCAGCCCTCTTGAAATATAGATATTAAATATTTTTATTTGGGAATGAGACATATTGTATCATAATTTTCAAATAAGAGGGTTATAGTCATGAGAGATGATGGGGAGATCGAGATTGCAGGTGACTCAAATGAAAAGAAAACACCATCACTTAAATATTATAGTAATGAAGATATCAAGTATATTGTTGAAGGTGAAATGCTTATTGCTCAGTGAGAGCATTAAGTCTTTAGATTTAGGAGGATAAGCTAGAGTAGTAAAGTAAGAACATATTCTATACTAGATACCACATTCATAACAAAGTATATAGTATGAATATTAATGGAGGGAGTTATACTATTGTAGTTAATAGTACTCTTATGGAAAAGTTAGGTTCGCCTACTATTAAGTATCTAAAGCCATATAAACTTTAGTGGCTTAATATATATGGGGAGATCAAAATAAACAAATATGTGTTGGTTTCATTTTTTATTGAAATGTCTAAAGATGAAGTCTTATATGATGTATTACCGATGTAAGTTGGTCACTTATTACTAAAAAGACTATTGAAATATGATTAAAAGTGGTATACAAAAATTTAAAGAATAGATAAACCTTTATAAAGGATGATAAACCCATTATCTTGTACCTTTTACGCCTTTATAAGTATATGAGGATCAATTAAAGTTGAAAAGAGAGAATTAAGAAAAACGAGAGAGAAAAAAGGAGAGTGAAAGTGAAAGCTCAAAATAGATGGAGATAGTTATAGAAAAAAGAGAGAGAAGATAATGATAATTTAGAACAAAAAGAAATAGTAGTGAGAAAAAAAAGCAAATGGGCTATTATATAAAAAGGAGTGATATTAAGAATACTTTTTATACTAACCAAAAAATCTTATTCAATATCGAAGAGCTTGATATGTCTCTTACTAATGTTGTTATTTCATTGTTGTGAGAGTGTAAGGATATACTAAATAGGGATGTTCCTAATGGATTACTGTTCATTAGAGGGATTAAACATCAAATCAATTTTGTATCAAGGTTGTAATTTCAAAAAGACCCTATTATAAAGATGACCATACTGCCCTTTTTTAAAGGTAAAAATGATCCTAAAACTTATTTAGAGTAGGAGAAAAAGAAATAATTAATCTTTAACTGTAATAATTAGTTTAAAAATAAGAAGGTAAACTTGGTTGTAGTAGAATTTATTGGTTATGCATTTATTTGTTAAGATCTATTAGTGAATAATAAGAGGAGGAATCATAAGTGAGCTTTAGAAACTTGACATAAATTTAAAACTCTTATGAGAAGGAGATTTGTGCCAAGCCATTATTATAGAGATTTGTATCAAAGGTTGTAATCATGATTCAAGCTAATATAAAGGAGGATAGAAAAGCAACTATGGTAAGGTTCTTAAATGAGTTTACTAAAGTTATAGCGAATGTGGAAGAGTTACAACACTATATAGAGATGATGGAGAGATGTTTAAATAAAAGGTTTATGGTCATGAGAGATGATGAAGATATAGAGATTGGAGATTGCAAGTGACTCAAATGAAATGAAATCACCATCACTTAAATATTCTAGTGATGACGATATTTAATATGTTACTGAAGGTGAAATGCTTATTAATTGGAGAGCATTAAGGCTTCAAATCTAGTAGGATAAGCTAGAGTAGTAAAGTGAGAACATCTTTTATACTAGGTACCATATTCATCATTAAATTATATAATATGACTATTAATGGAGGGAGCTATGCTATTGTAGTTAATATTACTTTTATGAAAAGTTAGGTTTGCCTATTATTAAGCATCTAAAGCCATATAAACTTCAGTGGCTTAATGAATGTGGAGAGATCAAATTGAATAAAATTGTGTTGGTTTCATTTTTTTATTAGATTGTATAAGGATGAAGTCTTGTGTGACGAAGCACTTATGTAAGTTGGTCATATATTACCAAGAAGATTATGGAAATATGATTAAAAGTGGTATATGGAAGTTTTAAAATAAATATACCTTTATGAAGGACAATAAACCCATTACGTTTGTCCCTTTTACACCTTTATAAATACATGAGAACAAATTAAAGTTGAAAAGTGATAATAAAGAAAAAAGAAAGAAATGAAAGAAGAAAGAGAGTGTAAGCTCAAACTAAAGGGAGTTGGTTGTAGTAAAAAAGATAATGATAACTTAAAATAAAAAGAATTAGCAACGAGGAAAAAAAAAGCAAGTGGGCCGCCATATAAAAAGTAGTGATAGTAAGAATACTTTTTATATTAACTAGGAAAGCTTACCTCAATGTCGAAAAGCTTATGTCTCTTACTAGTGTTGTTATTTCATTTTTCTAAGAGTACGAGAATGTAGTAATTGGTGATGTTCCTAATGGATTACTATCCATTAAAGGGATCAAACATCAAATTAATTTTCGTACTAGGGGTTATAATTCCTAATAGACCCTCTTATAGGAAAAATCTTGAAGAGACAAAAGAGCTTTAAAGATAAGTGTAGGAGTTGATGGCTAAGGGGTACATGAAAGAAAGCATAAGTCCTTATACAGTCTTAATGAATCTAGTGGTTAAAAAGGATGATACTTAAAATTTTGTGTTAATTACAAAGTACTAATAACATTACAGTAAAGTATCAACATCTCATTCCTAAATTAGATGATATGCTCGATGAATTATATGGTTCTTTCCTATTTTCTAAAATTAATTTGAAAGGTAGGTATCATGATATTAGGATGAAAGAAGGTGATGAATTAAAAATTGCATTTATAACTAAATATAGGTTGTATGAATGGTTAGCTATGACATTTGGTCTTATTAATATATTTAGCACTTCTATGATATTAATAAATCACATATTATATGCATTTAAAGCCAAATTTATAGTTGTTTACTTTAACATTCTAGTATACAATAAATATTTAAATAGCACATTTTCACTTAAGATGCATGCTTAATGTGTTAAAGAAAAGAACATTTGTATGCTAACATTACAAAGTTTACTTTTTGTATGGAAAAGATTGTGCTTCTTAATTATCTAGATTGAAATAAAAATTAACCTAAAATATCTATGCCCTTCCTAAACGCACATAAGTATATCTAATTAAACAACTACCACCTCTTAATATGTAATTTAGAATATTCACATTCATTAAAGATAGTTAACCTATTTGATTATCACAATAGTCTAGGATACTTATGTTTTCTAAAGTATTTATTCTCCTAGTGCACATTTCTTAATTTACCTCTTGGTCCTTTATATAATCCTTAAGAATGAATCTATGATGGCCATTCACAAACTCAGTAATTAAGAATGAAAAATATATATTTAACTAAAAATAATAATCAAATTAGATATTAAATAATCAAAAGGTCCATCCCAAGCTACATTCCTAATGCTAACAAGGGTTTTAACTGCTAAATATAAAGAAAACAAAACTAAAACAAGGCAATCTTAACATAATAAAAAAGGTAGAAAGAACTAGAAGAATTATCACTGTCTCCTCTAACTTTCTCCAAATCCTTTCTTGGTGCTAATAAACCCTAAAACTAAAATCTTAACAACAAAGAAGGTTGTTATTAGCCTCTTAAGTCCCTTACGACGAGCCTTAATGATAGTATTTATAGGTAAAATTACAAAATAAAGTCCTGATATGTTTGAAATTGTGATTTAACATGTCCTTTTGAAAATTATATAGAAAAACTGGCACTGGACCAACATTTACACCATCACTAGTCTTATTTTGATATTGTTACTCATCATAAGGCAACGTGTAATCTGTGCCTAACACCAAGTTGTAACCGAAACTGGTCTTATTTTGTTTCTCACCTCTTAATTAACTAAATATGTAAATATACAGTGTCAATTATAATAAGTTATTAAACTAGAGTAATCCAGAATATCGATCCCTTATGGAACTATATTACTATGTATATTAATCCTAGCTAAACAAAAACAACAAAATAAATAAGATTTAGGAATATAATTAAATTATTAAAATAACAAAAACATGACAACTGAACTAATACAAGAAAATCAAAAAGACAAATGTTAGGGCTTCAAAGTTTACTTGTGTGGAATTTCAATTATCAAACACGATTAATTATATAGGTTAAAATAACAATTAAACTAAAGTATCTATACTCTCTATCAAGGAGCATATATATATATAATTAAGCTATTATCACCTTTTGATGTGCAAATCATCCTAATCAAATTCATTAAGTATAGTTAATCTATTTAGTTATCACTAAAGTCTAGGATATTATCATTCTCTAATGATAAAGTATTTATTCTCTTAGTGTATAGATCATACTTCACTTGTTGGTCGTTCATATAGTCCTTATGATTGAATCTATGTTAATCAAGTATAAATCAAAGATTAAGAGCAAAGAGAATAAATGCAATGAAAAAAAATCAAACCATATGTTAATAATCAACAAAACTATCACAAGCTACATCCTTAACCTTAAATAATGTTTTAACTACTAAACATAATAAAAATAAAAATAAACATAAACCTAAACCTAAACCTAAACCTAAACCTAAACCTAAAACTAAAACTAAAACTAAAACTAAAACTAAAACTAAAACAAAACAATCTTAACATAAAAGAAAGAAAGGGAAGAAGGAACTAGAAGAATTATTACAGGCTCCTCAAGATCTTGTCCTAAATCCCTCATTAATGAGAAGAAAACCTAAAAGTAAAAGCTTAATGATAAAGGATGCTATCATATGCCTCCATAGTCCACTCTAACAAACCCGAATGAAAGTACCTATATGCTAAGGTCACATAAAAGAGTTACAAGGTGATTAAAATTTTAATTTCATCTGCACTCAAAGTGATTTTTATGAGAACTGACACCTGTTACAATTCAAGATTGGTGTAAATTTTATTATAGAATTCTCAAGTGAAATATGATGATTTTGGCATTGGTTTCACTTTATGTCTACAGTTGTTTGAGTTCTGATTCTTTTACAAAGTTCTAACCAATAAGCAAATTTGTTCATCGTTTTGCTTAGGATTCTTCTTATTGTGATATAGTTTCTCTAAGTCCAATCCCTTATTTTGTACCTTTCATAGTAGATTGTTCCAAACACCAAAATGTGGTTTATTTTCTAATGAAATCTATGTAGTTATAATATAAAAAAAAGAAAGAAAAGGAAAAGAAAGAAACTTTATAAGTATGATTACATAAAAAAGTGACACAAATACAATTTGAATTCTTGCTATTATTTCCTTGTTTAAGTCATTTTTTGTTGTTTCTTGTTTAATCCATGATTTATTTCTTTCTTAGAACCATATTTCTTTGGGTTTTTAGATTGTATAAGGATGAAATATTTGCTTGAATTTTCTTAGTTCCTTAAAGAACTTGCAAAGGAAGCAAAGAGTAGTAAAAGGAAAGAGATTGTGAGATTAGTCTCTAAAAAAGCCAATTATAAAGTGAAATACGAGTGGTTGGACGTATTTTGATAGTATACATATGAAGAAGTATGAATTTTTTTTTACTATTTTTTGTGATTTTCAATCTAAAGGTATGTTAATATAGAAGGAAGATAAGAACAAAACACCTTTTATGTAGGCTATGTAACAGCAATTTATGGCGGTGAGCATGATGTAAGATGAGGTTGAATACATTCTAGAGAAGTAGCTAAATTACAAGGAAGATGGCAACCTCAAGCTCCTAATGAAGGGAGGCATAACAAGGGTAACATAATAACCCCAATGGAAGGTGATGAAGAGGATGATGATTTAAGTGCTGATGATGTTGATCTAACATTTAAGACTTAAGGGGGCAGATTTTGGCCTAGGTGAGGAGTTCAACATGGTTAGGAGTTTAGGAGGGAGCCTAAAGTTTGAGATGGGGTGGATGATAATGTTGTCAATTTAAATATGACCATACTACCCTCCTTTAAAGGTAAAACTGGTCTTAAAACTTATTTATGGTAGGAGACAAAGATATAATTAATCTTTAATTACAATAATTACTCTAACGATAAGAAGGTAAAATTGGTTGTAGTTTTATTGGTTATACCATTATTTAGTAAGGTGAGCTGGTGGATAAAAAGAGGAAGAATCATAAGTGAGACATAGAGACTTAGAATCAATTTAAAGTTGTTATGAGAAGGAGATTTTGTCAAGCCATTATTATAGAGATTTGTATCAGATGTTATAATTGTGATTGAAGCCAATATAGAGGAGGATAGAAAAGCTGTTATGATAAGGTTCTTAATTGAGTTTAATAGAGTTATAGCCAATGTGGTAGAGTTATCAGAATAGAGGCGATTCTTAAGTCTCTAGCCCCACCGGATCGGGGTAAGGAGACATCAACAACATCGCCTATTTGAATGTTATGAGCCTCGTAGAGGAGGACCCATACAAAAACAAACTCGATGGAAAGAGGAGGTGGTACGTGGGAAAGGTGCCAATGGAAGAGAAGACTTGCTCCACCCTTCGATAGTTGGCGAAGGAGTCTTTGAGGGAACCGCTAGTAGAGGAGTGCCCATAGATTATTTCGACGAGGGCATCGAAATCTTCTAGTGGGAGTGATTTGTTAAACCCTAAGTCCATACTGCAGGATCATGTGAGTGTTAGCGGGCCTTGGCCAATGCTTGACACATAGGTCAACATGAGGAAGGCGTGTTGACGAGGGAATAAGGTGAAGTCTTAGCGAGCAAAACTCGAGGAACTTGCAAAGTAGTTGAGGGATGTGAAAAGTATCGGCAAAGATCTCGAGAGTAGGCGAGATTCCATATGCGTGCGCACGTGTAGACGAGTATTGGTAGAAATCTTTAACGAGACATGAGATTCAAATGCGAGGTCGTTCGGAGTTGGCAAACTAAGTCATGCGAGACCTGAGGGTGCGTAAATGCGAGCGAGGAAAGGCGCATAAGCACTTGACTTTGGATTTATACTAACTCAGATTATGACATGTACTTAGTCATGGAACGACGAGACTGCACCATGAGTGAGCTTGATCATGGAAGATGGACTTTTATATGGACATGCATCAATGGACTCATGTGCGGATAGGCCTTGGTGACTTGGAAAACACATCAGCAGTGGCGTGGCAATTGTGGGTGATGTGAAACGTGATGACATTGTGAGATCAACTTGAACATAACATTGGAGATTCATCAAATCTAAGAGATAAAGACCATATGGGAGAATCATTTGAAGATAGTGAAGATCTTCAAGGATATGGATGCAATCTTCTAAGTTAGCATGTAATCTTTATTTGATTAAATTTTGATGTAATGTATCCAATTGGAAAAGTCCTAAAAGAAAAGGGATGTCTTCCCACTGGTCAGTGTGATGCAGTGTAATATTTAGTTGAAAGGATCAACTAAGATTGTGGAGATCCTTAAAGATCTTGAACTTGCTTTCCAAGCAAGAGGAACCTATAAATAACTTGTTAGAGTTGAGAGCTATTCATTCAATCACTAAGTCATTCACTCATTGAGAGAAATCACTCAGAGGAGAGAGCTCTGAGAGTTGAGAGCTTTTAGGGAGGTTCTCATTGTAAGGGATTTGAGTAAGGAGTTACTTGTAAGTGCTTCGAGAAGGAGGTACTTGTATCTTTTGTTAACATTTTGAGAGCTAATGAAAGATTAGCTTCGGCTATATATCTCTTGTTGCTTTCTTTACTCTGTTATACACTTGTGTTATTTTGTGTGTGAGAGAAACACTTTAAACAATTATGTGTGCGTAAGGTGTTCGAGGGATAACGAAATTGTTCGGCGACATTCACGTGAGAAGGCTGAAGTCTTGCTTAAACGGACCTAAGTGAGACTATCGTACAAAGGGTATTGGTGATCAACTTCGGTAAAAGTTCAAGTCCTAAGGTGACCTTTGTATCAACTAGTATCAAAGCCAAATTTCGATACGGTAGTAGGCAACTTGACAATACAAGTGACTAGGGGTGGAGGCACTCATTGGATCGATTCCTGCGAGAGAGGAGGAGGTCCCATCCTATCAATCGTGATTCAAGGCAATGGAGGATCATATCCGCCAGTTGCAACAATAGATGGCAGATTTATTGAAGGCATAAAAGGAGGCCCAGTTTGAGATCATAGTGCTAAGGCGTGCCATTGCAACAGATGCTAGTTGTGCGGAAAGCTCATCACCAAAACCTTCAATGGTGAAGGTACGTGAAACAAAGTTGTTCGAAGGCGTGCGAGAAGCCAAGGTGCCTAAGAATTTGTAGTGGGATATAGAGCAGTACTTTGCGGCTGTTAGGGTGCCCGATACTGAGAAGGTCAATGTGACAACCATGTACCTAAATGGGGATGCCAAGATTTGGTGGATAACGAGGACCTCTGTGGACATTAGTGCTGGTAAAACTCCCGTGCATACGTGGGAGCTCATGAAGAAGGAGTTGAAGGATCAATTTCTTCGGTTGAATTCTTCATGGCTTGCGAGGGATGCCCTGAAGAAACTGAAACAAGAAGGTTCGATAAAAGACTATGTTTAGTCTTTTAGTTCTCTATTACTTGATATTGAAAACATATCAGATGAGGACAAGCTCTTCAACTTTTTGTCTGGGTTATAACCGTGGGCGCAAATACAGTTGTGAAGGCAAAATGTGAAGGACGTGGTTGGTGCAATTGTGGCCTCTAATGCCTTTGTAAGCTTTCGAGTGATGAAGGAAACTAAGGCAAGCTCCTCTAATTCTGAGAAGGGCAAAGACTATGTTCAACAGGATAATACCGAGGGGAAGAAGAAGAAGAAGGATTCCAAGAAGGAAGACTTTAAAGGGAAAAGCAAGTAAAATGGTGGCTCCTATAGTGGGGAGACGTCCTCCAAAAAGGGCAAGATTGCTTGTTATCTGTGCTATAGTTCACATTATGCAATAGAATGTCTGAGGAAAGAGAAGCTAAACACCCTGATAGCCAAAGAAGAGGGAGAATCTTCAGATGATGTGGCGCTAAATCTGATTGTGTTGTTGAATGCAGTTAGTAAAGAACCTAATCCCTATGATGATCTAATGTATTTGAGAATACAGGTTAATGGGATAGAGGTGAACACAGTGGTAGATACGGGTGTGTCACATTCCTTTGTGGAGGAATGGATGGTGTATAAGTTGCGGTTTAGAGTGTCCAAGAACCCGATAAAGTTAAGAACCCCTACGGTTAAGGCATAAGCGATGATGGGAGCTGCTTACAACGTTCCAATGAGCATAGGGAGTTAGAGTGCCAAGATGAATTGCATGGTCGGACCATTTGAGGATTTCAAAATGATATTAGGGATCGACTTCCTTAAGGCAACAAAGACGGTGTTGTACCCAAGTTTGGGAGGTATGATGGTTATGTATGATGAAAAATCCTTCTTTGTTAATTGTTGTAGATTCGTTGGTGGGATGAAGCGGACTACAACACCAGGAGCACAAGTGTTGGCTATGATCATTGAAAAGGAGCCAAACTATGCTTGAGAAAGCCCGAAACAGAAGGAGGGTAAGGAGCATATCATTGCTAAGATCGTGGAGGATCAAGGTGATAGGGAAAGCTCAGCGGATGGAGCTCTTCTCAATGTGTCTTTGGTGGGCGCGTTGAGCCTTGAGAAGGCAAGTCTAAGTGGAAGCAAAGATAACCTCGATGGATTAGGAAAATGGTATGTGGGTGAAGTGCCAATCTATATGAAGGCTTGCTACCGTCTTCAAGAGCTGACTAAGGAGTCTTCGAAGAAACCACTGGTGGAGGAGTGCCAACAGACTAATTCGACAAAGTCGTTGAATCCATATAGTAGGGGTGGTTTGTTAGACCCTTAAACTTCGAAGCACTTCTCAGTTACCTTTACAACGCAGCTTAGGAGAGAGGCTAGCTGAATTACATGCATGAGGGAGGCGTGTGAAAATGCTATGGAAAATATGGGCGAGTTGGATCGAACTTGGTACGAATTTTGGTAGAGTCTTGGACCTTGTGGAGATTGACTCGAGCCAGGCTAAGTACTTGGCTCATGCTCGGATGAATGAACAACGACTAGCAGACTTATTGTAGGAAGCATTGGATCAGGACAGTGTGCTATGTGGGCTTCAGCAAGATCACACTGAATCATCAACAGATAGAGGTTTGTGGGGAGATCTTGGATGATGTGGCGACAACTAGGAGTTAGAGTTACAATGGGACTCAACATCTAAAGATAGTGGAGATCTTCGAGGATATGGATCCTAGTTTCCCATTTGAATGTAAACTCTATCTTTCTGTTATCTTGTAGATTCTATCTTATCAGTTAGAGTCCTATTTGGATGAGGGTGTCATCCAATTGGTCCACGTGATTTAATCTGATAGAGATAGACGTAATCTTAGCACAATATTAGGTAGTTCAGTTTGAGTAGGATTCTGAATGTAACTTGGCTTCCAAGTTAGAGTGCCTATATATAACTCATTCGAGCTTTTCTCTCTTCATTTATTTAGTTAAAGAGAGAGAGCATTCCTTGTATTCTTTTGAGGTAAAGTAATATAAAGGTTGGTTTTACCGTATCTCTCTTATTTCCTTGTTTCCTTTATTGTCATATTGCTTTTGTAGCGTTGTTTCTTCGAGTATGTGAGGTAAACACTGCGAGGGTGATTGAAGGCTGAAGTCTTGCTTAAACGAACCTAAGTAAGACTATCATGCAAAGGGTGTTGGTGATCAACTTCGGTGAAAGTTTGAGTCCCAAGGTAACCTTTGTATCAAAGCCAAATTTCGACATGGCAGTAGGCAACCTGACAGATCGAGTGACTAGGGTGGAGGCACTCATTGGATTGATTCGTGTGGAAGAGGAGGAGGTCCTATCCTATCAATCGCGATTTGAGGCAATGAAGGTTCAGATTCGACAGTTGCAACAACAGATGGCAGATTTGTTGAAGGCACACTAGGAGGACCAGTTTGAGATCACAGTGCTGAGGCGTGCCATTGCAACAAATGCTGGTCGTGCGGAAAACTCATCATTAAAACCTTCAGCGGTGAAGGTACGTGAACCTAAGGTGTTTGAAGGCGTGCGGGATGCCAAACTGCTTGAGAATTTGTTGTAAGATATGGAGAAGTACTTTGCAGCTGCTAAGGTGTACGATACTGAGAAGGTCAATGTGACGATTATGTGCTTGGATGGAGATGTCAAGCTTTGGTGGAGGATGAGGACCTCTACGGAGATCAGTGCAGGTAGAACTCTCATGGATACGTGGGAGCTCATAAATAAGGAGTTGAAGGATCAATTGCTTCCGTCAAATATGTCATGGCTTGCAAGGGATGCCTTGAAGAAATTGAAACAAGAAGGTTCGGTAAGAGACTATGTTAAGTCTTTTAGTTCTCTATTACTTGATATTGAAAACATGTCAGACGAGGACAAGCTCTTCAACTTTTTGTCTGGGTTACAACCGTGGGCGCAAATGGAGTTTCAAAGGCAAAATGTGAAGGACGTTGTTGGTGCAATTGTGGCCACCGATGCTTTAGTAGACTTTCGAGTGATGAAGGAAACTAAGGCAAACTCCTCTAATTCTGCAAAGGGCAAAGACCATGCTTAACAGGAGAATACCGACGAGAAGAAGAAGAAGGAGTCCAAGAAGGGAGACTTCAAGGGAAAAAACAAGCAAAATGGTGGCTCCGATAGTAGGGAGACGTCCTCCAAAAATGGCAAGATTGCTTGTTATTTGTGCGGTGGATCACATTATGCAAAAGAATGTCTAAGGAAAGAGAAGGGAAACACATTGATAGCCGAAGAAAAGGGAGAATCTTTGGATGATACGGTGCTAAATCTGATTGTATTGTTGAATACGGTTAGTAAAGAACCTAATCCCTATGATGATCTAATGTATGTGAGAATACAGGTTAATGGGATAGAGGTGACCGCAATGGTAGATACGAGTGCATCATATCCTTCATGGCGGAAATGATGGTGTGCAAGTTGGGGCTTAGAGTATCCAAGACCCCAATAAAGTTAAGAACCCCTACAGGTAATACACAAGCGGTTATGTGAGCTGCTTACAACGTCCTAATGAGCATAGGGAGTTGGTGTGCCAAGATGAATTACATGGTTGTACCACTTGAGGATTTCAAATGATATTAGGGATCGACTTCCTTAAGGCAGCAAAGACGATGTTGTACCTAAGTTTGGGAGGTATGATGGTTATGTATGATAAAAAATCCTTCTTTGTTAATTATTGTAGATTCATTGGTGGGAAGAAGGGGACTACAACACCGGTAGCATAAGTGTTGGCTATGATCATTGAAAAGGAGCCAAACTATGAGCATATCATTGTCAAGATCGTAGAGGATCAAGGTGACAGGTAAAGCCCAGCGGATGGAGCTCTTCTCAATGTGTCTTTGGTGGGTATAGTGAGCCTTGAGAAGGCAAGTCTAAATGGAAGCAAAGATAACCCTGATGGATTGGGAAAATGGCATGTGGGTGAAGTGCCAATCTATATAAAGGCTTGCTACCATCTTCAAGAGCTAACTAAGGAGTCTTTGAAGAAACCACTCGTGGAGGAGTGCCAATAGACTAATTCGACGAGGGCGTCGAATCCATCTAGTGGGGGTAGTCTGTTAGACCCTTAAACTTCGAGCACTTCTCAAAGACCTTCACAACGTGCCTTAGGAGGGAGGTTAGCTAAATTACATGCATGAGGGAGGCATGCGAAAATACTATGGCAAATATGGGTGAGTTGGATCAAACTTGGTACGAATTTTGGTAGAGTCTCGAACCTTATAAAGATTGACTTGAACCAGGCTAAGGACTTAGCCTATGCTCGGATGAATGAACCACGACTCGCAGAACTATTGTGGGAAGCATTGAATCAGGCCAGTTTGCTATGTGGGCTTCGGCAAGATCACACTGCATCATCAACAGATAGAGGTTCGTGGGGAGATCTTGGATGATGTGGCGACAACTAGAAGTTAGAGTTACAGTGGGACTCAACATCTAAAGATAGTGGAGATCTTTGAGAATATGGATGCTAGTTTCTCATTTGAATGTAAACTCTATCTTTATGTTATCTTGTAGATTCTATCTTATTAGTTAGAGTCCTATTTAGATGAGGGTGTCATCCAATTTGTACACGTGATGTAATCTGATAGAGATAGACATGATCTTAGCACAATCTTAAGCAGTTTAGTTTAAGTGGGATTCTGAATGTAACTTGGCTTCTAAGTTAGAGTGCCTATATATAGCTCATTCGAGCTTTGCTCTCCTCATTCATTTCATTAGAGAGAGAAAGCATTCCTTGTATTATTTTGTATTAAAGTAATATAAAGGTTGGTTTTACCTCATCTCTCTTGTTTCCTTGTTTCCTTTGTTATCTTATTGCTTCCGTAGCATTGTTTTTCAAATATGTGAGGTAAACACTGCGAGGGTCGTTTAAGGCTGAAGTCATGTTTAAATGGATCTAAGTGAGACTATCGTGCAAAGGGTGTTGGTGATCAACTTCGGTGAAAGTTCGAGTCCTAAGGTGACCTTTGTATTAACTGGTATCAAAGCTAAATTTTAGTATGGTAGTAGTCAACTTGACAGATCGAGTGACTAGGGTAGAGGCACTCATTGGACCGATTCCTGCGGGAGAGGAGGAGGTCCCATCCTATCAATTGTTATGAGGATCAAATTCGGCAGTTGCAACAACAGATGGCAGATTTATTAAAGGCACACAAAGAGGCCTAGTTTGAGATCATAGTGTGAGGCATGCCATTGCAACAAATGCTAGTTGTGTGGAAAGCTCATCACCAAAAGCTTAAGCAGTGAAGGTACATGAACTAAGGTGTTCGAAGGTGTCCGAGATGCCAAGGTGCTTGAGAATTTCTTATGGGATATGGAGCAATACTTTGTGGTTGCTAGGGTGCTCGATACTGAGAAGGTCAATATGATGACCATGTACTTAAATGGGGATTCCAAGCTTTAGTGGAGGACGAGGACCTCTACGGGGATCAGCATGGGTAGAACTCCCGTGGATACGTGGGAGCTTATGACGAAGGAGTTGAAGGATCAATTTCTTCCGGCGAATACGTCATGGCTTGCGAGGGATGCCTTGAAGAAACTAAAATAAGAAGGTTCGGTAAGAGACTATGTTAAGTCTTTTAGTTCTCTATTACTTGATATTGAAAACATGTCAGACGAGGATCAGCTCTTCAATTTTTGTCTGAGTTACAACTGTGGGCATAAATGGAGTTTCAAAGGCAAAATGTGAAGGACGTGGTTGGTGTAATCGCGGTTGCTAATACCTTGGTAGACTTTCAAGTGATGAAGGAAACTAAGGCAAGCTCCTCTAATTCTGTGAAGGGAAAATACCATGCTCAACAGGAGAATACCGAGGGGAAGAAGAAGAAGGATTCCAAGAAGGGATACTTTAAGGGGAAACGTAAGCAAAATGGTGGCTCCGATAGTGGGGAGACATCCTCTAAAAAGTGCGACATTGCTTGTTATCTGTGTGGTGGATCACATTATGCAAGAGAATGTCGGAGGAAAGAGAAGCTAAATACCCTGATAGCCGAAGAAGAGGGAGAATCTTCATATGATGCGGCGCTAAATCCGATTATGTTATTGAATGCGGTTAGTAAAGAACCTAATCCCTATGATGATCTAATGTATGTGAGAATACATGTTAATAGGATAGAGGTGATCACAATGGTAGGTATGGGTGCATCACATTCCTTTATGGCAGAAAGGATGATGCATAAGTTGGGGCTTAGAGTGTCCAAGACCTTGACAAAGTTAAGAACCCCTACAGTTAAGATACAAGAAGTGATGGGAGCTGCTTAAAATATCCTAGTGAGCATAGGAAGTTCGTGTGCAAGTGAATTAAATGGTCGTACCATTTGAGGATTTTGAAATGATATTGGAGATCGAATTCCTTAAGGTAGCAAAAACGGTGTTGTATCGAAGTTTGGGAGGTATGATGGTTATGTATGACGAAAAATCCTTCTTTGTTAATTGTTGTAGATTCGTTGGTAGGACGAAGGGAACTACAACACTAGTAGCACAAGTGTCGGCTATGATCATTGAAAAGCAACCAAACTATACTCAAGAAAGCCCGAAATAGAAGGCGGTTAAGTAGCATATCATTGCCAAGATCATGGAGGATCAAGGTGACAGGGAAAGCTCAGCGGATGAAGCTCTTCTCAATGTGTCTTTGATAAGCACAGTGAGCCTTGAGAAGGCGAGTCAAAGTGGAAGCAAAGACAACCCCAATGGATTGGGAAAATGGTATGTGGGTGAAGTGCCAACCTATATGAAGGCTTGCTACCGTTTTCAAGAGTTGACTAAGGCGTCTTCTAAGAAATCATTGGTGGAGGAGTGCCAACAGACTAATTAGATGAGGGCATCGAATCCATCTAGTGGGGGTAGCTTGTTAGACCCTTAAACTTTGGAGCACTTCTCACCGACCTTAACAACGCACCTTAGGAGGGAGGTTAGCTGAATTACATGCATGAGGGAGGAATGTAAAAATACTATGGCAAATATGGGTTAGTTGGATCGAACTTGGACTTAATTTTGGTAGAGTCTCGAACCTTGTAGAGATGGACTTGACCCAGGCTAAGAACTTGATGGACTAAAAACTTGGCTCATGCTCGGATGAATGAACCACGACTAGCGGACTTGTTATGGGAAGCATTAGATCAGGCCAGTGGGCTATGTGGGCTTCAGTAAGATCACTCTGCATCATCAGCAGATAGAGGTTCGTGGGGAGATCTTGGATGATGGAGACAACTAGGAGTTAGAGTTATAACGGGACTCAACATCTGAAGATAGTGGAGATCTTCGAGGATATGAATGCTAGTTTCCCATTTGAATGTAAACTCCATCTTTCTGTTATCTTGTAGATTTTATCTTATCAGTAAGAGTCCTATTTGCATGGGGTGTCATCCAATTGGTCCACGTGATGTAATCTGATAGAGATAGACGTGATCTTAGCACAATCTTAGGCAGTTCAGTTTGAGTGAGATTCTGAATGTAACTTGGTTTCTAAGTTAAAGTGCCTATATATAGCTCATTCGAGCTTTGCTCTCCTCATTCATTCAGTTAGAGAGAGAGAGCATTCGTTGTATTCTTTTTAGGGAAAGAAATATAAAGGTTGGTTTTACCATATCTCTCTTGTTTCCTTGTTGCCTTTATTATTTTATTGCTTCCGTAGCATTGTTTCTTCGAGTGTGTAAGGTAAACACTGCGAGGGTTATTAAAGGCTGAAGTCTTGTTTAAATAGACCTAAGTGAGACTATCATGCAAAGGGTGTTGGTGATCAACTTCGGTGAAAGTTTGAGTCCTAAGGTGACTTTGTATCAATTAGTAGCAGAGCCAAATTTTGGTTTGATATCTATATCCAATTAAAGCCCCTAAGAAAACATCGAGTTTTATGAATTTTCATGAAAGGTTTGACTCTAGCATTAGAGGATTTATGTTATATCTCTAGCACTTTATTAAACTCCTAATATCTAAGTAGTGGTCCATTATAATTGCTATCTTTAATTAAATATTCTTTGAGACCATTTAAAGATATTCTAAAAAATAAAAGCCACTTCGTAAATAATATTAAATCAATCCTTAACAAAGACAATGCTATGATTTCCCTTTTTTAAACATGTAAAGCAATTAGCCATATATCATCCTTGTACTGACAATCATAAGTGGTAAAATAAAAGACTTCAAGGTATAAAGAATTTTAGAAATATATATATTCTAAATAGCTTTGAATTCATAGGATGATCTTAAATCTTCTTCTTTATCAAAAACCACTGTGAAGTTTATCTCTAAATGGTTGTCTTCCTCGTAGAGGCTAACCTTAGGTTTAGAATAAAAGAAAAATTGAAAACATATGACCTATATCTCAAAAATTAGGGTTTACTATCTGTTTCATATGTTCTGTTTGACTCGAACATAATTTGTGACATAGATGTTCTTAAACTGTATATCATATTACTTCTTTTCTAAATGGTGATATAAATCACATGCCTTTGTCTTAAGTCATATATTTTCCTATAAATTTTATAAATATGGACATAACTTTGACACGCTCATCTCATAGACCCTATATCTTATTATAACTTCTTTTCAGGGTATATAGACTGAGACATTGAATGGTGAGATCCTTTGTAATTTTGTTTATGATGATGTTAGTCTTGATTCTCTAGATTGTATTATAACTACTAAAAGTAAGAAGAAAGATGCCAATAGGAGTAGTACGGTTTTAGATACTATAATAGGAGTAGTACAGTTTTAGATATTATTCACACATAAATTAGTGGACCTTTGAACCCTATCATTGATTGAAATAAGTTGTTTTTCACTTTTATTGATGATTACTCTTGATATAGTTACATATATCTCATCAATAATAAGTTTGAGGTATTAGAAAAGTTTAAAATATTTAAGGAAAAGTTTAGGAATAACTTAATAGAATCATTATTGTTGTTAGGTCAAAACCTAGTAGATAATATTATGGTAAACATAAAGATCCGTGTCAAAAGAAAAGACCATTTTTTTAGTTTTTAGAGGATTGTGACAAAACTTTATACTATACCGTGTCGAGTATACTTGAGTGTAATGGAGTAGTAGAAAGGTGCAGTTTCACACTAAAGAACATAATGAGTGGCATAATGGCTAGATTAAAGCTTTTTACATATCTTGTGGGTGAGTTATTAAATACAACACTCTACATCCTGAATTGTGTTCTTAGTAAGACAGTTCCCTAAACTCCTTCTATATTATGGACAGGTAAGAAGCTTAGTTTGAATCATTTAAGATTTGGGAATGTCTAACAAAGATAAAAATTTGTAACCCATTGAGAGAGAAGTTGGACTCTAAGATAACTCTTGGGTTCTTTATAAGCTACCTTGAAGGTTTGAAAGTTTATATATTTTATTTTCTTATTCATTATACTAGAATTGTAAAATGGTTGGCCATAAATTTTTTGGAATATGATGTAGGGGATGTATCTTTGAGAGTTGAACAAGTTGAGGAGCTTAAGTTAGTAGAAATGCATATTTCTATGGTCCATGAGATAGTCGTTAAGGTAATCTTAGACGTACCCCTAGAGGTACGTAGGGATAATTTAGGTTAAGATATAGCTCTTGATGTTGGAGATGGTGAAACTATTAATGAACATGCTATGGTGGAGACTCAACCCGATTCTAAAACATTATTAAGGTGTTTATAGAGAGATAAAAGGCCTATATCCTTTAATAATTTTTTTGTTTATATAGGTGAGACCATCTATTTTTTAGGAGAGATTATGAACCCTATTTGTTAGACCGCGTTTCCTAAGTCTAACTCATGCTCTAATTCCAATAAATGTTAGACCTGGTTTTTGAAGTCTAACTCGAGAGTTATAAAACGTGCCTCGTTTTCAGAGTCTAACTCGTGAGCCATACGTGAGCGCAACACTCTGTAGGGTTCTTTAAAATGGAACCTTATTAGTCAACATAGGTTCATCTTCATTCTTATAACATCCCACAATTTCCACAATTGAGCACTTGACATACAACAATCCATTCTTATGTTCATATCCTCAATTGTCACCCTAAGCACATCACTTAATTTATCTCTTATTTCCATAACAAACTAAGTACATTTCAAGTTCTATTCAAGCCTAAATGTATCATAGATAAGCTAAGATGGTTCACAATATATACATATACATGATTCGAGACAATAGGCCTAACTTTCACTAGGGATGTCAGATCAAGGTCATTCAAATACAATTTTAAAGAGGACTTTGAGTTCTATAACTTTTGTGAAGACCCCGAAGAGAGATTTTTCCATTTAGAGGGTCAAAAAAATTTCACATTATCATAACTGTCCCAAGAATGTCCGCTTAGCGGACATATGTCCCTCCAAACTTACATGAACTGAGCTGAAACACTAGAATTCCCGAGAAGGTTCGCCCAGTGGACATAAAGTCTACCCAACAGACATTTACGGGTCAAATTCTAACTCCTACATGTTACCTATGACCCCTCTTATACATACTTATCATTTCTAACTTATTTTCCTCATCATTTTCACCTTCATTCCAATTCAATATCATTTAAAACCAAATCATAATCTATGTTTAGTCATCAATCCAAAAACATAACATTCAAACTTATGCACATTCATCATAAATTTCTGCACATGATCACATAAATACAACATCAACCATGTCAATACATTCCTTAATAATTCAGCACACATTCAACTCTCTTTATCACCTTCATTTCATCTCTAACTTATCACACTAATTCTTCCCATTTCAAACACCATAGAACTCATTTTCTGTTAACTTATGTAAAGAAAAAGGTTACAATGTGTCCAACATACACCCTGTGCAACATCACTAACTTGTAAATAGCATAACTCTCAACTCCAATCTCCAAAAATTACATACTTTATATCATTGGAAAGATAAAAGGATAAACTACAACTTCTAAGAAGACAAATTTGCCTAAAATAGCCTAGATTAATAAAGCTTTTCCCCTAAAGTCAGAACACATATTTTACTCTTATGAATGCTTGAAAATACAATGCGAAAACTTGGAAAGTCATGAGCAAACATAAATATATTTCATTAACATAAAAAGAAAAGAGTTTTACAAGGATTTAATTGGAATTTCAAGCCATAAATACATTGTTGGTCTCATAATCCAAAAATACAAAATATACATGAACAAGTTACTTGAAATGCAACTAAAGACTTGTGTTTTCATAAACTAACTTAAATACAAAAATATTCAGACTTGGAGTGATGCCTTGACTCTTTATCACTCGATCTCTTGCTCATCCCCTGGAGATGGGCAGTAAGGGGGTGAGCTTAAAAGCTTGTGAGTAACAAGTTTATAGCGGAGAAATAAGCAAAACCATTGAAAATATTCGTTGACATAGTAAATTTCATTGAATCCATAAACATATATTTTTCAAATTCTCAATCTTGCCAAACAATCTATAACAACATAATTCATATATTCATCAAACTTGTCAACAAATCATAAACACATAAGCAATCATAATGGTTTTGGTAGTCCATATACATGAGGGAGTTCTTGCGAATCTGCAGTAAACATGAGGGAATCCGTGAAGGAGCTCCATGCCACTATCGGGCAGGCGAGAGAAGCCTTTAACATGGTCAACGTGCACGTGACATAACACGATGGACCACCACAAACCCACACAAACATGAATTTCATATCTTGTAAACATCTTGCCCAAAAGGCACATTTCGAAAACATGATTTCCATAAGCATGATATTTTTCAAATACAATTTTCATCATCATTTCATAAATCATCATTAAGATTCATGTACCAAACATATAAGAAATACTTCAATCATTCAAGAAGCAATAAATGCAACATTTATAAAGCAATTGAAATCATCTTAATCTTTTGATTAAAAAAAATACTTTGGATCATTAACTCAACTATAAATATGCAACCCACATGAATTCCTTGCTTAGAAACTTGCTTAAAAATGCCTCTCCTCTTTCTCCTCTTGCCTTACTTGATTTCCTTCAACATTGGCAAAATTCCAATTCAATAGGAATCCAAATTGAGAACCCAATAAGCATATTCACTAAATTTGATTCTAGAATACTTAAACCCATGTCTTTCCTATGCTTCATGAACCAAAACTCTCCCAATAATCCAAAGGATTAAATATAAGCTTACCTTGAATCTTCACCAAAAAAAGAAATGTTTGGCTCAAATGGAAGCTCTTCTTTTCCTCTTTCCTTTTCTCTTCTTGAACAACCTCAAAATCACTCTTGAAAACTAAGAAATGATGAAACCTACCTTTTTCTTCTTTCTTTTCTCTCATGAATGAAACTCTCTTCCCTCTTCTCTCTCATTTTCGTTTTTTCTCTTCACTCTCTCTTTAATCACGTTTTTCTCCTCTAATGTATAAGACAACATTTTCCCTCTTCCCATTCTACCCTTAATGAGTGCAAAAAGTCATCTTTGTCCTTCCTTTTATGCTTCATGCCTTTTAATCTTAAGTGACATGCCAAAATTGCCCTTGTACATGCTTACTACTTTAATCTAATTAACCAATGTAATAAAATCCTACTAACACTGTAATAAATAATTAACTCCAAAAATGATTCTATCATGACCTCATAATTTATTTAAATCATGCTTAACTCAACAAAAAAATTTAGGGGCCAACACTATTACTTATGATGAAGTAATGAGGAGTGATCATTCTGATACATGATAATGGTTATGAAGGAGGAGATGAAGTCTATGGAAAAATAATGATGTTTTTAAGTTAGTTAATGTTCCAAATAGGTAGAAACCTATTGGCTACAAATGGGTGTTTAAGACCAAGATATATGTTAAAGGCAAAGTTAAGAAGTTTAAACCAAAGCTTATATATAAGGAGTACACTCCAAAAGGAGTGAACTACATTGAGACTTTCTTACCAATCTTAACCAAGGACTTATTTTGGATCATTATAATGTTAATAACTCATTTTAATTTTTAAGCTTCACTGGGTAAATGTCGAGATAACCTTTTAAAATAATGATCTAATAGAGAAGGTGTATAAACAACAAGTCAAAGGTTTCGAGGTAAGGGGGAATAAGCATTAAGTTTACAAATTAAAGAAGAGTATTTATAGATTGAAGCAAGCACCAAAAAAGTGGCAGTTGAAATTTTATAAGGTTGTCACAACTTTATATTTTAAGGAGAACACACTTGAATCTTATGCATACTCCAAGTGAGAGCAAGTTTGTGTTTCTAGTCATATACATGGATGTAATACTTGTCAACAACAACTTGACCATGATATATAATATGGAGAAGATGCTTTCAAAGAACTATGACATGAAAGATCTTAAGGAGACAGTTTGTTATTAGAATGGAAATCTATAGGGATATATTCAAGAAACTTTTGGGCCTAAGTCAAAAGGATTGTATCGAAAAAGAGTTAAAATTGGTTCTACATACAAGACTATAAAGCCAATATATCACCTATAATCAAAAGGTGATAAGTTAAGCAAGGAGCAACATACCTTTAAGTTAAGCTAGGAGCAACATCCTTGCAATAAGGTGAAGAAAGAATGGATAAGTTCCATTCCTTACAGTAGTGTAACTAGGAGCCTAATGTATTAAGAGGTATGAAATATACAAGATAATGCTTTTAGAATTAATACTTTTAGCATGTCGGCCCCATGAACAATTTTTCCATCAATTTAAGTATAAGAGCTTATGGAAAGAATGCATGAGAAGAAATTGAGGGCATTTTCGGTATATGGCTTAAATGACAAGGGTAAAG
>JAOQMS010000004.1:34011300-34025488 GCA_027563885.1 Erythroxylum longipes
ATGAAAGCGTTAGACTCCGGAAGCGGGGTCTGACAATTTATGGTATCAGAGCATGCATGAAGAGCAAGAGTCGGACTTCGATAACGGGGTCTGAGAGTGTGTGGTATAAGAGCATGCATGAAGAGCAAAAGTCAGACTCTGATATCGGGGCCCGATAGATTATGGTATCAGAGAATGCAAGTGATGAGTTAGACTCCGAAAACGGGGTCTAACAGTTATATGGTATCAGAGCAAGCAAGAGTCAGACTCCGATAACAGGGTTTGACATAGCAATTATTTGACAAATCTTGGTCATAAATACTAGTTTACAATGAAGACAATGTTATGATATATATCTAAGACTATAGATTATATGTAAGACAATTTGGATATTACTGGGTATGGTGACGCTGACTTTGGTGGGTGTTCTAATAATAAGAAGAGTTATGTCCTACAAGAGCTTTAAATAGTTTATTTTGGCAACCTCAATTATGATAGTTGAGTTTATAACTAGAGTTAAGGCAGGAGTGCATACTAAGTGATTAAAGAATTTCATTTGAGGGACTAAGATTCTCGATTTGGTCAATAAAAATATTATGATTCATTATGACAACTCATCCATTATATTATTTTCCAATAATACAAAGAGCACTAATGGAGCCAAGTACTTTAAACGTTGGGCATGGGTTAATGATGGTGATACATTTTATGAGTACATTGTCAATACAAACATGTTAAAGAGGCTAAGGCTTATAGATTTCATAATTATGTAAGCAACAAGGATAATATGTTATCTTATGATATTCTATTATAGTAGGAGTTTGTGACTATTACAATATTTGAGATTTATACAGTTGTAGGTCTTACACTTATTTATTTCTCTGTGATGTTTGAAAAGCATGCATGTTGTAATCTTAGTATATGTAATTCCTTTTATCTAGAAAGATGTTATGACTTCTTTATGGAAGGAGATAGTTTATTCCATTATTGACCTTAATGATTAATAGTTCTTTAAGGAGCAGGATGTTTTTTTGGCAATTGATACTTGTGATCCTTTTATGAGTTTTTTATTATCTAGGACTATTAGAGCACCTTAATGATATGACCTAGAAATATGATATGACCTAAAGTTCTCACTCATTAACTTAGACCTTTCTTGCCATCTCATAATAGACAAGTGACTTAAAAGGTGATTCTATAATAATCATATATTCTAATATTTTATCGTGCCAATTATTTAGATACATAAAATGCTATTAAATAATTCATCACTTTCATTTGATATATGATTTCTACAAAAATAATAGAATGGATACAATCTAGGTAATGTTTTGAAGTATATTTTGTATCGACTACAGATAATATACTAAATTGAGAAATATATATTATGACCATGTCGTACCATTGTTACCAAGAGAAGCTAGAAAAGGAGTCTTTGAAGATCACGGATAAGCTTAACCAGAGATGGATTGAGTTGCGCTAGCTGTTAAGCAATTCGAGACAACTATTCATAGACCTTATCACAGACATGGACATCTTTTAGATTGATGCCTGGTTAGGTTAGTTATTTGCTCTTGTGTCACCTTATACTATATGGCCAAATCAGAAGCATGTAAATCTTTTTCTTTTTCCCTTTTTATATATTGAAAATGTACAAATTTGGCACTTTATTGAACGTATAATTATGAATAAAATAGCACCTTTAATAAATTTTCTTTTTTTAAATTTTGTTTCATAAATAAATTTTTTTGTTTAATTTTTTCATAAATTAACAGCCATAAAGTACAATTGTGAAAAAAAATGATATTTTTAGTCATTTTTTAATTTATTGACTGTCAAAATATAATCCATACTTAAAATAATTTTTATTTTTGAAGTAGAGGGTATAATAAAATAAAACAAAAAATAGAGATTTAATGTATTTTAGTTAACAAAATACTAAAATGATATTTTTATCCAAAAAAGTGCAACACGTACGGTTGTTGTAATGTCTTCATAATAAACTTTTTTAACTGGTGCCAAAAGAAATAAATTGATTTTTAAAATAGAGAGAGCATAACGTACCAAGAGATAAAATACCGAAAGAGTTAAATGTATTTTAGCTTTAAAAAAATTATAATGATCTAAGCCATTAACCTTTCTTAACATTGTTCAAGGCTTTGAAAAGATTGAGCTTGAGAGTTTAAATTTTACAAATATATATCCATAGGGACAAAAAGAAGGCATGTGGTCAATTTTCATTTCTCTTTTGGGCTTAAGATGTGAAAATTAAGTCATCATAGATGTTGACATTCTCTTAATCTAGAAGGAAAAATAACCTAAGAGTCAAAAGGAACAGATGGAACAGATGGCAATGAGTTAGAATTGTTGTACTAATGCCCATAAACAGGATAAGTTCATGGAAAAAAGGGTATAAAGTAAGGTTAAAGGTCAGGACAAATGGGTTCCTTCGTGCAAAAGGTCAAGATTTGGGACAAAATCACAGCTTCAAGAACATTGTCATCTAGTTAATTTTATAATTAAGCATAATTAATCAGAGAAGACTGTAACCCTATATAGCCTTTCCACTCCTATACTCCCAAACAGTTTGATCGATAAGATCGGTGGTTAATTGATTCCTTCTCTGTTTTTTTTTCTTAATTCCCATCATCACCAGGAAAACAAAAGCTTCCCTGCCATGGACACCAAAGTAAGGTCAGAGTTTCAACTTCCTCCTGGATTCAGATTCCACCCGTCAGACGAAGAGCTAATAGTCCACTACTTGAAGAACAAAGTTACTTCACGTCCACTTCCAGCGTCCATTATTGCTGACATCGACCTTTACAAATACAACCCATGGGAGCTACCAAGTTTGTACACATATCCCTACTGTAATTAGCTTTCAGGTTTCCTATTCTTTGATCTTTTCAGGAAATTTCAATCTTCACCGTGACAATCTCTCCCTTTTTGTGATTTTGAGTAGAGAAGGCTCTATTTGGAGAAGATGAGTGGTACTTCTTTACACCAAGGGATAGAAAGTATCCGAATGGAGCAAGACCGAACAGGACAGCTTCTGCAGGTTATTGGAAGGCGACAGGAACAGATAAGCCAATCTTTTCTTCGAATGGAAAGCTGAATATTGGTGTCAAGAAGGCTCTTGTTTTCTATAAAGGACGGCCTCCAAAAGGAGTTAAGACAGATTGGATCATGCACGAGTACAGATTGCTAGAACTTGACACCATGTTCTTGAATCCCAAGAAAAAAGGACATATGAGGGTGTGTAAGCAATCGAGTACACTAAATAGCAATGGATCCTAATCTGATACCCTGATTTTGTTGTTTTCTTTTTGAAACCTTTCCTTTTGTTGCAGTTGGATGATTGGGTGCTTTGTCGAGTCAGGCAAAAGAACGTTCCTGTAAACGCTTGGGAACATCAAAAGTGCCTTAGTTTTGAACGGCCTGCAGGTTTCTTCCCAAAAGCTTACGAACCACTGCAGACCAACAATAAGAACTCTAACATTGAGACGATAAAAAATGATTGCCCCATGTTACCTTACATGTTTGCCTCACAAGCTTTTCCTTGCATTAATCGGGGAATTGCAAACTTCAGCTTCCAGAGTAGTGATAAGGCTTGGACTTACAAGAATGATTCGGATGAAAAAAGCTTGCAATTCTCGGTTACACCTTTCAGTGACTTGTTAAACCCACTGAAAAGGAAGTTCGCGGAAACAAATCATCAGGAGGACAGTATCCTACCAATCAAGAAGCCAACAAAAGAAGAAATGGTTAAGGAGGAAGTTGCTATCTCTATGAGCAATGACCCTACAGATGTGAATTTATGTGGAACAGACCAGTCAGAGAGCAGCTACCTGAGTCCTGCTCAATGGAATTCTTTGATGCAATACCAAGAGCTTGACCACTTAGACTTCACTGAAAGCAATTAAAGGACGAAAGGGGGGCCTGTAGATAACTTACAGAGACTCGTGTTGATTAACACTCGATAAACTACAGAGATTTGTCCAAGAATCTATGGTGATTCTTCAAGGTTGTGTGTATATATGTTGTATACTAATGGAAGTAGTTGCGGAGGATTGAGAGATCTTGGCTAGCTTCTGAGCTTGTGATACCATGTAAAAAGCTGTGGAAGAAGTTTCATAAATGGTGACTAGGATGGTGTACATAAAATGCTGAAGAAAATTAGAAACAGATGAAGATGATAGATTTCACTGGATTCATCGCGGGCTGATTGTACATGTATTGCCAGGTGTTTTCAGAGGTATGAGTAACACTGTTGTGTATACACTGGGCAGATAATAACTAAGCCTAGTGCAAATATCAATGGCTTATGTATGCATACTAGTGAATAAGAGTTCCAGTTTCCTGAGTACGAAGTTACTCAACTTGTGCCTCGTGCTTATTTCAGATTCCTAGGTTGTTTTGGAACTTAAAACTCCTTAATCTAATCCAACATCAGTTCCAAACATTTAAGACATGATACTCTTTGATGCACAAAGGAACTCCAATTACATCGTCCCACTACTTCACTACAAGGCAGAGTAGTAGTTAAAATAATGGAGCATGAACAGCTATTACATTAGGGCTTTTGAGAAGCCTACTACATCCCAAGAGCAGAAGAAAAGATGTACTGGCTCAATCGGAAATAGGAAACTAGGTAAAACAGCATGAGTCTGACCTAAAATTAACGGGTAAGACCTGATTTGACAAGATTCGAGCCAAGTTCGAATTTTAAAAAATTTGTTTTTTGAACTTTCGGTTAGGGTCGAGCTTAGGCTTTAGAGGTCAGTTCGGCCTAAGGTAGCCCAAATCGGTCCAAAAAAATTTTTTTTTGTTACCCATCGAGGCGTGAACTCCTCCTAATGGTCTCTGACACATCCCTAGTCCAGTTACTTTCTATTGCAGGGGGCATTCTCTCACGTGTTAGGGTGCTCAACTTCAACACTCAGGTTCGGTTGATTTCAATTAAAAGAAATTTCTCTTTTTTGACTTAACAAGAAAGCCACTGTACTGAAATCGTGAAAAATATCTTACAATTCCTCTTACTGGAATTGTGGTTGATTTTTTCTTCCACTTGGCCATCATGAAACAACAACTATCTCATGTTCTTTTGTCTTAATATGTAGGTTTAGGATGAAGACAATCATTTTGGAATCAAAGTTTGCTAGAAAGGAGATGTAGTAAAGTACAAAGGATAAACAAGCAATTGGTGTTGAATGAAGTTGCTTATTTTGGGCAATAATAGTCTCGTTGCTTTGACTTGTAAAAGATGTCAACCACGTGAAAGGTAATTGATACACTTTGGTTGTATTTGGTGAAGAGCTTTTCAGTTGTTTATTAGCTATTTGACTCAAATGATTTGTTTGACCCATATTAAAAAGTTCTTTATTTGTTTGGTTAGGAGCTGGTTAGGTTTAATGGGTTGGCTGATTCAACCCAACCAGCTAATTTTTGACAAATTCATTGAATGTAGCGTTTAGATTTAGGTTATTCATTTATGATGGTCTTCTTGTCCAAAACGTTCTTAACTCTCCCATCTTTGTAGCTCTCACGTCTCCCATCTCTCGATCTTGATCCATTTGTTTTGTTTCGAGGTTTAACCTGATTAATGACTTGGATTCTTTACCGATTCCTAATGGGTTCACTTGGATCTTGCTTTCTGTTGAATTGTTAGCTGTTTTCTTTAATGCCAATGTTGTCTTTCTTTGTTTTTGTTTGAAAATTTTGTTCTTTCTATGTTTTGATGATGCTTCATTTGATTGAAAGGAGGATTCTTTCTGTTTTTTTATTGAATCTTGTGTTTTTGGTTCTTATTGGGTTTGTGTGGGTACTGCATGTTACTTTGCTTTTTTATAGTTACTGAGATCGATTAAGGTTTGGTTTACTTTATTGGTTCTCATTAATCAAGAAAAAGGTTTTTTTATCATCTCCTGGGTTGTATTGAGTGTTATCTTGCGTTTTCGTTCATGGTGTTAAGATTCAATGATTGTTTTTTAAACTTCTTGTTGTTTCGGTGTTAGTGCTTTGAAGATTTTTCGCATGATAGTTATAGTAACGTCATGGATTTTCATTATTGAATGTATATAAACTCATTTTCGTTGAAGCATTCAATTCTGACTATATTTAACTTGTATATTGAACGTATATAGACCCATTTTCTAACTTGTTCATTGGATTTTTGTCACCTCTGGTTGATCCTGAAATTGAAGCTTCAAATGGCTCTCTTTTGCCAACTAAGGGTTCTGATGAGTTCAAGTCATTCATTTGCCAACTTCCGGAATTCAAGTTCTGGTGAGGAAATATTTTCTCTTCTCTATTTTTGTTTCTTGTCTTGTTGGTTGAGTTCTTCACATACAACTTCACTTTACTCATTGCTGTATGATTTAGCTTTCCTGTATATATATACGATATGTTCACCAAATCAATCCTTCATGGTGTTGGATAATATTGGAGGGAAGTATAATTGCAGTCATAAACCAATTTTTCTATAAATATTTAGACAAATTTGGTAAAATTAATCTTCAAAATTTGTACATTCAGACCTATTTTTCAGACTTGGGCTAATTGTTGATGTTGCATGTTATATGCGTCATTATAAATGTAAAGTTTCTCTTAAAATTTAAGCATGGTAAATACCACTAGGCGTATGTTTTACATCTAATTGGAAACACCAACAGAAGATAAATCTTTATAGCTTGTTCACCTATATAATGTCGAGAAAAATGTTCAAAACAAGTACATGATGTTTCTAATTGATTTCTTGATGATTTACAATGCATTTGAGAATAAATAATTGGGATTGGAAGTGTTAGCAGTTAGGTCCATTGAGATTCTTATCTCATATGACTCCCTAACTGCTTAAGGTTGATTTCAAGAATTAACTGTCCAGTTTTGTGCTCCAAAATGAATACCTTTTCTTTGTTACTTGTTTATGTTTCCAGGTATTCCTTCACAAAGGCATTCTGCATATCATTTCTGATGACTTTCTTTTCCATATTTGACGTTCCTGTGTTTTGTCCTATACTGCTCATTTATTGGATTGTTCTCTTTTTCCTTACCATGAGGTGCCAAATTGCGCACATGATCAAATACAAGTATGTCCCGTTCAACGTAGGGAAGCAAGCAGTTTCAATTATCTTTTAACAATCTCTCTCTGTTACTGAAAGAACTTTTAGTAGAATTTGAGGTTGTGTTAGACAAACTTATATTTTCTTTTTCTTCCACAGAAATATGGTGGTAAGAATTCTGCTATGAGTAGCAGTAATTCTCGTTCATTTTAAAGCTTGGTTGGTTGGTTCATAGGCACTTTTAAAAGAGGAACAGATGGGAAGAGAACTGTAAAACTGAATATTCATGGGTTTGTTTTTATTATTTAGAGAAACACATTGATTATACTCTGGATTTGATCGTGCTCTTAACCACACTACCTAAAAGATTAGTTGTACTTTGCAATGAAAATGATACAACAAGGTCTGATGCTTGGACAAGTAAAACTTTCTTGTTTGTACATTTATCCAGATGATTCAGTCAAGGTTTTGAATATGGTATCCAAATTTTTTACCCCCAAAAGTGGCGTCTGCAATTGTCATTCATGAGAAGACATGAAGGATTATTGATTCTGGCATTTCGTGTTAACATCATGATTTTCTCTTTGAAGGAAATGAAGAATATACTTTAGTTTCCTTACAGGTTCACCTTTTTAATAAGTTTATATGAAACAATATTAGTGTGTATTCTAATACATTATGCTCCAGGGATGACAGGGTTTGTAGAATTAAATATATAAAATCTAAATTCCTACAAGAATATTCAACGAAATACTAAAATATATAATATTCATACCCTTATAATTTTTTTAAAATCATGTCCTCATAAGTTATTTTACACATAAACAGATAATACTAAATAGCTAATTTTACCAAACATCGCTAACAAACAACTAATACAATCTGCTGGTCAAATCAGCTGATATATTCAGCTATCAGCTAACCGCTAATGTAATCAACTGATTGCCAAACAAGGCCTTTGTTTGTACTTGGGTGTTTAGTTTGTTAACAAATACCATTCCAAGTGCCTAGATTCTCTTCTTTACATCCAATATTTCTAGTTTGGTAGCAATAGCATCTTTTGTGTTTCCTTCTACAGTCACTTTAGGCTAGCACCTCACCGACAAAGAGCCACCAAAGTTTTAGGTTTTCATTTTTTTTCTTACCGATGGTACTATTGGGAGTGCCAGTAGGAGATCAACACCTCACCCAAAAGAGCGAAGATTCTACTCTTTTCACGTGACAGCCTATATACCACTAGTATGACCTTAGGGTACCCTCACTGATGACAAAAACTTCCTCTTAGACGCCCCTGTGCCTACGGTGTATGGTAGTGACATTTGGGTGTGGTTTCTAGGCCCTCAAATCCTCTGTGCCCATAACCCTGTGCCAACCCTACTCTAGACCATCCCATCCACACAAATATGTGGGACCAAAAAAATGTGTGGATAAGATGATCTGAAACAGGGTTGGCACAGGATTATAGGCACAGAGGATTTGATCCTAGTTCCTAGACAATATGTTTGTGATTGTGTGTGCAGATTTCTCGATGTAGCTAATGGATTGATTCTATGGTAACCAGTTACCAATTGTATGCCTTAGTTGTAACCGCTACGTGATTATAGTGTTGTGATTAGAGCATGGATACACCTTTCTCTGGAAGTAGATGATACTTTAGGTGCACCCATAACTAGCTTGGGAAGGGTGAGAAGGGTACTTGCTAAAGCCTACTCTTACAAAGAGTAAAATTGGCAATAAAAAGGACTCTGATATGGATGGGTGTTTTATTAGGAATCTATTAGAGGAGTATGAGTGTTTTATTAGGAGTCTACTATAGGAGTATTTTATTTTTAGTAGAAGTCTATTACTTCCCTATTATTTCTGCACTAGTTTTTGTTATAGTTATGTTAATTAAAAAAAGCTTAAATAGGAGTCATTCTAAGAGTCCTAAAATAACTTAAATATAAGTCTTTCTAGGAGTCCTAGTTTAAGTGGAACTTTTATGTTTTTTTTTGCCTGTATGAGGCTATTATGTTATGCAATAAAGTAAGGAAGAAGTTATCGTAAAAATTAGCTAAATAGGAGTAGAGTAATTTAGCCAATCTCGGCAGACCTTGTATTTGACAAGTGTTACCAGTTTTTCATCACCAAAAATAGGTTCTGCAAGGAAGGGAACCAACGTCAATTAGGGGAAAGAGATTAACTTTCCTGAGAATCGTCCTTGGACTAGATCCCAAGCACGGGAACATAACAGACTTTTATTTTGTCTTATTTTGTTCTTTATGAAGCTCTTGACCTTGATAAAGAGCAATAAAAAGGGTCATATTTTGCTTCCTTTTGTTCTTTATTCAAACCACGTTTAGAAGGAATGACTACAAGATAATGCTTCATTATTTTTACAATTCTACAATTCTATTGATAATGATGTCATTGCTCTTAATAATCAATGCGAGTATGTTAATGAATTGATGAATTATTTAATATTTTATATTTATAAAGAATATTTCACATATTTATTAGGTATGTAAGGGATTTTACTGAACGGAATAACAAGATCAATCACTTCAGACATTTTATTAATTTCAAAAATATTTATAAAGAACTAAACGTTTTGTTACCATTTAGTCCCAATGTTGAATTTCAACAAGTTTAAAGGGAGAAGATGTCAGAAATGAGGTTTTTGTTAGTCTTAACTCTCAATTTGAAGTTGCCAAGTCTAAAATTCTTTCTATTGTTGAAATTTTCTTTTTTACATGAGACTTTTACGCAACTACTCAGTACAGATGTCACTGCATATATTCCTCCCAACATTCAAACCTCTAGTGCCCTTTTAAGTCAAAATAATAGATTTGACACTGAAAAGTCAACTCATTAGACTCATAGCAAAGGAGGAGGGGCATGAAATTGGGACTATTAAGAATCAAAATGTCGAAACAATTAACCGTCGATATTATCATGAGTAAGGACATACTAAATGTGCTTGTTAGATCAAATGAACAAATCTTAGAAATCTCATTCTACTCATGTCACAGCTACCATTACACATAACTTATACACAGAAAAGACAATTACAGTTTCTGCAGATGAGTTTGCTAAGTTTATACAGTACCAAGAAGCATTAAAAAGTTCATCTCCTCCTATCACTTGTATTGTCGGTTTAAGTAACACACCTTCATGTCTCCTTTCATCTTCATCACAATGGGTCATTGATTTTGGTGTCTTATATCATATGACAGGTAATTCTAGTTTTTTTCTACTTTTCAGAAACACTCGTCCCTTTTTATGTTAAATTAGTTGATGGATCAAAATCCTCTATTCTTGGATTTGACACTGTTATTCTCCATTAATATCTTTATCATCTATCTTAAACCTGCCGGGATTCTCTTTTAATGTATTATCTGTGAGTAAACTCACTTGTTCTGTAAATTGTTATATCTTATTCTTTCCTGATCTTTATCTTTTTTAGGATCTTATGACAAAGAAGATTATTGGTAAAGAACAAAAATCAGGAGGTCTATACATTCTAGATACATAGGTGCCAAGATCCATTGCTTGTTTTAAGTGTCTTAATTTCTTTTAAAGCTCATTGTCAGTTAGGACATCCCCCTTTACCTCTATTGAAGAAGTTATGTCCTTAGTTTCATAATGTATATTACTTAGATTGCGAGTCTTGTTAATTTGCCAAACATCATTGTTTGCCTTCACTTTCTCGATTTTACAAAAAGAGCTAACATTCTGTTTAAATTAGTACATTTTGATGTTTAGGGTCCAAATCTTGTTGTATCTAAAACTAGGTTTCAATATTTTTTCACATTTATTGATGATTTCTTTAGTATAACTTGGCTTTATTTAATGAAAACTCATTGTGAGTTATTTTCACATTTCACTGCCTTTTGTGCTGAGATCAAAACTCAATTTAATGTCTCTATTCATACATTGAGAAGTGATAATGCCAAAGAATATTTTTTTCACATCATTCCAAACTTACATGATCCAGAATGGCGTTCTTCACAATCATCATGTGTTAACACACCATCTCAAAATGACATTTTTGAATAGAAAAATCGACATCTCCTTGAAACTGTCAAACCACTCTTATTTCAAATGTATATTCCTAAACCATTTTGGGTCGATGTTATCTCCACAACCTATTTTTTTATTAACCGTATGCCTTCATTTGTTCTTCATAGTCCTTATAATATTCTTTTTCCTAATAAACCTTTCTTTCCTATTTCACCACAGATTTTTGGTAGTACTTGTTTTGTAAATGATGTTCGTCCTTAAGTTACTAAATTAGATCCTAAATCTTTGAAATGCATCTTTCTAAGTTACTCTCACTACTAACAGGGTGTCAGTGTTATTGTCATACTCTAAACAAATATCTTGTATCAGTTGGTGTTTCCTTTATGGAACACATTCCCTTCTTTCCTAATTCTTCAATTTCTGAGAAGGTGGATGACGACCTGTTAGTTTACAAGATCACCTATAACACTATAATGGTTGTCTCTACACATGATCCTCTTACATAACCACAACCACCACCTATTTGCTTGGTCTATTAAAAAAAAACATCCTAATACAAGTTTGTTGCCTATCTTTTCTTCTTCATCAAATCCCACAACATGATCCAGAACTTCCAATTTCTCTTGTCAAAGGTAAATGTCAATTTACTAATCATATTTCCTCTTTTATCTCTTATAATCCTTTGTCTTCCTCTTCTTACTCCTTTATTGTATCACTTGATTTTATGACCCTCCTGAAAAAATGTTCATGAAACCTTATCTCATCCTGGTTGGCATATTGCTATGATAAAGGAGATGAATGCTTTAGATGCTAATGGTACATGGGACGTAGTGAATTGCTTTAGATGGTAATGGTATGTGGGACTTAATGAACTTACCTAATGGAAATTTTTAGCTCAAGGTTTATGTTTAACAATTTTGATGATAACTTTATAATATTTCAAAATTCAAATTGGATTTATTTCCTTATATAGACAACGATATAATTCTTAAAAGGAAATAAAATCATAGGATAATTACTTCCTTTCTTGCAGAACCTTCTTTATAAACTTACCTAATTAGAAATGGTTCCATAACCTCCAGAAGGATCTTACTAATTCGAATAATTAGCTCTAGAAGCCTTAACAGAACGTTTATCTTAATGTTTGAATATCAAAGATCTCAGTAGAGATGATATCGAATATTAAGCAACGACTAGTTAAAGAAAATGTCTACTTAATAAAGAACCACTACATTTGTGGAAAATAGAGAATTGCAAAATACCTTAGTAGCATCAATATTCTTGAAAATTATATCAAACTCCTTATGCCTTAGAAAGTGAAATCACTCTATTGAGAGAGACTATTAAATCTTTTATGCTTTTCTTGTTATGAGCTTATAGAGGTTTGTTAAACACTACGAGTGAGAAAGGTTGAAAAACCTTGAAAAATATGTACTTGTCAGCTTGGAGAGGCTCGCGAAAATTTACTACTTGGTTTTTATAGTGAAAAACTCAAATTGAATACTTGAGGACTGGACGTAGACTTCCTTATAAGTCAAACCAGTATAAATCGGCTGTGTCACTCTCTCTCTCTTAACCTTTAAATTTCTGCATTATAATGTTTTGTGTTTTCAAACTTGTGAGAGGCTCCTTCAATTTTACAATAGGCTCCCAATGTTTTTATATAGCAAGAGGCTCCTTTCGTTTTGAGCGTTAATATACTCATATCGATTAATATGGTTCTTTCGTTTTGAGCGTTAATAGGCTCCTATCAATTAATAGGTTACTTTTTTTTTAGCGCTAGCAGGCTCCTATCAATTAACAAGCTCCTTTTTCTTTTTAGCATTAGCAGTCTCCTTTTAATTAATAAGATCCTTTTTTTTTCAACATTAACAAGATTTTTGTTAAGGTTGATAAGACCCTTCTATCTATAGACTTATTTTGCTTAGGAGGATATTATCAATTTTAAGTACCTTGCAAAAACAAAAAAAACACTCAATTCACCCCCCTCCCCTCTTGTGTGTATTTGATTTATCAAAAAGGCCATTGGAAAAATGGGTGTTTGCTATTAAAATCAATTCTGATGGATCTATTATTCGACTTAAAGCATAACTTGTAACCAAAAGCTATGCTCAGACTTACAATCAAGACTTATATAATACTTACAATCAAGAGTTACAAACCCTATATAATACATTTGAAGAACATCAAAGACTCCTTCATACAAATGACAGAAGAAATTAGTCAAGAAAATATATTAGATATAGACAACTTAGATTTAACGGAATCAACAGGAGCTTTTCATATAACTACATTATTATCTAATGAGAAACAGAAACAAATTGTTAAATCGAATCTAAATTTAAAAGTTGGACAAGACATTAATAATACTATATTTAAAAATGTAATAAACAGAAAAAAAAATTATATATTTTGGAAAAATAGTACATGAAACCCCTATTCAAATTGATCAATGTAATGGACATATACGAATTAGTCTTATAAATCAAGAACAACTTTATAAACAATTACAAAAATACTAGAAGATAAAAGAAATAAAACAGGCTATATCCATTTATCTACTATTTAACTTTTATTAAAATCTACTCCAATTAGAATGGCTATAATTGACAAAAGAATGAATAACTTAAATGATCAAATAATTGGAATCGTGAATGGAAATTTAGCTTATGGAAAAATAAAATTTAATACTGGTCTAAAATTAGGAATTCTTGCTGGAACCCCTCCCCGGGCGGGCCACGGGCCCGACGTCCTACGTGACATCTGGACGCATGTCCCACGAGGGTGGAATTTCTCACCAGGTCAAACTTAAGCAAAACAAATTCATTTAACCTACCTCCGAACAAAATCCAAGGTAGATCATAAGAAAATTCAATAAAATGTTGATCCCAGGAAAATGCGTGGTGGGATCTTAAACTAAGCGTAGGCAATAATATAAGCCAATCAAGAACAAAAACTTCAGAAAAATATTTAATACAAAATTTTATAGATAACAATGATTTAATTAAAAAGGTTAATAAAGACTTTCATAAGATTTAAAATTTTTGTTGAAGGGTAAAAATAAATTCCCCCTAGTTATAAAAAATATTTCCATGTCCAAAATAATCCAAAAATATTTAATTCCATAGTAAAATCAAAAGGAGGCT
>JAOQMS010000004.1:34025588-34037906 GCA_027563885.1 Erythroxylum longipes
GCTCACTCAATCACATAACACATACAGTTCACATATTTTCACATAATTTACATCACTTTATTTAACATATAGGATCACATTCAGGGCAGTTAAATTAATCATTTCAATCATTTAAAAATACACATATCACTTATAATGCAATGCACATAAAACTCACTTTTATTTATTACTTTGTTGTGACCGAGTGCCGATCACTGTCCCATATCTATTGTGGATACTAGGTTCATTAATAACTATCCCGTATCTGTTAGGGATACCGGGCTCATTTTACATAGTGAGCCTTTGGCTTTTATACACTTTCTGAGCTTTAAGCTCTTTTTCACAATCTGAGCTTTAAGCTCTTTTTCACATTTTGAGCTTTAAGCTCTTTTACGGTAGCTACTCCGGTTATAACTTTCTTTATGTTTCATGCATTCATGTAATGGAATTCATCGCCTTCACATAATTTCAGTCTATCACATACTTTGGATTCACATTCAATTTCATATTCATCATCGGACTGTGGTCCGGCATTCAACATAAATGTTGAGAAACACTTTTTCAATCATTTGCATATTCACATGTTTCTTCGGAACTAGGTTCGACATTTAACAATCAAATTAGATATCACATATTTCATCAAATTCACATACAAGGAGCACTTCAATATTCTCACATTTATCAAACACCTCGGACATTCAATGTCCAGAATTCAGAACAATCACATTCCCATTTCAAAATCATTCAATATATAACACAAACAGAAAAATCAGTAAGTAAGACCATCTAGGTCAACTCACAGTATGCTCTAGACTAGCATGTGCTTCTAAGATCTAGAAACTTTTGGATGTGAACATTTTATCCTACACATCAATATTATGCAATAAACACGTTGCACACACATTAATAATTGCATAATCTTAAGTATTCATTTATGTACAAATGTGTATATGGACTATGTACAATGCATGCTCAATGACAATCCCGGGTATATTATCAAATTTCACATTTTATCCCCATTCTCATTTTATCACTCAATTACTCATCATTTCATTTTTAGCATTATTGCTCTTCACAGTATCCGACTCTCATTTCTTCTTATAATATCTCCAAAATTCCAAACTTTCGAGTCAATTTTCCATGATCACTCTAACTAGAAAAATGCAGTAATTTGGCAACACTTTCTTCTAGAAAATTGTTCTAATATCTCTTAAGTTTCTAATGACACCAAAATCATTAAATTTGGTTTAGTATTCCAAAATTTATACTCCAAATAATTCGGATTGTTCTTAAACTGAGACAGTATTCTATACTCATCTTCAAGTCAGATTTTGGAATTCTAGAGATATAAATAAATTAAATTTCTTTAGAAAAATTGTAGCCCTATGTCTCTAGTTTATTCCAAATTAATAATTACTCCATTCGGATAACTATAGAAAAATTTATGATCAAAATACCGAAGCATGTTTAAGCTGTGTAGGAAAGTTGGCCACGGCGAAGCCAGGAGTTGGCAACAGCGAACTTTTCCCGAGAGGAATCCTCGTAAAATCTTGCAAGTTGGATGCGGAGAACCAAGGAGTTGGATGCAGCGAACTTTTCCCAAGAGGAATCCTTGAAAAATCTTACAAGTTGTCCGTGGCGAACCAAGGAGTTGGCCGCGGCGAACTTTGACGGAAAGTAGTAAATAGGACTCATTTTCCAGCTTTTCTAACTTTGTTTTTCATGTCAGTTTTTTATGACCATTATGACCTAATAAATAAGGTTTTTTGGCAATACCTTCTTCTAAACAGTTGTTTATATATGTCTTAAGTTTCTAAAGAACCTAATTTCATACAATTGGGCCCAGTAAACTGCAAGTTATGCATAATTTACTATATGCTGTTCAGAAACAAAGACATAATCCAAAACTCAACTTCAAGACAAATTTTAAAACTCTTAAAGACAGAATTCAAACTCAATTTCTTCACGAAAATTGTATTCATTTATCTCTAGTTTAATATAAATCAACAATCATCCTATTTAGATATCCATAGGTCAAGATATGTCTAAATTTGATATGCATGTTTAGTAGAAACAAGACATCTAACATATTTCCAACACTCCTCATCATCAATTTCATCCTAATTCATCTCTTTTGCTTAATATATCATTTCTAACTTATATCCACATCATTTCCTCTTCATTTATACCCTAATTATAGTTCAATATCATCTATACACAATTCAAAATCCATGCTTGATCATATACACCAAAAAAAACATATCATATCCACATTCATCATAATGACCTTTCTATCTCAGAAATCATCTCAACAACAACAACTTATCAATTATCAACAAATCATCACTCTTCCAACCCCATTTTTGTGATCATGCTAACTCTAACCCATCATCAATACAAAACAAGGCAAAACTCATTCACTGATTTATCACAATTTCATACACTTTCATACACTGTTTACACTAACCCATGATATTTAACGCATAACTTACTTGGTTTAGGTTCAAATCTTCAAAAATTTCACTTAGACCTAGCTCTCCATACAACCCACGTCCATCATCCTTCAGGGTGGTAGGGTTGGGTTTTTGTGAGAAGTGAAAGAGGGAGCAAGATGAGAGTAACAAATGGAAGGAGAGAGCAAGGTGTACGTTGATGATGGTTGGGTGAGTAAAAACTTGTGAAGAAAGATAGAAGAGAAGAGATGGAGAAGAAGAGTCACGAAAATGAGAAGAGGAGCAAGAATGAAAACAATAAAATGAACTTGCAAGATTAAAACCATCGTGGGGTAGGGCATTGTTTGGCAATTGACACATGTCACTTGCCACATGTCCTATCTTTATTGGTTTGGATTAAGCTCTTTTATTAACTAGTCCAATCAATTCCAATTCCTACTCCAATTGTCTCCAAATTTTTATTGACACTTGTCAATAAATCCCAGAGTCATTTATCAAAATTTCCATTGTCATTGGACAGTGAATTCTACTACCATTTATCAATTATCTTACCACTTGACATTTTTTCTAGTCCAAAATTACCCAAATTTTTAGAAATTTCCTAAATTTCACCAAAAATTCTAAATCAGTACATATACTCTCCAAATTAATTTTCAACACGTAAAAACCACAATTCTCAATATCATCACATTTATAACTCAATTATACCCAAAAATGTCAATGAATGCATGTACAATCATTTTATTATGCAAAAATCAATATTCACATATGTGTATGCTAACGTTATGCATGAGCATGAAATGAATATTTTTTAATCTCTCAGTGCTATTTCTCAATTACAGAAATATACGGTTTTAACCCTTAGTATGGAAACGGGATGTTACAGTCTGGATGTTGACGTTCAATCTTGTGTATCTATCTTCATGCAATACACACATATTTCACACATTACTACATTGAACATTCATAGAAGTATTGAGTCATGTACATACATACATACATACATACATACATACATATATATATAATGCATGCTCAATTTGACTATTTTCGGGTATGTATCCTTATTCACAATTCTTGATCATTCACACATCATAACTTGTTCATAGCTAGTTTGCAATTAGGTTAATACCTTAAGTACATTTGATCATGCTTAATTCATTAACCATACATCACTAACTCTTTTCTAGCATTACAAGTATTCAAACAATTCCCAATTCTCATTCACTCATTAATAATGCAATATTCATAATGTTTGGAATACATTTGTATTCGTAAGAACATCTTCATTCCTTTAACACTCTTTAAGTCCCAACTTAGATATATTGATAACGAACAATCTTTTTTTTAAGGTATAACATCAATTAATATCTTCAACTTATCAAACACTTTAATCAACTTATCAAGCATTAATCTAAGTTTATTACAAACCTTAACTAAGTCCAAATATACCAAATTAGAGTTACTTGTCCTCATGTGGTTCAACAATTGCACAAAATAGAAATTACCATGTCAAAACCCTGCCCACAATCGTGACAGAAGCTACTGCATTTGTCCATGGCCGTGGGATGGGTGCCACGATAGTGGCCAACCCTTTTTCCTGCAGTTTTCCAGGTTCTCACACGTTGATACCAAATTCAAAACATCTTTATAATAATCCATTAGTTATACCTCAATTGTACACTAATTATACTTCAATTCCTCATCAATATCATTTTCAATTCCAGCTCAAACTGATTCAATTGACAACTCACAAATCATTGTCTTTCATGCATCACAATCAAACCAGAAACTATCATTGAACATCATTTTCTAGAACTCATTTCATCATCAACATCATATATATTTCATTCCAATTTGTTCATCATCATCATACTATTAAACCATGTTATAAAGATAAGATGTCTACTTACTTGTTAAGCTCTAATTTGACCTCAAAACATCAAGTTAATCAAGCCCTCCATGCTTGCAAGATCATCACAAACTTAGGATACAAATGAGTTGGTTTTAGGGCAAGGATGGAAGATAACAATCATCTGGTTCTTAAGCTACTTTGTAAAGGATGAAAGGCTAACTTTGATGTAGCAACTAAGCAAGGATTAGATCAAAATACAGAGAAGGAAGACAAGAGTAATTTTGGTGGAGAACAAGGACGAAGGTGAAGAAAGTTCCAGTAGAAACTTTTCCACCTTAGCTTCATGTAATGCAAGATGTCTTCATCTTCCAATGAAATATGTCATTAGGCATGTCTTCCATTTGTCCACTAAATATGCTGCCATGTGTCTCCTAGTTGTTGGTCCACATGTCACACATTAATTGGTTCACTTGTCACTTTATAATTGTTCCATTTGTCAATTACGTACTAGTCCATTTGTCACTCATTTATCTATGCCAAATGTCACTCAATTTTAGGATTAATCATCCTAATTTTCTATTTGTCAATTAGTCTTGCCACTTTGCATTTTTCCAAGACTAAATGTACATATTAATTTATCAATCTCCCAATTGTGACAATTAATTCCAAGTTGCTAATTATAATCCATCAATTCTTGTCATTGGTAAACCAAAGGACAAGACATTGGAAAAACACATTCATATCTCATATCACATTCATTTTTAGTTTCATACCCTGGAATATGTCAATTGAGTGCAATTATCTAACTCACAATTCATATGTGTATGCTCATATTATGCATTTGAACACAATTATGAAATCATGTCATAAATGTACCAATTTTGTTCTATATGATACCACTCATGGGACTCATTAGTCTAACACGATAAGTCCTTAAACAATTAGAGAGATGAGATGATGCAATTATGATGCATAGGATCCTCATAAAGAGGAAAGTGCAAAGCATACTTATCTTTATGTATGACTGAAACTACATTATTCAAGAATCAAGATATTAAGAGAGAGAAAACTTAAAAGAAAACCATAATATAGAAAATGTACTTCATATTATTAATGGCATGAATAGAAAATGTACTTCATATTATTAATGGCATGAATAAGGCGTGAATAATGAGTTATTATAAAAGGAAAGGGAGCCTTGATTTATAGGACAAGCAAGAGAGAATAAAATAAACAGCGTTTAAATGACAACCCTAAATAATATAATAATGTAAATTAAAATATAAAATTGTATAGTGAAAGTGAATATTATTAGGAAACTTTGGGTCCTAATCTTATTCCTTAGTGATAAGAAGGAATCTCTCAACAGGATAGTGCAGATAAGCATCGGGGTCTATTGTCATTATCAAAACTTTCCATTTATTTAATAAAATGATATTTCTGCATCGATCCAAACTAGAGGCATGATTTTGAGTGTCTTGGAAATAGCCTGGAAGTTTTGGCTCTTCTTTGGGCTTATGAGCAGTAGAGCTTTGTCCAATTTTATAAGTCTTATAGGGTTCATATATAAGTGGACATGGTAGCTCTCTTACCATGACGCTAAATCCATATGAGCAAACTATTCAATGGAAGACCAATATCCAAAAGTTGGTAAAATGGGCTTCGATAGGGAAAAATCTTCAAGATATAGTCCTAGAGATATGCAAGTAGTAGGCTTACTTAATTTTGGATGATGATTAAAGTGATCTAAAAAGTGATAAAGATCACACATCATGTCTTTTTTGTTTTTAGGCTATTTAATGGAGTTCCTCCATATTTGAAAATGATTAATGGTGTAAACATAACCTTCTTCAGTCATGCTATAAAGATGGTGGACGATGAAGATAGAATCAGATTTGTGTTCAGCCAAGGGAATACTCTATAATTGATATCTGTTGAGTATCTAACCTAATTGGATATGCCACTTTGCCAAAGGTTGAAACCATTCTAAGAATGTGCACAATAGAGAAATGGCATTGGCAGGATCAGCCAAATGTTGGTAAACATGTAATGGAGATAAAGTAATGGGATAAGTATAGAGGGTAGATAAAGCCATGAGACGCCACATACTGGGTTTAATAAGAGAGCTACAGATATGGTGTAAAGGATGATATGTTGTCAAGATGTCAAAGTGATGTGGATAAGGGGAAATGCTCAAGGTGATAAGAACAAAATGAAGGTAAAAAAAAAGACTTTTGTGTAGAAGGAAAACAATTTCATTGAGAGTTTGAGGAAGGTTTCAGGTAATTAGAGGAAAGGATTTCGTGATTCTAACATAAAGCAAGAAATACCTAATTCGAAGGATGAAGAGAGGAATTGGGTTTTTCAGGATAGGAAAGAGAAGTTAGATTGACTTTCTAGGTCTTGAGAGAAAATCAGCAAGCACGTTGTGATGACCTTTGATATGATGGACTGTTAATTTATAGCAAGAGGACCAATCTTTCTAATGAAGTAATTTATTGTTAGGAAATATTTTCATGTTGGGATCAAGCATCTTTGGAAAGGACTTGCTATCCATTTCCACCACAAATGATATAAGCTGTGGTGGAAATTAAAATTTTCAATGCCATTTTTCACTTCCAAGATCTCTTTTTAGATTGTATGGTAGTGCTTTTCTGATTCTTTGAACTGGCCACTAATATGGTCATAATAATGGAATTTTTTCCTATTAACATTTTCATTCAAGATGCCACTCTAATAGTGGTCATAAGTAATTATCTGAAGATATGTTGTCCTTTGTTAGGAATCTTTAAACTAGGTGGATGCTAACTCACTTTCTTTAAGTACTGGAAAGCCTTAGTTTGATCCTTACTCCATGATAGTGGGTTCTTTCTTAGAGATTTAGATAAGGAACATATATAATCAACCACATGCGAAAATCTCTATTTTAATTAATAATTCCAAGAAATTACTAAATTTGCTTTGTGGTGAGTCATCAAGAAAATGTAATAACTCATTGGCTATATATAGGTCAGGCTGATAAAATCTATCTTGAAAATTCATTCCTGAAAATTGTATTTAGGTTGTTCCAATATGATTTTTCTTAGATGAGAGTATAATCTCATATTTCTTTATGAGATCTAAAAAGGATTAGAGTAGTACCTTATGATCGTCATGGGTGTTGGAGTATAATAGAATGTTATCAATGTAAATAAAGGCACCAACAAGAATAGTCTCATAGATCTTTTCATGGCCCTTTGAAATACTGATAGAGTAACTTTAACTCTAAATGGCATGATAGTCCACTGATATTGGGCATTAGGGATGAAAAAAGTTGTTTTTACACCTTTCTTATGGGTCTATTCCCAATTGCCAAAAACCTACTTTCAAATCAAACTTTGAAAAGATTTTTTCTTCTTTGAGAAATAATACTTGAGTATTGATCTTTGGTGGTGGAAATTTGTCATATTGAATTAATGCATTTAGAGGTTTATAATTATGAACCTTTGTTTATTTATTTTCTACTCATTTTTCCATATAAATTCAATAAGGACTAGGCTTGTTAGGCTTTTATGTGAACAAATGATGGAAAAAAAATAAAAGCTAGGCCAGAGAGTGAACAACTTGCGAGCAAGCAAGTGAAAACTAAGAGAGGGTGACAGACCAGATAGGCAAGCGCACAACAGGCTAGAGAGTGAATGACAGGTGAGAGCAGTGAGGTGAACAAGAGCGAGTGTCGAGCATGGAGAGAATAGGAACGCTCTATGCTACTGCAGATTAATTATTTAGTAATTAATCTAAAGTAACCCACGACTTTCTCCTCCTTTCTAACCTTCATTTCTACTACCTACCTTTCATCTGCCAATACTAAAACACATTTACTTTCATCTTCAACCTCACTAGATCTACTTAACCAACTTACTTTATTTATGTTTTTAAAAGTCCACACAAACCACACAAAAAAGATAACATTAGTGGTAAAATGTGTCTCCTTCAGACCTACCATCTTCCTCAACCTCCCCTTTGACCACTGAGGATTTCCCTCCATTTCCATCCTCTCCTACTCCTCCACTTAACCTTCCCCTACCCTAGACATTATCCCCTTCCTCACAAAAAATCAAGAAACCCATATAGAGTTGATTTGTTGGAGATTAGGATACTTTCGAACTTCTACACTTTGGAGCTAGAGTTTTTGATGGACTAGTGTCTCCATTTGAGATGGTGTTACAACAGGGAGCTGTGAAGTGGAAGGCTTCACTGGTAGGTTAATTCTTGGACAAGAGGATGGCCTATCTAATGGTGTAGTAGTGGGCTAAAACAAATTAGAAAAAATGGTACTCCAACTTGTTTTGATAACTGAAGATGAGTTATTCATCTTTTGATTTAATTCTGAGGAAATGGCCAGCAACATAGCTGACATGGGACCTTGTCATATACAAAATAAACCTATGTTAATAAGGAAGTGGATAATTGGTTTTAAGCTTGATAGGGCTGAAATAAAACTATCTCGATGTGGGTTAACTTGTATAAAGGACCCCTTGAATATTGGTCATCGGAGGGGTGTGTTGCTTGGCTAGTTACCTTGGTGTTCCTCTAACTATAGATGAGAATACTACACACATTAGAAGGTTTGGGTATGCTAAAGTATGTAGTGAAGTTGAACATGGAAAAATCTTACCCGAGAGCACTCCAGTTATGAAATACAACAGTGATGGTAAGCTTGTTGAGGATAAGGTCTTACTATCTTACCCTTAAAAACCTTATATGAAGGAGAAAACCTAGGTATGGGTTCCTAAACAAATCCACAAGGAAGGAGAGAGTAGAAAAGTAGAAACTCCAACCCCAAAGACTCTTAAAAGTACCCAACAAGTTAATGAACTTTAGGAAAATAATGTGACTACTCGAAAATAATTTTCTAAACAAAATAAAGCAGTGTGAGCAATGGCTAGTCTATGGGATAATCAGTAGATTCTAGGATAGGGGAAGAAATTCATGTAAACATTCAGGATATAGGGCCATTAGGAAACTCAGAACTAGCTAAAGAAGCTACTATAGACACTCATACTCAGCTACATACTCCATTGGTCACTATAGGTGTAAACTTGCAATTGCATACAAGTGAGGAAGGTAAGATTGATATGAACTCTCAGGAATCTATGGAGATGATAATCACTAAAGCAAAACAAGTGAACAATGATGAAACAAATTTAGAAAGTGCAACTCAAATAGTGATCATTGGTGGTGATAGAGATGGAAATAAGAAAGCTTAAACAATGGCAAAAAGGTGGATATGGTAAATGTAGATCTAAAAGAAAAACCAATATTAAACAGTTCAAATGATTTTCTCAATATGGAATGTGAGGAGATTGAATTGCCACAATAAATAGTTATCTTTAAAGGATTACTTAGTTTCCAAATTGATTATTGTTGGTTTAATGGAAATCAAAATAAATGAGGATGTATTTCAAACTACCATTCTCCTTTTGAATGGTAGGCTCTTAGCAATCATTCCAAACATCCGAATGGTAGGATCTTGGTGGCACTTGATCCAACACAATTGATTTTAACAAATTGGTTTTGTACTGACCAGCTACTAAGTACAAACCAGCTACTACACTGTGAGCTCACTATTAAAGATGACATGAGTTCAGTTTCAATTATAGTTATATATGCAGCAAATTAGGAATTTCAGAGGGCAGCGTTATAGAGATACTTACAAGCTCAAAGAAGTGACCTCTGAGGAGATAAGAGGAGTATTTTTTTTAATTCCACCTTGACAAGGACCAGGACTAGATGGATTCAATGCAAGGTTCTTCCAAGAGAATTGGAATGTCCTACAAACTCCAGTTGTAAAGGATGTTTAAGAGTTCTTCAAAAGTGGTAGACTGCTTACTGAAATGAAAAGAATAATTTAGTCTTGGTTCCCAAAGTCCCTAATCCTGAATGTTTAAATGACTATAGGCCCATTACATATTGTAATGTGATATACAAGATTATTGCAAAAATATTTGCCAAAAGGTTGAAATTTACTTTAACTAGCTTAATCAATCTAAGTCAGGGTGCTTATATCCCAATAAAAAGTATAGGTGTTAACTTCCTGTTAGCTGAAGAATTGTTTACAGATTACAATACTAAGGAGTGTATCCGGAGTTGGGCACTCAAAATTGATTTCACTAAAGTTTACGATACTATTGAATGGATATTCCTTATTTACTTTGTGCAAGTTTTTAGATATGCATCTAAGTTCATTTAGTGGATTCATGCATGTATAACATATGTTTCTTACTTAGTATTGATGAATGGAGAACCTTCTTAACTTTTGTTAGAGGAATCAGACAACTTGATCCTCTCTCTCCCTATTTTTTTCCATTGCTATGGAGGTATTGCAAAGTATTACATAAATATGTGTAGAGGAGAATTCTAAATCCAAATTCCATTATAGATGTGGTGGTCTTGGGATTACTCGAATCTCATTTGCAGATGTTTTACTTATGCTATGTGATAGTGATCTTAGTTCTATGGGAACACTTTTGAAAGCTTTGCAGATGTTTCACAATGTTTTTGGGCTCAAATTTAATCCAAGTAAAAGTATAACTTATCTTTCTAAACAAAATTATGAAAATTTATGACTATAATAGTAGATGTTCGACTCAAAGTACACCAGCTACCTCTTATTTAGGTGTCCCTATTTCTATAAAGAAGTTTAAGGAAGTTAATTACAGACCTCTCATTGAAAAATTTGGCAGAAGACTCTCTTAATGGAATAACATATTCTTACCATATGGAGGCAGAGTACAGTTGGCGATCTCCATTTCTAATAATTTGCATATCTAATGGTTATCACATCTAGGTATTCCCAATGGAGTCCTGAAGAAAATCGATAGAAGTATTAGATACTTCATCTAGAATGGACAGATTTCTGGTAGGATAAAACTACACAAAGTTAAATGGAGTGTCTTATGTCTTCCTAAGCAGTATGGAGGGTTAGGAATCAACTCAACTAGTAGAATCAGCAAAATTTTGCTGACAAAGTGTAACACCCCCACTGCTATAAGGTACATACTGGAACACCCTTATGACATTCTAGTACATACCCTATAACAACGACGTGTTAACTATCACACTTTTACTTTATAACATGCCAATTTATCCCACTTAATCATGACATCTACTATCATACAAGAAAGTCACCGAATTTTAAATGCAAATTTCCTCTTTTCATTTCATAAATCTGATTGTATATACATTGTAGCCTTCAAAAATCTGTACATGTACATCATCATATTCTAATATAAAATATACTACATGAAAGAGGAAGTACAAAAGATCTAACTAAATCCTTCAGTCCAACTGACCGACCTTTGGGCCATATCTTCTTCACAAAAGTACAAGAATTAAGCTTCTTATACTATCTCTCAGTAGCTAGAATCCTCTCTCGGTCCTGAAATGTCAATGTGCAAATTTTGGGTGAGTTTTGCGAACTCAGATGAGGTAACCATCATCGATGGTTCACTCAATTTATGCAACGTATCATTTCACATAACAGATAATTCACATAATTGCATTTTTTTGATATAATATCACATATCACAAGTTCATTTAAGAGTAAGACAATTGCATTTCAATCAATCAAACATACTTAATAAAAATGTATATGAAATGCACATGCGACTCTTTACCAAATATTACGTTGTTGTGACCGAATGCCTAGACTGTCCCATATCCATTGTGAATACTGGGCTCATTTACTCTGTCCCTTATCCATTGGAGATACTGGGCTCATTTTACATAGTGAGTGTAGCACCCCACTCCCGCGAGACCCGAACCCGACATCGTTAATGATATTCGAGTCCGTGCCCCGCCAGGGTGGCGTGCTAATGCACTCAATCATTCAAAAGTCAGTATAAATTTTTTTTAATATAGAACATAATATGAGGAATACATACTCAAATGGGCCCCACATTCAATCATCATGATTGTCAATTAACGCAAATTTTCAATAGTCATTCGGGGAATGACTCTTCCACAAATACAAAGCACTTAAGTCAGTTT
>JAOQMS010000004.1:34044873-34061924 GCA_027563885.1 Erythroxylum longipes
AAAAATAGGCTCATTAATTGATATAAAAAATCTACCTGAAAAAGTGCTTTTTTGAAAAGCTCCAAATTTGAGCTTTTAAAAAAGTTGTATTTTAGCTTTTAAAAAAGCTATTTCTACTTCAAAAGTGCTTTTGAAGTTTACGGCCAAACACTCATTTTTTCCTTAAAATAGCTTTTGCGGTAGAAAAAAGTGCTTTTCCACCTATCAAAAGCTGAACCAAACGCACTCTTAGACTGTACCATATTGATTTTTTTTAAGAAAGGATGGTTAATGTGTAAATTTAAATTTGTTATGAAATTTGAAAGGGAAAAAAGAATAAGAGAAATTATTGACAAAAAGTTGCTAGAATAAGAGGAAAATAAAATAGAAAGAATTTAGGGTGAAAGGAATTCATTTATCTTATTTTATATATCAAAATAAATTAATTAATGTCTTTATTTATAATTTTATAAGGATAATGATAGGTAAATAATTATCTTATCTTCTATATTACATAAGGTAAATTTATTAATTAAAATATTTATTTTGTATAAAAAATTATTAAGTAATTTAATTAATTAGAGTATTTATTTTTATAATATGAACAATTTTTATAAATAAGTTAATTATATTTCAATTTAACATTCTTCTTAAATTGTTATGTATAAAATAATTTTGAAATTATATTTTATTTACATTAATCTTAATAAAAATTTGAGTAGTGTAATTTTACATTATTTTCATATACTATTAAAATAAAATTTTAATTAAAAGTAATTTATAAAATTCCTTCATATAAAAATATTTTTTAATTATATACACTCGCAACTAGATTCATGTGTTGATATTTTATTATAATTTTAAAATTATAACCATTATTTATGTTATAGAACAAGAATATATTAGTAGCTTTATTCATAATCCTTTATAAATATTTTATAAATATTCAACATTCTCATATCTAAATAATTGAGGCTATAATGTGTTAAAAAATTTTAACAATAACAATAATATCCAAGACGCGTGATCTAAAGAGGTTCAATAATACGATATTTTACCCCTAATTAGTAATGTTGTTATTTCCAAATGACCCACGTGAATAGAAAATTTAATAAAGTATAATAATAGTAATAATAATAATAATATAAAGAAATAAATAAAAGAACAGGGTATTTTAAATTTTGAAGAGAATGAGAATTAATAAAGAAAAAAGGTAAAAAGAGATAACCTGAGAATAAGAATAAAAGAGAACAAAAATATTTTTATTTTATTTTATATATTAAATAAGTTATTAATTTCTTTATTTATACTTAGCTTTTGTAATTTACACAATTACATTGTTTATTTAATTGTATTAATTAGGATATTTATTTTGGATAATTTTTTGTATATTAAATAATTAAATCAATAAGGACATTTAGTAAAACTTTTTATCTAAAAGGTCCTGTGTTCGAATTTCCCTATCTACACTCTCTTAATCGAGTCTATCGTACAAGACTTATCTAGTGCGGAGTATAGTGTTGGCGTAATTTGTAGGCTATTTCGTCAATCTAAAAATCTACTTAATGTACATTCAAAAGATAGCATCTGTGAGTTCCTTCATTAATAAAAAAACTTCTTATATTTTTAAATCAGAGAAATTTTGTGAACAGATGAAATTATTGTTTAAATTATCTTTTATTGAAATATATAGATTTTGTAACACTTTTCAACTATCAAGTATGAAGAATACTTTCCTGAATAATCCCCATGTATCTTTCTTTCTTCCACTAGGTCACAAATATTCTTATCATGACGTCCTATAATGCTTAATATATGATGTCCCATATCATATAATATTTGAAAAAGTAGCGTAAAGCTCAACCTTGTGAACAACCAGGAAGGCAACCGTCACGCGGGCTTGTCCCGGTGCCGTATCAAGCAAAATAAGATAAATAGCATAACCAATTATATGAATAACACAGCAGTATTAATAAAAGTTTTAAAAAGATATTAATACGGGTGGTGCCGGTAGCCGGTGGCTGTTTGGCGAACCAGCCATTTTCTCCTCCTCTTATTTCTGCGAAACGAAGCCAGGGACACCAAACCGCTTTACTTCTCTCCTCCCTTTCTCACTCTAACCTTCTCTCTACAATATGCCGTTTTAGCTGTCAGCTTTTGCTCCGTCGCCATCATCTTAGTCATCAACCTCTTCACCGAGGTACGTTTTACGGCCGATCGTCTACTTGTTTGATGAATTTTACCGTACGCTGAGAGTTACGTGTGTTTTTATGTTTGTTTGATCATGCGTACTTTTTGTTGAGGTTGATCATCTTTCGCTTGATTTGTTTTGCTTGTTTTTCTCTTGATCGTTTGTTCCATGGTTTATGATGCTCGGGTTTTAGCTTTTTTTGTGCATTATGGTTTGTTTGACCGTTTGTTTCTATTTTGATTTTTTGCTTGCCGACGTCCGGTTCGGTGCTCATTATCCATCTCTTAGCCTTAAATTTGTTGTTACTGATTGGGTTTTATATTTTGGTTGATTCTTTGACTAAATATAATCTTTTGTGTTACTCTTCTTAGCCCCGTTCAATTCCGTTATGATGTGTTTAATTCGTGATTTTTCTTGTTTTAATAAAATTTCCTGTAAAAAGTCTGGAAATCGCATGTCATACGTGATTATGGGAGAAGATAAGAAAATTATAGGCGTTAATCTGCATTAAAACTTCGTGGTATTTGATGTAGCTGCCTGTTGGACGGGGTTCGTTTTCTTAGTGCCATAGGTCATAGATTACTTGGATTACTTTAGCATCAAGTAGGTTTAGATGGCCTTTTTTATGCAGGTTCGGGGCTATTTGATGTGTGCGTCTTTAAACTTCGGGAATCATTAGAGTTGCTGTTGAGAAGGTTTGATAATTCTTTCCCTAAACGTCCTGGTGTTTGTAGCTTCTCTTTACATGTCCAACTATCAGTTAGGGAAATGGTTATACATATGTTCTAAATTGCAAATGGTGTTGCAGGCATTGTAGGGTCCAGTGGCAACTGAAGAACAGATTTGAAATTAGATCCTATACCTCTTCAGGATAGAGCTCCATGTGTTGTGGAGTTATATAACTGCGTCTTCACTGTGGAGAGCGGGGTACATGGTACTAAAGATTCCACTACCACGTTCAGGAATTATTTAGACTTCTTTCTTTGGAAGTTCATTTGTTTTGGGTCATCCTGTGATATGGAATTGGGGCTAACTATTGTGAGGTTATACCAGCAGGCTGAGTGGGCCATTAGGATAAAAGAAATCTCTAGTGATATTCCTGACCATGGTTAGGAAATTGGGGGTTGGTTAGAATTATATTCCCATCGGTTTCAAAAGTTCTAACAAACTATTTGCCACTTTTACATGGCTGTGTTGAGGTAGAATTCCCAAGTACTTTGCAATGTTGGATCGCCTAATGAATGCTTATTCAAGGGGGGGTGAGCTGCTTAAGTACATAGTTTTTAGAAATATTTGGGCTGAATCAAAATGGTGAGAAACCTATTGTTTACAATGGTGATGCTATTTGATGACGGCAGTAGGCATAAGTGTGGGTTGCAAGCAAAGGTAATTGTTCCATTAGCTATCACAGACAAATGTAGCAGTTACCTCTTCATTATGATATCTAGGAGGTTGTAAGTTACTAATAGAAGACCAGGTGGGGGAATAGTTAAAGGCATTGAGTTTGTGATGCTTAACTTAAGTTGTTCAATGCCCGATTCCTTCAGGTTAATATAGATTTTCAGCAGGGATGAGAAAGTTGCGTGACATTCCTCTTTCTCATAGTGCAAAAAATGATAATTATTCTTCTTGACGAGATGGGAGACATATGGGTTTGCTTGACTGGAGGCTGAATTCTTGAGTGATTTTAACTTTTCTGCTGACGAAGTTTTCTGCGGCCCGATTAAAGAGTGCTTAACACTTGGCCACTGTGATAGCCCATTTGCCTTTTAGGCATCTTCTCCTGAGATGTTTCCAAATGGCCTTCATGAGGTTGTATCTGAAGCTTCTGCCCTCTCCAGAATCCCTTGTACTTATTTAGGGTAGACATATACCTACCCTGTCCATGTTTAAAGCTCAAATATCAAATGGATCCAAGATTGTGTTTCAGATTTGAGCTTGATTTCTGGTTAACGTGGAACTTGCAATTATACAAAAAGATGCACTTCACTGAATGTCTGTCTTTTGTTCTAATTGTCTAGTAATTTGTCAGAGATAACTGGATATCTGGAACTTGTACGTTGATGTATAGTATTGAGATTTTATTGATTATGTATCTTGAATAAGTATCTTATGCATCTATCTTGAGGGAGCTTGTATTGGATATATTGTTGTTGATATTTTTTATCCTTTTCAGTCTTCGAGAATGAATCTGTTCAATTAGATCAAACGTGGGGCCGGCAAGCTATTGTCTATTGCTTCCATTTTGTGTGGACAAGAAACCTAAACGTGATATATCTCTTGTTGAATTTTTGGTCCTGGATTTTTTACCTTGCATATGAACTTCATCAAGTATCCAATTCTCAGGATCATGTTAAAGTAATTTGGTCTTCATAAGTCAGTATATATGTCAGGTATTGCATTCTTTTATGATGAATATTTATAGCTAATAATGTTGCATAAGCTTTATGATGGCAGTATATATGCCTAGTTGGAAGATAAAGATATCCAAGGCTAGATTCCAAAAGTAGTTTAACCTTTATTGATGAGAAATTGGAAGATCTTCATTAATAGCACCTCCTTGATATCTCTAGCGGAATTCCTTCTTTGTAAAAGAAATAAGGCTTAAGAAAGGAAGAGAAAGTACAACTAATTGAAAACACTTTACTTTTTAAAATCAATGTTCTTTATCTCCTGTCCTATACTATTCTTCAGTCTTCCTTTACTAATTGTTTGTGGGGAAAGTGGAACTACATTTTCACCTCTATACAAAGTTTTATCCCCATGAATGTTAGATCATGTTACATGTTATAAAAACCTTAGATCATGTTAAATGTTATAAAAACTTCCCACATTTTGTTTGTTTTAAATCTCTTGATCTTGAAAGAATTGCCAATCCATCAGTCTTGCACTCCTCCAAAGTTTTCAAGCCACATTTGTCTGATTGTTCTTCTCTGGTGTGGGCACTAGTATTTTACTTTGTTCTTGGCTACATAAAGGTCCATACATCATTACCATAACCTTCTATTTACAAGTTCAGTGAGATTTTATGTTCCACTTCCAGGTAATCTTTGAGAATCCAGCTTCTTATTCTTATGTATAAAAGGATACTAAGCTAAGTAGTTATGGAAAAGTCTGTAAGATAATAGAATAAATCAGATGTGTTAATAGCATACTTTGTTTTTGCATTTACTGATTTATTTTGGTTGAACTAAAATCTGTTGTTATGTGAAGCTGCAAATTGGTGATAACTATTTTTTCCAGAAACCCCTACTTTCCAATAGAGACCAATTCTCTGTCTCTTTCATTGTTTATAGGCTTCTCATAAAGACAAACGAATTTCAAAACTTTTGATGGGAAAGTAGTTGAAATCTTGAGGATTTCGTTGAACAACTGTTTTCATGGACTTATTAATGCATCTTCTTTCACCATGGTAGCTATACCTTGAATTACTGAAATATGAAGTGTAATATCTGATGCAGCTAAATGTGGAAAGCTTGCAATTGTTTAAATAAAGTTGAAGTGGGAGCAAATTTAATTTGCAAGAACCTTACCTACCTCTTTCCCCATTATAAGACCTAGAAAGAATATTTTCCTCTTCAATCCATTTTCTTTTGTCGAATTACCTGATAACAAGTTCTTTATTTCACATTGTGAATGGAAATTTCCTGGTGAAAACGACTCTCTACCAAATTAATTGAAACATAAATTTGCTCAGGAATTTTTGACAGGCATATGAATCACCAAAGAGAGTAGATAATAAGATTGTTTATCTCATATTTAAGTCAGATATTAGGGGGAACTTGTGGAGTATTTCTTATACTTTTATCTCTTTTTTCTTCCTAGTTTTTGTCCTGTTTCTTTAGCAATGTTGGCTGAGTGCTGTTGAAGAAATTATTATCCCTTGATGACCTACTAATAACCATTTGGGGGCATCGAAGTACGTCCAAATGTGTATGCTTGAGGAATTTTGTTGTTCATACTTATTATTCAGATGCTTCTCTGTCCTGCAGGTTGTGGTTTCACTCCAGTAAATAATATAGATTGGCTACAAACATATATGGTTATGGAGCATAGAAATTTTTTAAACACGCCTCAAATGTTTGAGAATGAACAAGATCAGGAGTGGAATCATGCACATTTAGAGCAACCTTATAACAATATGGGTACAGCAACTAAACATGATTCCTTCTGTTTTTATTATTTGCCAATTTATGTTTCATTTACTTGGAAGGGTGGGCTTACTATATTTCGTTCAGAAGTGTGGCAGTGTACGCAATTGTGTTTTTTAAGTCCCTGTTCTTGAACATCTTCAAAATGAAGGTGACTATTGATCTGTAAATACTTTAGAAGTCGCCTAACTCCAAAATTGTACTTGTGAAACACTGGAGCCACTATAGTTACCACTCAGAATAATTATAACTGGTTCGGTTCACTAGAGGGGTGTTTCTGTGGAGGAGAAAGGGTTGGGAAAGAAAAGAATGGTAAAGATATGGTCAAATATGTTCCCCTCCGTTTTCAAATGGTGGTAGAAAGAAACTCTGTTCATGTGTCCCACCTTATGCTCACCAAACGGGGAATATAACATTAAAGCCTTTAGTGATAACTTTTTGTCATCTCTATTTGAAAATGTATGAATGCAAAGTTATGAAATTGTCTTTTACAAGATTAGTATTTTCATTTCTCATTTTATGATTTCACGCAGTTCCAACACAATAAAGAATACTGCTTTTTCTCCTTCCTTTCTTTCACACCCTATTGTATACTGAATTTCCTTTTCCTTACAGGTTTTATTTCTAATCATGGTTGCCATAACTACAATGTTACAGTGTGCAGCCTGCTTCTTTACATTACTCATGAGATAGTTCTATGTAAAAATTTATCTTCATGGACTAACTTCAGTTCTGATGAACTTCCAACTGCAGCCAGGTCTGGTCCTGCAGAAAATGCACCTTTCTATTATCCTGTTGAAAATATCCCTGTTGATGGAGTCCATTTTACTTCTCCTTGGAGTTCAGCACCGAATGCCTTTTTGTCCTCCAATCACAGTGTTGAAGTATCACATTATCAACCAGATACTTCTGGTCCATCTCTATCACATTATCAACCAGATACTTCTGGGCCATCTCATGATCCCTTTCATCCATCACCTTCTGGAAACTTCTGCTCCGTCCCAGATAATTATGCACATCATGCATCTTCTTCCACCTATGAGAGACAGACTATGCATGGTATTGAGGGTAGTTTTGTTGATCTCACAATGGGAAATGGAAGAGGACGTCACAAGCGAAAAAGTCCTGGAATCCCTTCATCTTGTGAGAGGGGCAGTACAAGTAGATACTATGGTGGTGGAAGTTCTTCTGAGCTCCCCCTTTCTTTGGAGTTGAGGCAGGAGAAACCAAATTTAGGTTCTCAATGCATGCCCTGGGAACACTTCACCATGAACCCTAGTTATCGAGGCAACCTCTCATTTAGGGCTGAGGGCTCTACCAGGAATGTAAGAAGCAGGCCTACCCTTGATACGGAATCTAACTTGGCTAGGACCCATTTCCCTGGCATTCATTCTCATGTTTCTTTCTCTGCAAGCCACCCTGTTGACCATAATGGCTCCCTGGAGTTTCCAGGCCAGAGTTCAAGTGCCTCAACACATGATTGGAACCATGCCAGAATGTCTCCACCTCCTGGAAGGATTATACCTTCAGGTTAGTCACTGAGAGATAATTTTACGTTGCATCGAAATTTCTTATTCTAAGGTTTTCTTACTTATGCAATACAGATACTGGTGGCTTTAGTCATGAGACAAACCACTTCCCTGCTGGAAACAGCGCGATTAATGCATCTGTAGATTTAAGAGGTTATCAACATGATTTTATTTCGAGAAGAAATTCTGTTTCTCAAAGTCCTCATGTTACCTCCACACATTCTGAGAGGGGAATAAGAAGTAGCCACTCGCAAAGACCTAGCCCAAATTTCCGGGCTTCCTCAAGTAGTTTACGTTTGGGTCACATTATCCCTTCTGATGACAACTTGCAGTTGGTGGCTGAAAGTTACTCCTCTAGACAGCCAAGGCAATTATCAACTCCAGCATGGCGAAGTGGTGACAGAAATGGGAGATCAAGGATTTCACATGAGAGATACCGATCACTATCCAGTGAGGCATGTCTTCATGAGCGATTTTCATCAGAGGTATATAGTCTTTCTCAATAATTTTCACCTATTTTAAATTGAGAACGAGAACGGGAAGCAGCTCTCGCAGATGAACTTTAAAATGAAAATGTTTTCTACTTGACCCCGTCAATTGAGTAGAGTTCATACTACTGTCTACTGAGATGCAGGCTCATGCAATATTTTCAAGACGAGCAATTCCCATCACTACCTTGAGATGATTATGTGACTCAGACATACTTACAAGGACTATGCTTTTGTATAACAGGGTTTCATGGCTGTAGAACGCTCACATTTTTATGGCTCCAGAAATATGTTTGATCAGCATAGGGAAATGAGGCTAGACATAGACAACATGAGCTACGAGGTTGTCACTGACCCTTTTCGTTTTTCTTTATACGTATCACGTCTGTCTCACTCCATAAACTTAATTATCTGACTTCCTATCATGAACAGGAATTACTGGCACTGGGTGAAAGGATTGGCCATGTAAACACCGGCTTATCAGAAGATTTGATGTCCAAATGTTTGACGGAAACAGTACATTACTCTTTAGATCAAAAAGAAGGAAGCTGTGTGATCTGCCTGGTAAAATATATATATATATATATATATATATACACGTAGTTGATTTCTGCATGGCCCTTTCATTCTTAAACATTATCGAGCTAATTCTGACAGTCAAGTGTTTGCAAATTGCAGGAAGAGTATAAGAACATGGATGATATAGGGGCCTTGAGCTCTTGTGGTCACGATTACCACGTAAGCTGCATCAAGAAATGGCTATCAGTCAAGAATTCATGTCCAATCTGCAAGACTGATGCTCTGGAGGACAAGTGAACTTTGTTGTTCACAAATGATTAATGCCTTTTTTCTAAGGTTAATGTACATGTAATTTAGGAGGCATTTATTTGCCCAGAAAGGATTTGATAGAAAGTCACTACTCTAGGAAGTGTATATAAATGATTAGTCAATTACGATTCCCCGTCCCAATCTTGTGGAGTTCTTCCTTTTAATATTGCCATTATGTGACACACCCAAACCATCATCAAAATAATAATGTGGTTAATTATTAGGCACAAGATCGTGTACAGATAGCATGCGTCAAATTTTTGAATTATTTGTTATCCATGAGTGAGTTTTAAGTTGAATTGAGTTATTATAAAATTAGATTAAAATCTTATGTAAATATTAGTACATTCATAACACGTTTTATTAAAATAATTTCGTAAATGTTTAATAAATCTTCTTTTTAATTATTATTTTAAATAATAAACAAATTTTTTTAGAACTATAGTATTAATTTATTTATCAGAATTCCAAAACATACACTAGGATTGATACATCGTATCAAAATTCTCTTTCGCAAGCTTCTTTTTTTATATTCTCTTAGAACATGGATGAAAGAATTCTTGGAAATGGAATGCAAATCTCAATCCAATTGTACAAGAACGTCAACCAGAATGCAATTGATCGAACAGAATATTGACAATCCAACTTGCAAAACATCTAACAACAACCAATCACTACATATGTTTGTTTATACAATAGATGCAGTCAGAGAAGCCATTGATCCATCAGACGCAATTCCTCAGCTTTAATATATATATATACATAATTTCACTTACCTCCACCACTCGACGACCCACTACCACCTTGAAACAACTCATTAATTCGGACATCAACGTCCTCCAATCTGTACTTGATATACTTGTTCGCGTTCTTCCTAACTTCCGGGGAGTTCTGGAATTTGCTGAGGAAGTTGACATAGAGAGGAAGTATGAGCTTGGATAACGACATCTTGAACTCCTTTTTTAGTTGCTCATCGAAGATTGTCCATTCCGATTGTGTTCTATGAATCTCCTCCAAGGACATGTTAAAAATATTCATTCTCTCTTTCATAGGGGGATGAGGAGGCCCATTGCTGATGTCTATTCTCAACACTCCCAAAACTTTGTTCCAAGTGATTCTCTGGTAACTAGACATGAAATTCTTAATCTTCCCACTATGTTTCTTGATCCAATCATCTCCTAACAGCAAACCCAGTTCACTATCCTTAACCTTTTGCACAATGTACTTGCAATTATTCATCATGAAAACACAACACAGAGACGGGTCTCCATACACTTTGGACTTCAGCTCCAAATTAGTCTCCAAAAGCTGCAGGATCCACTCCATCCGAACACACAACGCTGACGAGGAACAATCTTTTGCCGGGACAACATTAGAACTCTCCTCAAAAACCTGCTCCAATGTCTCTCTTGACCGACAAGCCGCACGCACATAATTCATCACATACCGGGTAATCGGATGCACCCCACCACCCGGCACCGGAGATTTAGCCGGGTCTCGCCGGATCAAATTCTCCAACTCCATAAATATCCCTCTAATCGCTTCACCCAACCTCTTCCATATAGCAATCGCATCATTTCTCAGAACCAAACAGTACTGATCACAGAAATTAGACTCAAACTCAGGCATCAAATCCCTCAACGTCTCAAACAAGTCCATAACCTTAAACAACCTCTCCGGCGACCGACTACCGATCGCCACAGCATCCGCAAAATTCAGAATCTGAACCGTTGACCCTCTGGTCACCTCCATGAACGACAAGTCGGCAGCTTTATAGAATCCCAAAAAAACACGATCACACAACCGACGCTCACTAGGGAACAGGATCCGAAGAGCAACCTTCGACGCATTTATCCATTTCACAATCTCGTCTTCGAGGTCATGCCACGCCATCCTCTGAACCTCCTCGTTGCTCAGCTTCTGTAACCCTAACCTCGATATGCTTTCTTCAAGAAACTCTCTTCTACAGCTACTGTACACGTGTGAACACTCCTTCATGAAACCTGCGTCAACCATACGCTTAACCATCTCGTGAAGATCGCTGATCACTCCCGACGGAAGTGCGTCGATGATAACGTTATAGTCCGTCAGCGGCTGTGCTACCGTTATCTCGCCGTTATCGCCGGTTTCTTCTTCGTCGTCCTCAGAGTCAAACGAGAGGTTATCCGTTGATTCGCAGCCTCTCTCCATCAAGACTCCAAACTCTTCCTCCAAGCGAAACATAGCTTGTTGCAGCAACTCCTCGGCGCAAGCGCCTATATTTTTGGCAGCGACGGCGGACATGGAGCTGCACTGCCGTACGACGGCAATCAAGTCGTCTACAGCGTCAAGGAAGGCGGAGGAGTCGGCGGAGTCGGACCAGATAGGGTGATCGGCAACTACGTATTGCGAGATCTGACGTTCTAAGGACTTGAGATTGTGGTCCAAAGCGGCGAGGGTTCGGGGATCGTCGGGGCCGAATTTATCGGAAAAGTTCAAGTTCTCGCGAGTAAATCGACCGTCGAAGTTGGAGAAGATCTGCAAAATATCGTCGGCCATAGACTCGTTGTGGCCGAGCGTTGTGGCTATGTGGCGCGCCATAGCTATGAGCCTCTCTTCGCCGTTCTCAGCCATTTTTAAATCAATTAAAATTCAAAAAGAAAATCAAAATTCTCTTCAGACCAAACACAGTATAGTTTAAGATTCTGCGCCTCTAGCCGCTTAGGACATGGGAGGCAGAGGCCGTTAAAAGAGGGAAAAGTAAAGTGGTGTACAAATGTTGAGGAAAGAGCGCATGTAATGACGAAAATGTCCTTAAATGACAGTTTGGACGAAAGTGAAAGAAGTACCGTTGGTCAGAGGCCACGCAACAGTTAAGGACAAGACTTGGAAAAAGGATACTTTGGATTCTTTTTCTCTCTCCTTTGTTTGGGCAAGTTGAAAAAGACGAAGAAGAAGTGTTCTGGGCCTGGTTGGACCCCACCGTACGAACATGAAGTCGTCGTGGACTGGCTCCGGTGTTTGTTTCTGACCCCTTAAGTGCTTACGCGTCGTCGCGATTACCAATCAAAAATGTCAAATCTACTTTTTTTTTATTTTTTAACGATTGTCAATCCTATCTTCAAGACAAAAGCTATGAATTATCCTAATTTTTTTAAATTTTAATCTAAATTCTACTATTATTTAAAATAGTATATTGTATTTTAATTAATTTCAAATTTTCAAATTTAATTTTATCAAGTTTTTTTAGTTTATAAATAACTAAATTAATATAGGTGATGTCACAATTAGATAATATAGAATGATTAGGTATTAATGTAATTTTTAAAATAGTAAAAGATTAAATTGAAAATATTATTCGATCTTTAAAATTTTCAAATTTTATTTTTAATTTTTAGTTATCTAAAAAATTTCTGTTCTTAAAACTTTGTTATTTACAAGTGATATAAATATCAAATTAGACTAATCAAGTATCACTAATGTCATAATATAACTCAACTTTTATCCCTGACTTGTACTAAATACATTCAAATTAAATTAATAATCAAAGATAATTGTGATAAATTTTTTATTTGTGTGGAATTTTTTATTAATTTTCAGCGCTTCATAAAAAATCAAGATAAACTCTTATTATTGTTAGTTATCCCTTTTGCTCTTCATTCACTATATTAATCAATGATTAAAACACTCAACCTGCTTTATTAGTTTAATCGTAAAAATTTTAAATTGTTCAATTTTTCAGTTTTATTTTTTATTTTTTGATTTGATTTATTTTAATAACTCTTATTGTTAAAAGCTGATCAATTTATTAATTAATTGATCAATTTTTATTAATTAGTAAGTTCTTATAAACTAAAGTTAATCAATTGATTTTTATTTAAGAATTTATTTTTTCAATTAAAATTTAAATTTTTCGGACAGTAAGGAGAATCTCTTTCAACTATAATGTTATTCAATTTTGACCAATTTTATAATGATCTAATACCGGTTGATCATTTTAAACTTTAATCATTTTATCTTATTGGTTTAAATTTGGGTCTAATTTTAAAATAATGGTATTACTGTAAATTACACTCTTTCTATATATTTATATACATAAAGCTTCATTGTTTGAAGTGGGTTTTGCTAGGTAAGCCCAAGATGGATTAGAGCAACTCTGTCCCCAACATCAGACCCGCTTCTGCTCATTGGCCCAAGTGGTTGCCACTTCTCCAAGTAGATGTAGAGTTGTATATTCAGTGCAGAAACTTTGGAGAAGTAACGAGAACTGAGTCGATAATGTTATTGAGTTGGTTGATAGGTGGATGAACTCAACAACGAAAACGCACCCAGAAGTCACCAATTGTCACTGCATAAGTCTAACCTACCAACAGGTTAGATTGTTAATTGCATGATAAAAAAAAATCTACCCATGAATTTAGTATTAAAATTTACTGTCCTAAATTGTTCTTATATGCATGCAAAACATGTTTAACTTTATCCTTAATTAGCCTTATATGCATGCAGCAGAAGGGGCCAAAAGGCAGAGAACATCTGGAAACCAATTTATCCAAGCAAGCCTTGATAGAATTGGCACCACATATACCCTCCACTCACACTCACACATATACACACACACTCAGTCTGGACTTGGAACACATCCATAGCTTTAACAAATTTTGTGGGGTTACGAGAATCCCACAGCTTATGGCCACATCCTCACTTGTCCAATGTTCTCCAAGTTGGTCTTCCCTACCAGTAGTACTATTACTAGTTTCACAACTACTACTTAAGATTTTCTTCACCTCTCAAACTCTTCCCTCTCTCTCAAATGGCAGACATCTGTTGTTTTTCTGTCATAGAATTCATGGAAAGTCTCTGGTTTCACAGAGTTGTTTTGTGCTCAGCTAAACCTGTCCCTAAAACCTTTACACAACCCTCTCTCACCATCACAGAGTCTCTTCTATACCCTTCATCTACTCATCTCTCTTTACCAACTCCTCCAGATGATGAAATTTCTGCACCTACTTCATCTTTTCCTGAAGATGGAACCATGTCGTCATCAGACTCAGCTCCACTCACTCTACTTGTAATGAAAACACAGCTTTGTTCAATACTTCAATGTATATGATTGTTTTTTGCTTCTTGTTCTTTGAATATCGATGATAAATTTATTGTCTTTTTCAAGGATTACTCCAAGAAATTAGGAGATGATAACAACGAAGTGGAAAAGAGAGAGAGGCCAACTAGATTGAACCCTATCACCGGCAGAGTTCGTTCTCATTCTTTTTCACCATCAACTGAGAAACGTCCCAAAAGAATTAGACACACTGCACGTACATCGCGGAGACTGCAGAAATCTATGAGTTGCAGGAGCTTGGAAGAGCTTGAGCTTGAAGAAGTGAAAGGGTTCATGGATCTTGGTTTTGTATTCAATAAAGAATACTTAACTCCCAGAATGATGAGTGTGGTCCCTGGCTTGCAAAGACTTGGATTATTCGGGAAAACTATAAACAATACCTCACCTATGGACTGTGGATCAGTAACTGAAGGTGATGATAATAAATCTAGAAAAGAAGAAGAGGAAGAAAAGAAAGGTGCTATTAGGCCCTACTTGTCAGAGGCTTGGCTGGTAAGAAGACCTGATTCACCACTGTTAAATCTACGGCTACCCAAAGTATCTACAGCTTCTGATATGAAAAAACACCTGAGGTTCTGGGCTAGAACCGTTGCAGCAGTCATTCATCGGGAATCTTGAAAATATTTCCTGACATTTGTGATCACAGAAGCCTTATCTCACAGAATTTAGTTTCTGCTCTACTAGTTAAGGAAAAATGCCTGATAAAGAGAACCTCATCTACTCAAATCTTGAGATGAGATTCTACCACTCAAATCTGTAAATATTCCACCGACAGATGCAACAGTAAAAGAAGAGCTTGTCATATGTTCTATGTATGTATGTGTATATACGCATCTAGAAGGAGAATTTTAAATAAGAAAAGTGGTGAAAAACCCATGTTGCTCTTGTTACTGATGTAACTTGTGTTCATCAGTAACATTTCTTCATCTGTTCAAATCTTAGCAAAAACTGCAAGCTAGGGGGTGACGACCATGGCGGTTTACGAGTGATTGGAGGTCTGTGGAGGTGAAAAGAGCCGTACCGCGTGCCTGTTCAGGATGGATAAGAATAATGAAAAACTTGGATTTTAGCGTAAGAAAGACTCAATTCTTTAGACAAATGCATTATTCGTAGGAGCCTGGCCGTCGTCTTGCGAGAACAAGCTCATGTGCTGACAGGCTTGGTACAACTCGTGCAGTCATTTATAGACAGTCTTAATTACTAGCTTACCTCGTAGCCGTTGTGCATGCAAAACAATGGTATAAAATCAGTACGAAACCGAAATCGTTCCGAATCAATCTCTATGCTTTTATAGCTCAATGATCCAATGTAGTTTCCTTAAACTTGAAATGGTAAGTTGTACATGACCATGACCATGACCATAATTGAGGTTGATTCGAATGAGTGGGCATAATGATTTGAAAACAAAGTGGACTTAGATAGCCTTGGTGTTGGTGGTGGGTTACACGTAAGGATAGATTGTTCTTGCAGAATCAAGGCTTACCTGATTAGCATCATCAAGAGCTAGTCTAATCGAATCAATGTCACTCAAAAATATATTATTCTTTATCATTATAATGGAAAAATGAAACTAATTCTATAATTATTGACTTTGTTTATTATCGATTATACGATATTATTTATAAAAATACAGTTTTTATAATAAAATTAATAACTTATAAATTATATATTTACAACTAATAATTAAAATTTGTCAAGTCACGAAAGCTCAAACACAAAATATCAAATACTTATATGATCTTATGGAGATTCCTCTCTAAAAGGCAGTGCTTTATGCTTTTCTAGCGACTTGATCACTTTTAATTTGCATTACATGGGACAAATTAATTAATTATAGGATAATGGTGTGATTTATATCTTAATGGCTTACAAAAAGTTTAAATAAGTTCCTATCATTATCTTTAGTATCACTTTGCACATTAACATTACTAAAATAGTTTTTTTTTGTTAACTCATGCTATTTTTTGGGATAAACTCGAATTATCGGTGGCACCTTTAAACCATTATCACACCTAGATTAATCTCGACTCGTACCTTGTGAGACTCCGAAGGACAGTTTAACACTACCACTAAATATTTAATACTGCTGCATACACAAGCGAAGTCGAACTTCCAACATTACTTAAGTAGAGACCAACTCGGTGCTCGATGGTACTAAAATAGTATTTATTATATGATCTTGAAAGTGATAACAGAGATAACAGCACAACCTTATTTAGGGAGCGGTTGGTTCGCATGAAAGAATAGTAATAGAAATATGAATGAATATACTGAAGAATGGGAATAGATATTATCATTATAATTATGATAGTTGATTAAGAGGAAGGAATGATTACCATTACCATTGATAGTAGTTAGTTCATAAAAAATATTAAGATTAAAATATTGCAATTCAATATTTAATTAATTATAATATTTTTAATTAATGAATGAATTTTATTTTAATTAATTATATTGTAACTAATTAATTATTTATTTTTAGTTAATTATAATGTAATTAATTAATATATAATTAATTAAAATATTATTATTAATTAATTAATTACAATATTTTAATTAATGAATGAATTATATTTTAATTAATTAATAATTATATTTTAATTAATTAATTAATTACAATATTTTAATTAATGAATGAATTATATTTTAATTAATTAATTAATTACAATATTTTAATTAATTAATAATTATATTTTAATTAGTTATATTTCAATTAATTAATTATATTTAATTAATTAATTATAATATTTTAATTAATGAATAATTATACTTTAATTAGTTATATTT
>JAOQMS010000004.1:34071895-34086824 GCA_027563885.1 Erythroxylum longipes
TCGACGAAAGTCGAAGCAAATAAGGCCAAAAAAAAGGGAATACAAAAGCATACCGTTACTGAAGAAGGAGCTTACCGTTGAAACTAAAACGCAAATGGCGAAGACAGTTATCCATCCTATAAACAAGGCCGCCGTTACCCAGCTGCACACATAGACACAATAATAAAAACTCGGTGTGAGATAAACAAAACTGCCCCTCTTACCCAACTGTAGGCAGAGGCATGCTATAAACAAAGCCGTCGTTACCCACTTGTAGACATAGACATAATAATAAAAACTCCCTGTGAGATATGCAGGATGCTAAAAGAAAAGAGAAATGAGAGAGAAATGAAAGAGAGATATAACCTTGACATAAAAAAAGGACCTTACTACTGAAACAAAACCGCCCCCGTTACCCAACTGTAGGCAGATGCATGCTATAAACAAAGCCGCCGTTACCCACCTGTAGATATAGACATAATAAAAACTCCCTGTGAGATATGCAGGATGCTAAGAGAAAAGAGAAAAGAGAAAAGAAAAGAGAAATGAGAGAGAAATGAAAGAGGGATATAACCTTGACATATGACATATGATAAAAAAAACTCGGTATGAGATACAGAGAGAGAGAAAAAAGAGAGAAATGAGATATGAGAAATGAGAGAGAGGGAAACGGAGAAAGCTAAATACACAACCAGAGAGAAGAAGAAGAAAAAGAGAAATGAAAGGGAAAAAACATATGACATATAGAAAAAGAAAGAAAGAGAGAGAAATGAAAGGGAAAAAAAACATATGACATATAGACCAGAGGGGGGGGTTTAATGACCATCAGATTAAACAAACGAAGGAGATGAATTCCGTAGTCGTCCATCCCCTTCGTCCTTAGTATATACATATAATAAGTTATATTTGCAATAAAATATTTGTAAATGTGAACATTCATGAAGATTCTTTGGTTTCTTTCAAACCAAATTGAAGAGGCATAACTAGTTATCATTAGATTCAAACATTTCATATATTCTCTAATCTCTTTATAGAGATTTTCATCCCAAACTAAAATATTTCTCTAGTCATTCTTAGGGTAAACTAAATTTATTCTATATTGCATCTTAGCCCATATTGTAGAAGAAAACTTGCATTTGAGGAACAGGTAATTAACAGTTTCAGGTAATGTATTGCATACGACACAAATCTGGTCATTGATTCTCTTCACTCTATTTTTGATCTTCAACCTTTCTCTAGTTACTAACTAGATTACAAAAGAAGTTTTAGGCATTACATATTCTTTCCGAACTATATTATACTAAGGAACACTCGGATAATGAAATCTTATAGCTTTTAAGCAAGAAGAGTTAGTGAATTCTCCGTTACTGCTAGCAAACTAAATTAGTTCATTTTTAATAGATAAATTAGGCATATATCTAAGAAAGATAATCTTGAAATCTGTCAACTCCTCTTCTTGCAATCTTCTACTTATTGCTTCTTGCAATCTTCTACTTATTGTCAACAATTATACGTGAGACCTTAGTGTTGATTGTCCATCTACCTAATAGAGAGAGCAACTTAACTCTTAATAATCTGCATCTTGAGGAGGGGATAAACGTTGTATTTATGTCTTAAAATGTTGATGTAAAATGTTGATGAAAGGATAAGAATGTTCCAATTGTCAAATATAATGCATTAAATAAAATTTTTGAGTCAATATAATAATTCATAAATATATATTTATGTAAATTATTTAAATTAATTAACAAAATCAATTTAACTATTATTTTTAGATTTCAACATAATTTGGCTCTAAGACTAAGAGCCATAACTCAATTTTGTTTGATAAATTAAATTCGAACAAGAACATCCTAAAATTATTAAACAAAGGCCAAATTTTAGAAGATCGACGTCTCTCATAGATGGATCGTAATGCATACGAAAGCATAATCGCCACAACAGTGCCTGCCATTAATATATAACAAACGCATCAAGTTGTATATATCTTTTGTAGGTTGGCTTCCAAAGTCCAAAAGCACTGATTAGAAGGAGGACGTTCACTATAACTAATGAAGGTTTAAACTATATTATTTTTATGAATTAATTAAATATTGTTTACATAACGGTTTACCTCAACTTTTAAAGCCGAACAAAACTAATTAACTCAAACTAATAATTTATTCAAATTGTCTTAAATTATTTTAATTTTAATTTAATTGGTTCGGGTCTAATTAAGAACCTAATTAAATTGTCATATACATAGTAACATTTGATTAGCTTATGTACGACATTAATACTACATGTATTTCATTGTTAATTTTTAATTAAAGTTTAAGAGAAGAGATTTTTTCTGAATAATTACAACAATAGTAAGTACCACCCAGTTTAAGTTCTGCTGATACGCAGAGTTTGAGAAAATTCAATAGTACATAATTTTACTCTTAATTAGTTCAGACGTTGTTTTCGATAGATTCACATGAGAGGACAAAAAACACAGACATATTAAAATAATAAAATAATTATAGTTTTAAAATAAAATAATAATTATAATAGACATAAAGCTAAAAATAAATAACAAATAAAAATATAAGTAATAAAATAAATAAACAATTAGTATAAAATAAAGTAAAAGGTAAAAAGAAAAAAGAAAACAAGTCAATAAATACACAAACAAAAAACTATACAAATTAATAAATAAATCAAACAAACCATTACAAGAAAATATTTATGCTATGTAAGGAAATATTTAAGTTAACTAATTAAGAGGGAAGTACTACATATCGAATGTTTAAGCTAATACAAGACATAAGACTCAAAGAAAAATATTTAAAAAACTTATTAGAACAAAAAAAACCTCTTTATGCAAGACCTTTATCTGAATCCGAGTACGCCAAAGTTTTTTTATTGAGGGTTATGTACTCAGTAAATTCCAACATAGTCATATTATTCTTCATTATCTTTCCTCATTTGTTCTTAGGTCTTTTTTTTTCCTTACAATTTTAAGTACAATTTTTCTCCATCTTCTCATTAAAATATCAAAACGTCTTCTGCTAATATATCTTAATTATCTAAGTTTCGTCTCTCTTAATTTTTTATCAATGTTAGCCGCTTTTTTTAAGCTAATGTTTAAGCTAAATATAAGATGTAAGACTAAAAAAATATTTAAAAGATTTATTAGAACAAGAAAAACTTTTTTATGCGAGACCCTTTATCTGAATTTGAGTATGCCAAAGTTTTTTATTGAACGTTATGTACTTAATAAATTCCAACAGAATCATATTATTCTTAATCATCTTTTCTTATTTATTCTTAAGTCTTTCTTTTTTTTTCCTTACAATTTTTAAGTAGAATCTTTCTCGCATCTTCTTATTAAAATGTCAAAGTGTCGTTTGTTAATATATCTTAATTAACTAAGTCTTGTCTTTCTTAATTTTGTATCACTGTTAGTCACTTTCATCTTATTTTTCACTATTGCATTCTTAACCTGTGTCTCTTTTAATAAATACATCAGCCGACACCAGAAGGTCCAAAACGCCTCATAAGCAGAATTCAACAAACAACCTAAACGACAACTTGGAGCATATGAGCACATACCCTATGGCTTGGTTTTCCATACCAACCACCAAGAGAATTTTGGTCTTTTCTAGGCCCAAAACACGTCAAAACAAACGTGCATATACTACTTAGAAAACGGCACCTATTGTTTATGTCTTAATTATTCTAGATATCAATATCCAATCAAATTTGTCGCTTCATCCGGAAAATTACTAACCTACACTGAAGTGTACTCAAAAACTTCCCAGCGTGGGTGACCTCGCCACTCCCAATCTTCCACCTGGACCAATCGATCAAAGGAAAGATTAATCATGATGATTAGATGTATGCCACAAAAAATAGGGGCCCACTTCAGACCCCCAGGCCCCACCACATGCATTTTCTACACAATTCATGCACTGGAGAGAGCAACAGAGCTCATCATCCGTATGTGAACGTTTGCGTGGGCCAGGGTCATGGTAGCACGTGCTTGCGTGGCAGGGATATGCAAAGCTGACGTGGCTTGAGTAGTGCGTACTGCGCACCCCTCTCTGGCTTTTCTTTAGACAATTAGTCACGTGCAGCCTTGTCTTTCATTTTACGTGTCTACGATTGAGAGCCTGAGCTTCTCTTTAGGCTGGGCTCTTCTTGTACTGTTTGGTGAAAGATAGAAAAGTTTTAAAGGAAAGTTCACGCTTTTTCTAAGCGCGTATCAACACGCGTTAAAGAGATCGGGGCTACGTGGTTATGTCAACAAGAACCCCGTTGAAATGGTTGCGCAAAAAGCAACTTTAACATGCACACAGAGCCCAGATGCGGTTAACCTTTAAGAAACAGATAGTGACGTCACAGTTTTCAATTAAATGAAAATGGAAATATATACCTAATAAAATTAATCCGAGTGATAAGCGGCTCAGTTTTATTTAAGTAGGATTTCAAATTTGAGCCCTAGCCTATGCAAAAATTCTCATTGAGAATTCACCCACCAAAATTAGGTACACGATTCAAGTCAGATTTAGATGTAATCGGGATAAAAAGTTCCGATAAATCGGGTGAGTCACGGAAAAAATATATATATATATATAACCTCAACTCCTCAATTTAATTTTCAAATAAAATATTATATACATAAGTTAAATTAACAAAAAAATTATAGAATAAAATTGTTCCTAAACAAATTTTTAATTTTTAATAATTTAAATCTTTTAATGCATCATTGCCAAAAGAGAGGACGTAAGGAATATAATGATAAGAGAAAAATTAAAAGTAACTAATATTATTGACAAATTAAAAAAGAAAAGATTAAGATAATTTGAACATGTTAAAAGGAAACATTCAAACAATTTAATAAGAAGATGCAAAAAGATCGTACTTAAAGACTATAAAAGAAAAAATAAAAAGAAAACCCAGTAAAAATCGGAAGGAAGTAATAAAAAAACGATATGACAATTCTAAAACTTACTAAGAACACGACCTGCAATAAATTTTTTTAATATATTTATATTCAAATAATAGATTCCTTATAAAAAAATCCTTCTAATTTTTGCAAGTCTTTTAATTCTTTCCTCTTGTGGTTAATCTATATTTGTAAATATAAAGTACTTATGTCTTAAGGATTTAGCCTACACTTTTATTTCTTTGTTTTAATAGTTTTATTATTATTATCATCATCATTTTATTATGTTCTCCTCTTTAAGTGGGTCATTTAAAAATATCATTTTTATTAATTAAGAGTAAGGTTACGTACAATTAAACTTTTTTACACCCTATGTTAGTGAACCTTTTATTGAGTATTGTCTTTGATGGTTTTGTTGGTAAAATGTAAAAGTAGAACAAAGCTTTTGATCATAATAATTTAAATCAGAATTAGACGATTATGTTAACCAAACTTAACCACGAAGTCCGTCGGTAGCCCCAAACGTTGACATAAAAACATAAGAAATAGACAAATATTATTTATCTAAAGACAGTCCTTAAAGATAATGTACGTTTATGCTCTTTGACTAATAACTTAATAGTAGTCAGTAGATCCTTTATTCCGGCTAAGGTGTTTATATATATATATATAAATATATATTAGGAATCTTAATTTTATCGGACTAATATTAAGCCTTTAAGACCTTACTTCTAGAGTTCTAAAGGAGGTAAATTTAGAATTTCTAGATTTTTTAAGTTCTTATGTATGATGTATATACTGATTAATCGGTTGTTAATTGATCACTGCTTTTCATTTAACATCAGGTGCTCGTCAGCTTCGTGTTCCTATTAATTCCAAACTTTTACATTGTTGCTGGAATTGTCAGAAACGAGACGTCTGCAATTGATCTGACTAAAGAGTATTTCCAGTAGACTAGAGGATCATCAACAAAAAAAGTGAGGAGTTAAAACTTATTGGACCACTCCTTTTTATCCGAGTTATGATATTTTTATCATATCAATATGTGAATAAGATTTAATAAAATATTGTTAAAATAGTTTACATGAAACAGACGATTAATTAGCTTAAGCAAACATATTCTTGAATTTACGAATTACTATTTGCCTCAATAATTCAATCCTTTCCCACTAAAAAATTATATCAGATAAAGGAAGAGAGGAGAGAAGAAACAAAACAAAAAGAGCAATTTTTATTTATCAGGGAAAAATAACCGTTGAAAGGGGACACGTGTCGCTTCCACATCCACCTGTCTTCTTCTGCTCACCTTTGGATTCCATACTCAGTTTGGTTTGTTCTCTACTTCAGTTTCAAGGCATTCATGTCATTCATTTTTCACTTCCCTATCACTCCCTCTCTCTCGTGAATTATATCTGTGTCTTTGCAACCTTGTCAATCTAGAGAGCGATAGGAGGCCACACAGAGCAGTACACATCTCTCTCTCTATTCTCTAATGGCTTTTCACTAACTCTACAAATGTTGTCTTTTGATTACTGCATTGCCTTGTCCCTGTTTTGGACATTAACCTTAACCACCGCATCAACTGACTTCGACTTTGGTACCTTAACTCTAAGCAGCCTTAAGCTTCTTGGCGACGCTCACTTGAATAATGGCAGCGTACGTCTCACCCGCGACCTCGCTGTCCCTAACTCCGGCGCCGGTAAAGCTCTGTACTCCAAACCCATCAGATTCCGGGAACCGGGGACGGGTACGGTTACGAGTTTCTCGACTTTTTTCTCCTTCTCTGTCACCAATTTCAATCCTTCATCCATTGGTGGTGGGCTAGCATTCGTCATATCGCCGGAATCTGAAACCATCGGTGCCGCCGGCGGTTGTCTCGGACTTCTAAACGTCGACGGACTTGCTTCGGGATTTGTTGCGGTTGAGTTTGATACTCTAATGGACGTTGAATTCAAGGACATTAATGGGAATCATGTGGGGGTTGATTTGAACAGTATGGTCTCTTCTCAAGTTGGCGATTTGGGTGCTTTGGACATCGATCTAAAAAGCGGCGATCTTGTTAATGCGTGGATCGACTATGGTGGCACGAATCGTGGTTTCAACATCTCGGTTTCTTACTCTAACATTAAACCGAAAGAACCACTCTTGTCTTTTAGTCTTGATCTAGATCAGTACGTGAACGATATTATGTACGTGGGATTTTCTGGGTCAACTCAGGGGAGTACAGAGATTCATAGTATAGAATGGTGGAGTTTTAGTTCTTCATTTGACTCAAATTCTGATTCTGGGTCGGCTTCACCGCCTCCGCCAACGACTAGTTTGATGAATCCAACGGCTAATTCTGTCAAATCACCGCCACCGTCTCCGGCTCCTAGTGGTTCAACTGAATCAGGAAGCGGTGCGCAACAAAAGAGTAGTAAGTCATCTTCGTGTCACAACCAGCTTTGTAAGCAGGGTCCAGGTGCCGTTGCAGGGGTTGTAACTGCAAGTGCATTTTTTGCCATTTTTGCTGGTGTTCTTATATGGGTTTTCTCTAAACGAGTCAAGCGTGTGAAGAAGTCGGAGTCTTTTGCATCGGAGGTCATCAAAATGCCAAAGGAATTCAGTTACAAAGAGCTCAGGTCAGCTACCAAGTGCTTCAACGCGAACAGAGTAATCGGGCATGGCGCATTTGGAACTGTTTACAAGGGTATACTGCCGGAGTCCGGCGACATTGTGGCAGTGAAGCGATGCAGTCATAGTAGTCAAGGCAAGAATGAGTTTCTCTCGGAATTGTCCATAATTGGAACACTAAGGCATCGAAATCTTGTTCGCCTCCAAGGATGGTGTCATGAGAAAGGTGAAATTTTGTTAGTCTATGATTTGATGCCCAACGGAAGCCTTGACAAAGCTCTGTTTGAAGCGCGGACACCTTTACCATGGCCACACAGGCGAAAGATTTTACTTGGTGTTGCCTCTGCTCTAGCTTACTTGCATCAAGAATGTGAAAATCAGGTGATTCACAGGGATATTAAGACTAGCAACATTATGTTAGATGAGGCATTCAATGCCAGGTTAGGTGATTTTGGGTTGGCCAGGCAAGTGGAACATGACAAATCACCGGATGCGACGGTAGCTGCTGGCACAATGGGGTATTTAGCACCTGAATACCTATTAACAGGAAGAGCAACGGATAAAACGGATGTGTTCAGCTATGGAGCAGTGGTTCTGGAGGTGGCTAGTGGAAGAAGACCAATTGAGAAAGAGACTACTGGGAAGATTGGGACTAACAGTAATTTGGTGGAGTGGGTTTGGAGTTTGCACAGAGAAGGAAGGTTACTAGTGGCAGCAGATGCTAGACTTGAGGGTCGGTTGGATGAGAATGAGATGAGAAGGGTACTGTTGGTTGGGCTAGCTTGCTCGCACCCTGACCCACTAGCCAGACCCACAATGAGGAATGTGGTCCAAATGCTTGTGGGTGAAGCAGAGGTCCCTATAGTGCCTCGAACGAAGCCTACCATGAGCTTTAGCACCTCCCATCTTTTGATGAGCTTGCAGGATAGTGTGTCTGACTTGAATGGTATAATCAATCTCTCTACTTCTTCTTCATCCGAAGGCAGCTTCAACGGCGGTGACATAGTTTGATGAGAAGGAAAAGGCCAAAACCCTTTGTTTAATGACTCATAATATATTTATTTATCATTCGTTTATGTATGTAAAACACAATAACATGGCAATGTAAGCAGAACAAGTTCTTAAGGGGGGCATTTTTGTACTAAAAAGTCATTGGTGGGAGTCATTTTCTAGGTTTCATCGGTGAGTAGTTGTCTTCACAAGCAAAGCTCAAAATAGTCAAAAAGTAGGCACAAGAATTTGAGTAGAGGCTTGGCAAAGTATGGCAAAAAGGACATTGCATGTTTATCATTAACTTTTAAGAATTAATCAGACAACGGCCAACTTACTTAGGCTACTTGGTCACATATTTGAGGTATAATATTAAAGAAGTTGACGCCACTTGCAACTTGCAAGGCTTCGTTGAGTTCTTAAATTAACTTTGCAAAGACTTTGTTGTTGCCTTATCACGTATGTACTATGAAACAAAGTAATTAAGATTCAAAACTACTTTTGCGGCCTACTTTTTTATATGTCTCGAGCAAGTTGGAATCCTATACGATTCCTACTTAGCTCAACTTCTTCCTTTCTGTTCTCTCCCTTCCTTGTCCTTACTACTTTTTCGTTTGTTTCTCGGCAATTTCATGGATTTTTAACTGATTCTTGGTAACTTTTATTCACTTTCCCGGAAAATTCATTATGTTTCTTGTCCCCTTTTTCTTAAGTGCCTCATCCAATCCGTAACAAAAGTAAGAAAGGTACAGTTGAGCATTAGACAGCGGCCGTGGCCCGTTGGTTGTCCTACCTAACTAATCAATAGTTGGGTACATTGGAAATAGTGGTAGTTCAGTACAACATGGTATTAGATATTTCCTCTTTGACGAGACCACCGATGTTTCTGGTAAAATGTCACAGTAATTGGTCGGAGTGTCATGTTTTGAGTGTCCATTTGGTTGCGTTTGAATCTGCGATTTGATATAAATAAGTACTTATTCATCACAATTTTTAAACACAATCACATGTTTGGATCTGCAGGCAAATAACTGGAAATTGGAAGAAACTGCGATACTATCGCAGAAATCGATAAGTATAAAGAGGGTTGTGGTACGAAAGTACTTCTGCGGTAGAAATTCTATTTTCTATTAATAATCTTCTGATAATTATTATTTTCCATTATACCCTCAACTAATAAAAAGCAAATCCAACGTATCGTCTTCTTCGTTGATTTTATTTATATGACTAATAATATATTTTTTATGAAATATTTAATTTACCAAGTTTATTTTATTTATATTTTCTTATTTATAATTTTAAATTTATATGACTAGTAATATATTTTTTAATTATTTATACAACAATTAATAGTTTATTAAATCAATAGGCCTTTTAGTCATTTTATCTCTTTTCAGCAACCGCAACCACACTTGCCCAACACCTTTTTTCACTTTTCAGCTGTTACCAAAACAACAATCTCAAACACATAAGTACTTACATTTCAGCAGGTTGATTTCAGTAAATTATCAACCGCTGCCGCTCTCTCAAATTAAGCCTTAATCTTGTCCATATATTTATGTAGACTTTACATAAATGTGTTGATAAAATAGGAATTGGTTAACTAAAACAGAATTTATGAATTATAACTTTTTGCTTTGAATTATAACTTCAATTCTCTGTTTTTCTTTCTTCTTCTTTGAGAGGGCATCAAGTCTTCAAAATTAAATTCTAAATCAATCCTCCGACACAAGGGGTAAGGTGTCGCTTGGGTGTCGAGAGGTATCCAAATCATGGAAGCCTTTAACTTATGATATAACTATTGAATATAAAAATTAAAAAATTATTTAATTTTTAAATTTTTTGAATAAAATTCTTCTAGTTTTTATTTTTCAGGAAAAAATCTTTTATTTTAAATGTTGGTGAAAAAAATATGATAAAATACACAAATTAATCAAATATCATTTATAGGAAGATTCAATCAAATTCTTAAATTTGAACTTAAATAATTAAATTCTACTTAAGTTAATAATTTATTATAATTATTTTAAATTTAATTTAAATTAATGATATATATAATTATCTTAACTTATTAATTTAAATAATTTATTATAATTACCTTAAATTATTAATTTAAGCATAATTTTATTAGTTTGAGTCAAATTTAAAAGATGAGAGATTATCATGTCAATAACATTTGATTAATTCAAATCTTAAGTTTATAATTATTAAAAATTAAAATTTTTAAAATGATAAACATTAAAAATTATAAAATATATTTTCCCCGGCAACAAACTGAGTTCAGATTTTCTGTACCTATTATTTTATTTTAATCTTATATTTACCTCTCAAAACGATGTCATTTTATGTCTATTTATATATAAAACGATGGTTGTTTTGAGGACGAAAATATGGTTGAAACTAGGAATATTAATTTTAATCCAGCCTGATTTTATTTGGAGTTGGATCAGTCACGAGCAGAAGCTGTCTTATTTTTTAAATTTTTTTAAAAAAATATATAAGATTGGTCAATCCAACTTATTGACGTTAATAGACACAAAAGATACGATGGTACACAAACCAGAGTTGTGTTGCGCATGCTTTGATTGATGTAATGTCGTTGATCTCAATTCACCAAGCGATGGGTCTTCCTCTTCCATGTGCTAAACCCTGGCCGTACCATGTATGGTCCATGTACAGATCAGCGTGTCAGAGATTGGCGAGAAACGAGTGGACAGGTATTTAGTATTTTACTCCTTTGGAGTTTCAATGAATCCGACTGCGTGTTTCATTTCTCTCTCCATAGCTGACTGCAGACAAGATTCTTCAGTTTACATGTACTAACGTAACCTCCACACATTATTTCTTTCCTTTCTTCATACTCATTAATCACTGTACTCCAGAAGAGCTCTTGTTCTTTTCATGGAAATTAATGTAAAGCTGTGCCCTGAAACCTGCCATGTAAAAGACTCTCAAACGAGGCTAAGTGAGAATATTGTCAGATTAGCCAATTTGGTAATTGTATATGTTAGATATACGGTGTATATATATATTTATTTTATTTTAATATGTTTTTATAAATTGGCATTTTATTATTATTTTATGTTCAAAAGAACTAGTTGACTAATGTTCTAAATATAATATAATTATATCTTTCATAGATATGAATTTGATAAAGGATATTGCTAGAAATTTTATTTTGAATGAAGTTATTTTATGTGAAGGCAGTGGCAAAGGGGTAATTGCTGCAAGTTCATTGTGAATTAAGTGATTTTCTAGAAAAGATACGAGTATGTGTTTTTGTCTTTGTTTTTTGAGAACCCACGGCTTATTGGTGGTGAGTAGGGAGAGTGATTTATGGTGTGTGCGTGAGTGTTCTGTGTGGTGCGTGATATTGTGGGTCTTTATCGTGAGAGTTGTATATGTCTCTATCATGGCAAAAAAGGTGAATCAACTAGTTTTACGTATTTGAAGCGTGGTTCATTTAGTGTGTATATCTCTATTTAGGGGTTGAACTGAATCTGTGGGTGTTGGTGTCAAAGGAGGAGTGTGAGTTAATTGTATTTTTGGGAAAACATAGCTGAAGGTGTGTTGTTCTTTTGGGTTAGAGATACAGGGTGTTTTAATTGTTTTTTGAATCAAGACTTGCTCTTCATGACTTGTACGTGAAAGGCATATGGGGTTCTCTTGATTCTTGTGTGGATGACGTAACCTATAGTGTGTGGTTCTCTGTTGAGTTTTTACGCAATCCAAGTTACGTATGTGTGCTGCTCTTTTCATGATTGTGCGTGGTTAATAGGTCTGTAAGTGCAGCTGTAATTTTCTTTTGGTAATTTCGAGAATCAGCTGGTTATCTTTGCATTGGAATTTTTGTGGATCACGTCACCTGGGCTGAATGATTTTGTGCTACATTTTCTTTGATGTGTTGTCGTTGATTGGATTCTTGCAGCTGTGATTTCTGTAGAAGTTTTCGTGACTTGATTATGAGTTCTGCGTGAATCAGTCCGTCGTTGTTGCAACAACTTCTAGATTTGTTTCAATTGAGCTGAACTTTTCGGGAAGTTGTTCTTCTCTTTTATCTCAAGTGTATTATTGTTCTGTTCTTAGTTGATTGATCACTTGAGTTTTTTTATTAATTATCTTTTAATTAATAGTTGTTTAGAAAATTCTCTGACGAGTTTAACACTAGTTGGTCACGTTATTGGGTGTGAAAATCTTTCACACGAAGTAAGGTTGAGAGATAGTGTCAATGGTCGAGTAGTGTCGGTTTAGTAAAGCCTTGGGTAAAACTATTGTACTTCAGTCAAAGAATTAATCTGGGTGAGGATCCCGCAGGTATAGGCAAGAAGTTCCGAATTGCGTTACCAAATTTCTGGTGTCATCTGTTATTTTTCTTTTGATTGATTTTTGTTTTTATTTATGCCAGAGACGATCACATAAAATCGGATAGTTTGCGAAACTACTACGTCCTACGGTTTTTCAGCATAGATTATTGTCAGGACTTGGAATCCAAAGCTAATCACAAGGTTTAGTAGATGGTTTCTTCGCCCACAGGATTTGAAATTAAAGAAAATGAGTATAAACATAACTAAATATTTTGTAAGTGTTTATTCGATAAAGAGGAATGATTTGATTAAGTAAAATGTTTTAAAAACTAAACCAAAAGTTAAACTTATAAGAAAATAAGTTTAAAGTTGAAAATGTTTAACCAGTATATCATCATAAAATTAGCTAAAGATTGAATAAAATTAAACAATATGAAATTTGATTGAAAAAATATTTTCAAAAAATTTAAAGTTTAATTAAAAATTATTAAATAAAAATTAATTGATTTATTTTGGTTTATAAAAATTTATTAATTAATAAAAATTGATCAATTAATTAATAAATTGATTAATTTTTAACAACAAAAGTTATTAAAGTAAATCGAAGTTCAAAATTTTTATTATCGAATCAGTTAAATCGGTTGAGTTTTTTAATCACTGGTTAATTCATTCAATATAGAACTATTTAACTTCCATCAAACAATAGTTAAGTTCCTAGTTGAAGCACAAGCTTCTGCTTCACTCTGGAACAGGAATGTGCTATTTCGAACCATATCTACTCAAGAGATATAGAAAGAAAGAAATCAGCGAAAATTCCAAAGCAAGGAACGTTCTACGGATTTAGTGCTATGAGCAATTATTCAGAAGGGTAAATAACAATATTTATGTTGTGAAATGAAACAAGCTCAATCGAGATAAAGGAATGGGAGTTTAGCTCTTACCTGAGAAAGTTTAATAACGCATGATATTGCATGTTGCTGTGTGAGATTCCTTAGCTCTCACAAGCTCTCTACAAAAATATGGAACGTCTGGTTAAAGTAGCTTTAATAAGATGAAAATTCCATAAACAAGGAGTTAGAGGTTGGCTCTTACCGACGAATGGCGATGACGATCGCTTAAGGATCCCAACCCTAATTTGGAATGTTCTCGAAATGATCTAAAGGAAGGATGGAGTCCTTAACTCCTTTTGCTCTACACCATGGTTTGATGTCGTTTTACATGGCCACTTCTAGGCCTGGCAAAATTTCATCCGAACTGATAACCCGATCCTGTCCGATCTAGAAAAAATCAGATACAGGTTAGAATTCTTTTGACCAAATTTAAATTAGGTTGATTGATTTTTGTCCGAATTAAAATTAAATCTGGATCCGAGTTGACATAATCGGACAAAATGTTCGAATTTTTAAAATTGGACAGCACCGAACATTTAAAACTGATTAAAATTGTTCGATCCGAATTTAAAATAGGAAAAAAATCATTGTTTCAAAATTTGGTGAAGAACAAAATTTACATACTTTTGAATTTTGATTTTAAGTGTGCTTGTTTCTTTTTCGCCCTTTTTTCTTTGTGGCAGCCAGAGAGCACCAAAAAGCTTGCTTTGTAATTTTTATTTTTTACAATTCAAAGTACAGTCCCCACTCCCCACTCAGCACATGCTACACTCGGGAGTTTCTGTAGCACCCCACTCCTACAAGATCCGAACCCGACATCGTTGATGATATCCGAGTCCGTGCCCAGCGAGGGTGGCGTGCTAATGCACTCAATCATTCAAAAGTCGGTATAAAATTTTTTATAACATAACATGCGAAATATAAACTCAAATTGGCCCCACATTCATTCATCATTATTTTCAATTAGTGCAAATTTTCAATAGTCATTCGGGCCCTTCCACAAATACAAAGCACTTAAGTCAGCTTGACTTTATAACTGACAGAATCATTTGTACAAAAGTTCATAATACACAATTTATACAGAAATAAGAAAACACTAATGCAGACGCGAACTGATCCTGACCTCTATCATTCACTTGTATGCTGTAGGTATACTCCCGTTGGCCTTACAGGGTATTCTTCTAATCCTGAAAAATAGTTGCAAATTTTGGGTGAGTTTTGCGAACTCAATGAGTGACCAT
>JAOQMS010000004.1:34089400-34118418 GCA_027563885.1 Erythroxylum longipes
ATTGCTGACGTCATTCTGAGATGAAGCAAAATGAGACGGTCAAACTGAGACGCAAAAAGTCAAACTAAGACGATGAAACCTCATAACTTGTAATGCTCATATCTTTCGACTCCGATATCCAAAATTTACAAACTGTATATCGTTAGAAAGATGGTAAAAACCTCTACAACTTTCAAGAAGATAATTTTGCCAAGATATATCTATGTAAATCCACATTTTCTCCTGAAGTTAGAACACGAATTTCCCCTTCAGCTCCCAATGTACTGGACTCGGTTTTCACTTCATGACAAATTTTGAGACTTTTATAGATAGAATTGAATTTTGATGTTTGCATACTAAATGTAGCCATATATCTCTAGGTTAATCCAAATCAAGAATCGTCTCTTTTGGACAACTATAGAAAACGTTGTGACTAAAAGACTGAAGCATATTCAGGGAACATTTTCCAGATCACTAACAATTTTGTTTTCACGTCTTTCCTTATCTCAACTCATACCTAGATCACTCTTTCCACTTTCTCTACATCTCATTTTCAACAACATCACATTTAAAAACAATCATGCCCAGAAGTTGTCAATGAATGCATGTACACTTATTTTTGTACAAAGATTCGATATTCATGTGCATATATGCTAACATTATGCATGAGCAAGAAAAATGCATTTCCTTAATCTCTCTTTTAAGCTTACATGCATTGAAATTTTAGGTCCTAACCCTTAATATGGGGCCGGGATGTTACAGTTTCCACATAAAAACCCGAAAGAACCTAATCTACATTTTCTTGCTAGTCATCAATCGTTCTTGTCTCTCTGTATATCACTTTGCTCTCTCCTCATGCTCTCTTTTTCTTCATTCTTGTGGTTTTCTTCTTAGCCTCTTAGGTTTTTCATTTTAATTTTCGTTTTTAAGAGACAACATACTAAAAAATGGCTAGTAGTGAAGGGAGAGAGAACGATTTCAACATTTCTGATTCAGAAGTGGTAAATTATTCTCCTCCCTTTCCCCCTTCTTTCTCATGGTAATGTTAGATTGTTTTTTTTTGTGTTTGTTATGTTATGTTTTTTTTTCAGTTTTTGTTTTTCGATTCAAATATTTTTTTTGACTAATTATATTGTTGCATTTTTTCCCTATACTTATGTTAGATCTAGGCCTAGCAAAAATTATAGTTTTGATGAAAACTATATTCCAACAATCCAGATGACGATCAAAGCGGACCAAAAAAATTGATACTCTGAGGAAGTTTTTTCTAAGTTGGATCTGGTTGCTTAGTTCAAAATTTGTTTCATCTGTTTTTTTTGCAAAAAAATTTTGCCTGGACTGGTTCTTTTGTTTGCTTTCATGAGATGGCGTAAAGTGATTTTTGTTATTTTGTCTATGTTTTTATATAAAATTTTCGTATATTTGTTTTTGTAACTTTTGTGTGATTTTCATTTTTGTAACTTTTTTTTAATTTGTGTAGAAACAACCAAACACATCTGCATCAGTGAGCAGTACAAAAACTAAAGGAAAGTGCAAGAAGAACAAATATGATGTTTGGGACTACTTTGAGATCCTAGAAGAAGGCACCTTCACTGAACCTAAAGGCTATGACTTTAGGAGAGGGAATTGTATTGGTTGTCACAAAATGTATATCGCTGATAGTAGGTACAGAACCACTAGTTTGAGACGTCATGTTAAAGATTGTTTGGTTTTAAACAAAATACATTCTGATTTGAAGCAAATGTTTATCCAATCTACATTAAGTAGTGGTGAAATGTCATTAAGGACTACTAAGTTGGATTAACAACTATATAGGAAGCTTTGACAATGATGATTATGCAACATGAGCTACCATTTCTGCTGGTTGAATATGATGGTATTAGAAAGCTCGATTCCTACCTTAATCCTAAATCTAAACGCATAACTAGAAACATTGCTAAGGCTGATATTTTTAAGTTGTATAAGAAGACTAAGGCTTCTATTGAAGAGATGTTTAAATCATGCCCTAGTCGAACATGTCTTACTATGGATATGTGGACTTCTTTGACATCAGAATCCTTTAAGGCAATCATTGCTCATTTTATTGATAAAGATTGGAAACTCAAGAACCTAATCCTTAATTTTGCTCATTTACCTCCTCCTCATAGTGGTGTGCTTATTTCTGAAAAGGTTTCCAAATTGTTGAGTGGTTGGAATATCACGGAAAAGATATTTACCATCACCATGGACAATGCTAAAGCCAACGATGCTTTTATTGAATCTTATAAGAATGTCTTAAATGCAAAACGTGTGCTAATTTTAAAATATAAGGTTTTGTAAGTGCGTTGTGCAGCCCATGTGTTGAATTTGATTGTGGAGGAAGGGCTAAAGGTAATTAATGTGGGAATATTCAAAGCTCGAAAGAGTGTTAAGTATGTTAGAGGTTCAGGTGCTAGGCTTAAGCATTTCAAAGAATGTGCTAAAGAATTGAGCATTTCTTGTGATAAAAAGCTAAAGCAAGATGTAGCAACGAGGTAGAACTCTACTTATGAGATGTTAGAATCTATTCTTTTTTATAAGAATGTGCTTAATCGTTTAGCTAGTGTTAAACCTCATTTCACCTATTGCCCCACATTTGATGAATCGGAGAAAATTGAGGCTTCATGCAAGTTTTTAAAACTCTTTTATGATCTAACCCATTTGTTTTCTGATAGTAAATACCCCACCGCTAATCTTTTTTAACATAGTGTTTGGGCTATTCAATCAAGATTGGTTGAGAAGTTTATGAACCCGGATTCTTTTATTAGTTCAATGGTGCAAAGAATGAAAGTAAAATTTAATCATTATTAGGAAAAGAGTAATTTGATTCTTGCCATTGCTGTCATTTTAGACCCTCACTATAAGATGAAGTATGTAAATTTTGCTTATTCTAAGATCTATGGAAAAGATGATGGTGTTTTGAGGGTTAAGCAAGTTAGGGGTGATCTTTACGCACTGTTTAAAGAGTACAAGACAACATTAGGCAATTCCAGATGTCAAAGAGCGGGTTCAGCCAGACAAGTTGATCATCGAGGACAATCTAGCTCTCAAGGTGTTACTGATCCATACTCTTCTGTAAGTGTTATGATATTTTTAATATATGTTAGTTTAATTATATTTGTACAAGTTTTTATTTTATTATTAATATCCACATGTATTGTTTTGCTTTTTAAGGATTACGATGAATACGAAGGTGATCAAGAGTACTTGGAGGAAAGACCAGAGGTGGATTTGTACTTAGGAGAGCCCCTTGTGGATAGGAAACTAGATTTGGACATCTTACAATTTTAGAAATCGGTACAATATCATTTTCCAAATTTGTCTAAGCTTACACGTGATATTTTAAGTATTCCCGTAACTTCTATGGCATCTGAATCAGCCTTTAGTTGTGGAGGTAGAGTTTTGAAACCGTCTAGATGTTTATTGTCTCATGAAAGGATTGAGGCAATCATTTGTACCCGAAATTGGATGTTTGGATTAAAAGGTATGTACTCTAAAATTCTAAAATCTCATGTCTCTCTTTTATTATTTTGATTGTAAAGTATATCACATGCTCTTTTGAAAACTTTTTTTTGTATTTTTAATTAGTTAATTTTTTATTTAGAACAAAATAATGACAACATTGAAGGATTAACCGACGAAATGCTAAACTTGGATATCAATGAGGCTATTTCATATGAATCTAATCAAGTAGTAGTTGATGAGTGGTAGAGTTTATCATTACTTTATTCTAATTTATTGTATTGAGTTTTGATTGTTATATACATGTTAGCTAACTTGTGTCATCTTTTGTTTTTTTTCCTCAGATCATGGAGTCTTTGGGACATGAAGAGTGGGATATGAAGAGTTTGATAAAGAATGATTTGTTATTTCTTGCATATCTTATTTGGTTTGAATTTGTAGTATGAACAATGTGGTCTACTGGTTTTAGATTTGGTGTACTGTTTGTACTTTTGTGGCTTCTTGCTATAATTTTGTTGGAGACTTTGAATTTGGTGGTTTAATTTTGTTTTTTTTATAATTTGGTTGTAGACTTACCATTTGTTTGGTTTGAACTTCAACTAGACAACTATAATTTAGCTTTCTTTGCTATAGTTTTTTGATTGGTTTTATAGAGAAAAAGAGATGGGAAAAAGATGGTGCAATTTAATGGCCCTTTGCTATTAGTTAAAATCGGACAAACAGGTTCCAACTAGGTTAGTTGTTTTTCATTTCGATTCGGTTTCAGGTTAGTTTGGTAAAAAAATTTAGTTTTAAACCAATTTAGAGTCATAAAATTTTTACCTTTATCTAAATTATATAAAATTGGTTTGATTTGAAACCTATTTTTTGCTAGCCTGAGGGCCCACTTCTTCATACGGTGTCGTCCAACTCTTTAGTGGACGACACCGTATGAACAAAAGTATATTCGAATGTTGCAATTTTTTTTCAAAGTATAATTATCTATTATAGAACTAATATTTTATTATAAAAATATAAAAATATTATAAGATTAAAATTATATTTACTAATTTAATAAATTTGAATAATAATTAACAGTGAAGAACTATAAATAAAAATATCACATATTTTTGTTGATAATGATTTTAAAAAATAAAAATTGTCATAACAGTGGTTATAATTTTTGTTTATATAATATGTTATAGAGATGAGACCTCTTGTTCTGATTAACCAAACGGACAGGATTCGGAAGGAAGAGGTGCTCCAACCCTATCTGACGCGCCTGTGTTGTCCTCTGGAATCAGGAATATTTGAAAGTTGACCCGGGCGATGGTAAACCAGGTAGATAGACTTTGCTCGTGGGGTCATTGATCAGACCATACAACTGGCCTGGCGATGTTGAGACACTACAGCCCGTTTCCATCAAATTGGGTTACTATTGTAGGGTCGAGATTGACATTCTTGTTCCTTAAAACTTATAACACAAGCATCGTACTACGATGTTTCATTTTCAATATGAATAACTTTAATCTTTCTTTAGTTTGGATGTATAACATTAAATAAATTAGAATTAGTTCGTTTTATTAACTACCAATTTCTTAAAGTTCCCAAATTGATCTCTTCTTTTCCTTCAATTCTCTTCAAGGCGTTAACATGCTTCAAATCAATTTATATGGTAATGCATACCAAATAATCACGATTCCAAGTTAAAATAACTAACAATCTAATTTTAAATCTATAAATAGTAGATTGGGTTGTACTTAAAAGAGTCTTTGATTTAAGAGAAGCATGCTATGAACGTAAAATTTTATTACTACTAACAAAAAATCAAACAATGTTACTGTAAAAATCTTGCTGAGACGTAGAGTTTGAGGAGGTTTAATAATATGTAATATTACCTGCAACTAGTAAAAAGACTATTTCTAATAGACTCGCAGGAAGAAGAAAAAATGAAGTTTTGAAAACTATTTGAAGAAAATAAAAACTAAAAATATAAACAAATAATTGTATTTAAAATAATCGATATAATGAAATAAGAATAAGAACATTCGAAACCCAATTTCAAATAAATTCAAACAAAATACAGATATAAATACAAATACAAATAAATAATAAATGATAGTAGAAATACAAATAATAATACAAATACTAATAAATAATAAATTAAAGATTAAAGATTAAAAGATACCAAAATGAAAAAATGCTAAGGAGAAACTACCGTAGATAAAAATGTTTAGGCTAAATACAAGATATAAGAATTGAAAAAATATTCAAAAAGACATATAAAAAGGAAAATGACCTCTTTATGTAGGATCTTTAACCCGTATCTTACTTTCCCAAGTTTTATATCGAGGGTCAAGTCCTTGGTAAGTTCTAACATCCTTCCATAATACCTCTCTCTAATTCATCTTAGGTCTTCCTCTTTTTCTCTTACAGTCCCTAGGTATAATTTTTTTTGTATATTCTCACTAGGGCATTAAAGATGTCTCTACTCAACATGTTTGAACCACCTAAGTCTTGTCTCCCTTAATTTATTATGCCACCTTTAATTTATCTCTTCTTATAAGATTACACATTTAACAAGCATCTTCATCTTTGTCATCATTAACTTATGCTTATGCACTTGTTTAATTGGCTAACACTCAGTCTATATCACCTCCCTCTAGTTCTTCTTAGGTCTTCTTCTTTTTCTCTTACATTCCCTATGTACAATTTTCTTATATTTTCTTACTAGGGCATCAAGATGTCTCCACTTAATATGTTCGAACCATCTAAGTTTTGTCTTCTTTAATTTACTATCAATATTAGTCACCCTTAATTTATCTCTTACCACTACATTATGATTTTATCTCTTCTTATAAGATTACACATTCAACAAGCATCCTCATCTTTGTCATCATTAACTTATGTCTATGCACTTGTTTGATTGGCCAATACTCGATTCAGATCAACTCTCTCCAGTTCTTCTTAGGAATTCTTCTTTTTTGCTTGCAGTCTCTAAGTACAATTTTCTTGCATCTTCTTACAGGAGCGTCAGGATGTCTCATCTTAATATGTCTGAACCACCTAAGCATTGTTTTCCTTAATTTAATATCTCAATATTAGTTACCCTCAATTTATCTCTTATCACTACATTCATGATCTTACAATCAATATTAGCCACCAAGACATGTCCCTTTAGATTTTTTTGTGAATCCATCCATTGCTACTGTAAATAGGAAGGAGCTCAAAGAGGATGCTTGATGTAGTCCGATATCGATAAAGAAATGTTATGTATTTCTTTATGTTGCCTTTATTCTATTTTTAACACTTTGATATATATCCTTAATAACTCGTATATGGGCCATAAGAACTCTCTAAACTTCTAGAACACAAAATCAATAACTATATTACCTTTTTTTTCCCTCTAGAAATATGAGAACTGAAAGCTTTAAAAATCTCAAATCAAAGTGGAGATAAAATGGGGTATAAAATAAATGAATTTAAAAAACAATCAAAATAAAAGTCAAAATTATTAAATTACACACTCTACCATAGGGGGTGATAACGAAATATCTAAAACTTAGAGGACCTACAGCAGTTGCGATCAACAAGCACTAAGATATGTAGAGGTCTCTGTTTCTTCAGTTCAGATACGTATTTTTCATCAAAATCGCTCTCTGGATTCTTCAAGAGAGTCTCAGTCCGTACGAACTCATCTTTGGCCGTCATGGCCGACGACTTCGAGTTTTCCGATCAGTCACAGTTCCAGGGAACGGTGAGTCTACTCCTAATCTGTTCCCATTTCTGTCTCCAGATGAAATCTGAGGTCTTCCTGAACAGTAACCGATATTTTTAGGCCTATAACTTCTAATTGTGAGATCAATGCATTTTTAGTTTCTGATCTTTTGGTTTTGGATCTGGGATTATGATAATTCTGCTTTCTATTTATGTTTGTTCCTTGTTCGTTTGTCGTTTTCGGGGTTTTAGTTCTGCATGTTTAGTCAATACGTTTGATCTATGTATAGTTCAATTGATCTTGCATTGAAAGGATATGAACGAAAAGTTATGTCGTTGCTTGATTTTAGGTTTTTCTGGCGCTTGATTGCCTGGATTTTAGTAGTTGATTTCAGATTGTTGATTAATTAATCCTGAATTAAGTATTTCACTTCCCAAACAATGGCCTTTGTCGGTAGTTTCACACTTACCCGCTACCCTTAATATTTGCCTCTTTTTGGCACCGAGCCACCTTGAGAGGGAGTTGCTAATGTTATGTATAATTAGTATAATTTGTGATAATCTTGGTAATTCTTATGACATTATGACGTAGTGTGGAAAGTTCAATGGCTAAGATATTGTGGAGTCTTGGACACTAGGTTTTGCCAACTTATTTGACTGTCTTGGGAAAGTAACTTATTTTCAGCTATGTTGAATTGATTCAATGTAGCTGGGATATTGTTGTTGTTGTTGTTGAATTGATTGAACCTGTAATCAACATACTCATTGTTTGTTGCTTGTTATTGTTGTAACTATTAGGATTTTGAGAGTGTCAGGACTCACCATCATAATGGTTCGCAGTCATGTTGATTTTGTTTTGCTATTCCTTTTCCTTTTTGTATGTCATATGCGTGTGTTCTAACTGGGATATGATTTATGTTTTGTTGGATAGGGAAATGTTATTAAGGATGTTCCAGCAAAAGGGTTAAACCCAGGACTGATAGTTCTGCTGGTTGTAGGGGGTTTAGTATTAACATTTTTGATTGGAAATTATGCTCTTTACTTGTATGCCAAGAAGAATCTACCTCCAAAAAGGAAGAAACCTGTCTCCAAGAAGAAGATGAAAAGGGAGAGACTGAAGCAGGGTGTTTCTACACCAGGAGAATAAGAATATGGAACTTGCTTAATGCTGCTTTCCTGGACGTTGAACTTTTCGGTGAGGAATGTTTCTTTGCTATTTCCCATTTTGGGTTCATACTTCTTAGGAATTTAAACTCATACTTTAGATGTTAATTTTACATTTCGGTAGAACTCCAAATGAAGCTGCAGCTTATCAAGAGGATGCATTTTGCCTTTTTCACATCCTTCTGCGCCCATTGTGATTCCTGTTCTGTTTATCCTATGTCGCTGTAGCTATTTATGAACTTAGAATTGCCAAGTTTAGATACGCGGATCATTTTAAGTTTTAAAGTTGAAAAGTACTACAATAGTGTCTGACCTTCACAACCTCTTCAATCCCCAAATTAAGAAATTTAGGGATCAAATCCCAAATCTTCCAAATTCTCTCCCCGGATCCTTTCTATTGTAAAGGGGGTATGAAAGAATAACGGGAAGCCCTCGTGTTGTTAGCAACTGGATAGACAATCTTTCTCGTAGTAGTATGAACAAGATTGTTGCCAGAAGCAGGATGTTCTTTTCGAACTCCTATCGATTTATGGTATCCAAATGCATACCTTTTTTGCTAAGCTTAAAATTTTGCAAGAACTTCATATCCCAAGGGGGTAGCATTGGAGTCGTCATCTAACCAAATGTTAAACATTTCCCCTTCTATGCTATCTCCGGATCATCTAGCATTCCTTTCACAAAGTGCAAAGACACAATTATAAAGCAATTTCTTACCGAAAATCAACTCCATTCCAAAAGTATAGGACATTGGATCTACGTATATCACGTACTAAACAGAGCCCAGGCACAGTCTAGATTTCACCGGCAAATCAACACCACTTGACAGGGTCTTCCGTTCAATGCTTTGGCAGATTATCTAAGCGAAAAAATTACAAAACAAAAGAGACATAGGTATATAGACAGGACAGGATATCAGTAGTTCATGCTCGGATAAGATCCATTCAAGCTCCACGGCCCATAGTCTGCTCCCCAGGTGGGATCATAACCAAGACCGGTCGAGCACTGAAGCCAGGGTGAGGCACCTTTCGACGAATCTCACGTCCTTCCTGGCAAAGGGCACACGGGTGGCAAAAAACATGAGTTGCAAAATCGCATGTTGACTCACACCGCTCACGTTGGAACTCATCTTCCACACAGCTTCCGCAGCAACCACATGACCTATTAAGTGCCTCACAGCTACCCTGTTTCATATAACGGATATTAGTACACAAAAAGCTCCTTCAGGATTTTTTCTCCGGCAATAATTGCATAGAACTAAAAGGGAAGATCAGGTTCATCCAAGTACTACGAAAAAGGATGGAAAATGATCCATATTCTATAAGAGAGCAAGCTGCCTGACAAAATATGGACCAGTCGGAAGGTAAATTGTAATTCAAAGCAAAATATAGAAACAAAAATAAATGCCTTAAAACCACCATGCTAACTTCACAGAAACAAGAAGGAAATCATACAACTCGGGGAATGGTTTGGATCATTGTATTAAAATGCATTTATGTTTGTAGCATAATATGATGATAACAGGGCGTGGTACCACCAACAAAAAAAGGCAAAGTTGACACAAAATGTGGCATATATCAGAAGGATGGACTAAATGACAATTTATGCAGCATAACATAAAGAATTGCAGAAATTATGCTGCATAAATTGCAAGAAACAGACAATTTACAGACACATATCCATCAAATGATAGATGTAAGGTGACAAAAATAAGTGTGAGGCCTTTTGAAATCAAAGATAACATCACAGTTGCAGGTATATTGAACAGAAGAAATAAGTAAATAACATGCCTCTAGGTTGTACTTCCTGCGAAGCGCTATGCGGCTCGGGTAAGTAAACCATGGTGCAAGGCAATTCCAACCAAAAATGGCACTACCAATCAGGTATAGACCAGTGTAAGACAAGCAGTGATTTGTGAATGTTCCGGTACTAGATCCAAGTCTCTCGATATTGCTTCCATACAGCACGCAAGGGGCTACGCTACCCAAAAGACCTGAAAAAAATTGCAAATGTCGTAAACCCAATCACCTAAATACTATGCTCTCAGGATGGGATGATAGCAAGAGAAATGCTGCAAAGAATCGTAGACCTGGCAGACAACACACAGTTTCTCTCCCTCAAATCAAACTGTTCCCTAATGATGTTATCAAGTTTGTCTACTCCCAAGAAACAGCAATGGGAAGAGATCTTAAATCAATACAGCATATTAAATTGGTAGTCCGTTGACCAATCCAGGTTTATGAACATGTGTTATCATAAGCAAGAATGGAGATATGAAACTAACATTTGAGCTTAAAGCCGACCAAAGCACGCACTTCTCCTAGTTATCAACCAAGTGAGATTTGAACAAATCAAACGCCACAAAAACTCGTACTGACATCATGAAATGCAAAATCAATAATGTCATGTAAAACAGAGAAGTACAAAACTGACCTGTTATTCTCCCAAAAAAACAAGACGCCCAATTGAATGCGAATATTACTAAATATCAAAAACGATATGTTGAAAGCAATAAGCAATCACCCACACACAAACAAACCGTTCAATAAAAATTGTAAAACACAAAACCTGCTCTCCACCCACATTTAATCAATCACAAGAACCACCTCGAAAACTCTCAGCCAAATTACATAAAAGAAGAACAACAAAAGAGTACCACAATCTTTAAATTCACTTACAAACTTCAACATCACTGCTGCAAAATCCATCGTCGCGACCCAAACAAGCGAAGATGCTCGAATCCCACTGAGCACGCCCCAACGGCTCACCTACAACACTTCCACGAACAAGCGGCAGCCCATCAGCGGTCCACCCAAATGGTGGAGCCCCACCAGATCGCCGACTCTGAGCCTCCGATTTCTCATCAGAGACCTTCGCCGGTTTTTCGTCTCTCTTCTCCTGCGGGCCTTTGCTCAACAAAGGACTCACCTCCTCATGATCGCCATTGCCGTTAAACGCGTCGTTTCGGCTACTGAGGCTGTTTCCTTCCATTTCAATGTTGAGAAGAATGTTAAGTGAAGGTGTTGTGAAGCAACCTTTAAATTTGTTAACCGAATCGATAGACGAAGTTCCGACTTTATCACAATAGGCAAAAAGACAAAAAGCGCCTATTCCCTACTTTTTTTAATTCTTAAAAAAAAAATTAAACACCAAAATTAAAATAATTGAAATAATAAAATATTATTTTATTATTTTGTATGCTTAATTGATAAGCAATTGAATTTGATCGTAAGTTCATAACTACACGCAAAGGATCATTGAATCCAGCTTGCCAGTCAAGTTCGTGACGCCAAGGCTACCTTATATGGGAATCATATCATTCTCTACCGGTTACGACGTACTGTTATATTTTATTAAATATTATTTATATATTTACGTAGACTTTATATAAATATATGGATGAGATTTAATAGAACATAGTTAGAATATAGTAAATGGAACAGAAGATTTGATATGCCTTATATGAGTGGTTAAATTGGGGTAACAAATATTTTAAAAATCAGACCGAATGTTAATATGATAAGACAAGAAATTTAAGATTTAAAATGTTCAATTCGGATAAAAATTAAAGAATTTAAAATATGATTGAAGGAGATTGTCCTGATCATCGAAGAATTTAAAATTTTCATTAAAAAATTATTAAATGAAAATTAATTGATTTATTTTAGTTTATAAGAAATTATTAATTTACAAAAATTGAGTGATTAATTAATAAATTGATAAATTTTTAACAATAAAAATTATTAAATTAAATTAAATTGAAAATTTGAAATTGAATTGAAAATTTTAAAGGTTCAAGGTTTTTAACCGAATTAGTTAGTTTTTAATCATTACGTGTGTAACATTTTTTAAAAAAAATTAATTTAATATATTACAAGTTTAAGTCACCTAATAATTTTAAATTAAAATCTACAAAAATTAAGTGTTTATGATTCTAAATTATTGAATTAATAAGTGATTTATTCAAATAAGTAATTTTTATTTAATAATTTATTTAATGCGATGATGGTTATAAATTCTACTAATATGAAAATATATATCTTTTTGACACAGAGGAAATGAATGTCAGAAATTACATTCCCTGCAAAGAGATTTCAGAAACATTGACTGGTTTTTCTCCCACTTAAGAGTTTCATGTTACCATCTGACAGAAGACTCATTCAATTCTTTAACTTAGACATTCAAACGCAAGATCTGCAGAAGTATAATAGTATACAACTTTATTCTACTATATTTAGATTAGAAATTCAACAAAAAAGACAAGCAATCGTTCAATCTTCATAAGAATCCATTCCTGATAATATACAACAATAGATCAACTTCTGATATAGTTACCATCAACCAAATGAAACCGATTCATATCCAGATGGCCAAAAAGTGAAAGAAGAGTGCCTTTTGAATGTCTATTCTCATTCTTCTGAATTCATATTTGATAATTGATACCTACAAGCTAGCTAGAAACTGATATGGTTTTAGATAAGAAGTAGTTCTTCTTCAACACAAGTCAATCATCCATGAATATTCTTGGCCTGCAAAGCACAATCCATAACCAAAAATAAGGGTCACCTCATCATGTAACTGACCAGCTTGTGCAAGCAGTCATAAGTAGAAGTCTCAAGGACTTGTTCATGTTTCAGCAACTGAAAAAAGTTCTATGGAATTATCTGAAATAACGTAACAGTAATCTCTTGTAACCTTATTTAGTACGAGGGAATAACAACCTAAGCAATCAAAACTAATCTAGCTCAATATCATGGGATATTTTCTCTTACACTTTCTCTAGGGTTAACATCTCTTAAACCTTGGGATTTGGCAGATGCCACAGGGCCTCCTCGACGAATCGAATGCCATCGACGAGAATGGACAGGAGGAGGAAGCAAGGAGGAGTGAGTCTCTGGTCCCCTATAATCAATCTTATACACCTCTGGATCATCCACCACTTTCGTCCCTCCTAACCAAAAGAAATCTATTACAAACTAGCCAACAAAACCATCCATTATATGCAGTAGCTTCCATATATAGCTGAACTAAGCAACTACTAACCTGTTGAAACACAAGGAGAGGAAAGGATGAGAAAGAGAAGAAACACGGTTGCTAAACTGGACTTAAGCTCCATGGAATTTCAAGGATTGAGTTAAGACTTGTAACAAGATTTATAGAGTGGAATGAGAGTAGGGTAACAGGTAGTTGACTGTATATTGTGTCAGTTCCATCAATTTGAGACGCATCACGGTCGACACAGCAATAAGTTGCAAGGTCAGGATGTTGATGTGTTGGGTTGGAACATTTATTTTGCTCATGTACCTAAACTTTAGGCACTTAATGGTTTTTTAATCTTTTTCCTCTCATTTATATACATATGTGCTGATTGGTGTAGACAGCTCCATGTGTGTATTATTGCGATGTCTTATTGAGGGACATATGCTGGGCGTCACATTACTAACATTATATCATCTTATCGAAGGATGGCCAAGTCTGATTAATGATTGGTTTTGTGTTTGTGGTGTGCTTCAAAATGACATGACTAGTAGGACACTGAGTCCTAAATCATAATGTGCCTCGACTATATGGTTAGTGATCTAGTAATTGTAACAACCTTAATAAATCAATACCTAGTGTCTAGTTGCTGAGGTAGCTGCTTAATAGGGTAAATTCTTGGAGTTCAGATCCTCTGTTCGTTGACGACGTTTTAGACACTAGACAGAGTTGGACAGGATATCCTATACAGAGAGAGAGTATGAAGTAACGGGAGTTAGAATGCCATGTATATATTACTCTTGCAAGTTAGCAGCTAGCAACGAGCAAACTCATAATGGAACAGCTAGCTAACAAACAACAATGTAATAAAAATCAGATCGGAAGATAAACCGATAAAAAGAAAGATTTAAGGTTTAAGGTTTAAGGTTTAAAATATTTAACGAGTATTAAACTGTCATAAAATCGGTAAAAAATTAAATAAAATTAAAGAATTTAAAATATTATTGAAAGAGATGTTAAGATTTTACTAAACATGAAAATGTTAAAGAATTTATAAGTGGTAAGGGTTAACTATCCAAATGACTAGTTCTAGTCATTTTAGCAATAGTTGATCCGAGCTCAATTCTTATTAATGGGCTCTACACTATACTCATATTAAAAATTATAATATGGTATCAGAGCAGGTTTAGTTCGGATTATTAATTTCCCAATTGTCCGTCTGGATATCCAGTCTTAGCGGTCCGTCTGGTTACTACTGCGTTTATTTCAAATGACAACTGGATGTCTAGTCTCTATTGCCCTTGAGGGGGAGTGTTAGAGTATATTATATTGACTAAACATGAAAATGTTAAAGAGTTTATAAGTGATAAGGATCAACTATTCAAATGACTAATTCTAGTCATTTTGACAATGGTTGACCCAAACTCAATTCTTGTTAATGGGCTCTACAGATTTAAGGTTTAAAATATTTAATCAACATTAGACCGTCATAAAACTAGCAAAAGATTAAATAAAATTAAAGAATTTAAAATATTATTGAAAGATATTGTCTTTATTCTTTGAAGAATTTGAAATTTAATTAAAAAAGAGATTGTTAAATAAAAATTAATTGATTTATTTTGGTTTATAAGAAATTATTAATTCACAAAAATTGATCAATTAATCAATAAATCAATTAATTTTTAACAACAAAAATTATTAAAATAAATTAAATTAAAAAGTTAAAAATAAAACTAAAATTGAACAATTCAAAAGTTTTACATTCAATCCACTGATTCTGTTGAATTTTTTAGTCATTGACAAATACAATTAATATTGCTACCGACTCTCAGCCCCATTTACAGTAACAAAAAGTCGGACACAATTAGCTGGAAAAATGGGATCGTGACCTGTATCTAATCACCAGTTTTAAAGAACGGGTGAAAGTGAAAGGTTAAATCAATCTAGTTTTAGTTTATTAAGGAAAGCAGAAATCAAGTTCAGGTGAATTATTAGTACTGAGCTACTATGCAAATGGGACCGCTTGCATGCAAATGCTTGATGATATGTGTTTTCAAGCAATCAAAAAGTAAAGAACAAAGAATTATAATGTGTTTTCAAGCGATCAAAAAGTAAAGAACAAAGAATTATAAAGTCCCTAGTGGAGTCTTTAAATGAATCTGTAAAGAGGTCAAGCTCTAGGCCTGCTTGTTTTTGTTAATCTAGAAATATTGCATGGAATGTTCAATTCTTGTCGATTGTAGTTAGGGATGGCAATGGGTAGGGTTCAGTTCAGGTATTACTCAACTCATATCTATATCCATATTCATCGGTTTTTACAATTTACTACCCACATCCAAATTCATAGGATTATTCGAGTTTTTGAATATCCATCAGGTTGTATAGCACATAAAAACATAATTTCTAAATAAAAAATATAAAGAGCAAATTTTTGCGAACGCTCCAAATCAAAATTAGTTTAATAATAATAAGTCAAGATTTTGATTTATATGTCTTAAAAAACCATAAAATTGGAATAATAAAAATCATAATGTTTAGTACAAAGACAACATATATTTTTCACAATCAAGAACTGGAACAAAGACTGAAATATCCAAAGCTTCAAATTATCTTTACGTGAACTCCACAACATTCAAAACTCCATCTTCATATCATTTGCATTATTATCGTCTTATAAGAAAATAAAATATGATGAAAAAGGTGAAGACTGAGGAGTAAAGTGAGGATTTTAAAGCTGTTTCTTATCAGAAAATATTAATATTTTATAATATTTAACCATAAATATTTAAAAAAACTTAAAAATAGAATTAATAAAAAACGGGTAGGATATGGGTATCTATCGATTCGGGTTATCACTAGACCCATATCCAAATCCATATCCACATCCATATTTCAACATCCATTTAAAATCTATTTAAAATCTATTTTTTAGCCTCCATGTCTATTTTTTCGGGTCGGGTAGTGCAGATATTAATGGGTTGAAAACTCATTGCCATCCCTAATTATAGTAAGATTGCGTTTGAATTTGCGATGCGGTGGGGATAAGTACTTATTCACTGCAGTTTTCAAACGCAATCACATGTTTGGATCTGCAGACGAACAACCAGAGGTTGAAGAAAAGTGCAGTGCCACCGTAGAAATCGATAAACAAAAAGAGAGTTGTGGTAAGAAAGTGCTTCGGCGATAGAGATTATGCTATTCATTAATGACCTTCTGATAATTATTATTTTCTATTATACCCTCAAATAATAGAAAGTAAGTTTAACATATCGTCTTTTTCTTATTGATAGTTTGAATTTATATGACTAATAAATAAATTTATTTTACTTATATTTTCTTATTTTAATTTAATATTTTATTATTCAAAATTTTAAATTTATATGACTAATAATATTTTTTAATGAAATATTTTATTTACTAAATTTATTTTAATTATATTTTCTTATTTTAATTTAATATTTTGTTATTTATAATTTTAAATTTATATGAATAATAACATATTTTTAATTATTTATACAACAATTAATAATTTATTAAATCAATGAATTTTTTAGTCATTTTATCTCTTTTCAGCAACCACAGTTGTACTTGTCAAATACTTATTTTCACGTTTTAGCAGTTATCAAAACAACAATCCCAAATACATAAGTACTATCATTTCAGTAAATTAATTTTAGCAAGTTATCAACTACAGTATTTCCCAAATCAAGCCTAATTTTTGGCAAAGAAATTGCAATGTCAAGCCGCAGACAAGAAAAGAAAGGAAAATGAAGTGTCTCGAATCCCAATTCATCGTACATTGACGACACCAATCCAAGTTGGATGATATTACATATGTCGTTTTGCAATGAGTAGATGCCTAAATCATATAAGCAATGGTGAGAATTAGAAGAAGTCAACAGTAAGCAATCACGCCCGACATAGAATGCGATTATGATTTACGAGAAAACAAGACAGAACGAACACAGAACACTCCAACATGGAGCTTCTTGTCTTGTCTAATTATGTTAGATGTGGATTGAATGTTTCTTAATACATCACTCTTGAGTCATCATTTGTTTTTTCTTCAACACTCAGACGTTATTAGAGTTTACTATAGGTTACTTTAGTCGAATCAATGTATTTGTCTATCTACTGCTTGTGCTTGAGAGGTATCTAATGATAGAGATATTAACTCTTCTTCCTTTTTCTTTAATGGGGGTGTTGGTCAGGAGCCATGACAGAATCTGTGAGCTGAGCAACTGTAGACACTAGAGAGCTTCTGGTTTTCAGTAAGAAAACATTTCAACTGTTCCCAGAAAAGGAAAAAAAGGGCTCGAATGGAATAACCAGAATCCTAAGATACGTTGCATATCTTTACCAGTGTTGGTCTAGTTTCAACTATGCTGCTGCTGCTATTTTCGGCCCACCCAGTTGATCTGTCATGTGGGAGATAACCTTGGACTTCTGCAACTAGCCCAGAAAACAGATAGCTCAGAGAAACAGGAGGCTTGCGTGGTCTGCTCTGAAGGGACAAACTGATCAGCTTTAGGTATGAAGCTCTGAACTTTTCACAATCTAGTGTTTGTGCCTACGGTCCTGGATGGAACATATTGCTAATCTGATCAAAACAAATTACCAACCTGCATGCAGTGCTCCGTGGATCCAGGAAATCCATTAGAAATACAGACTTGCCAAACTAAGTCTTGTCCTCCGCCCTAGCTCAGAAGCGGTCAATCTCAAGATTTTGCTTCCTTTTTAGGGCCTTATTAAACCGTCTGTATCACTTGCTCATTTTTAATCTTATTTCATTAAATCTCATTTATACATTTATGTGAAGTCCATATATATGTGAGTAAAATTTAATAGAACATGATAGAAATACCATAAGTGGTATAGAAGATTTGATCCCCTACAGTTCATGTATTTCCTAAATAAAATTTTAAAATTATGTTAATAACTTGTTAATTATGTATATAATTTAAAACTAAAGATTTTAAATCAAAAAATAGATTGATGTAATTAAGTAACTTTTTAAACTTAAGCCTTGTCAAATGAAAAGATTTTTTGATCCACCTATGATTTTTCCTAATTTGTATGACATTAATCATTAAATCAATAAAAACCTTAAAAGTCTAATATTAAAATTAATATATATATATTCTTAAATATGTTATCTCTGTTTAAACTCGTAAACCCTTGATAGAAACAACACTCAGAATTCAGAAATGTACGTCAGGAAATTTTACACCCCTGCGTTTCTTATCCATGTGAAAGAAATGATGTGGCTAAGTTTCTTAACTTTCCTGGTTATGATGGAAACCATCAGGACCACCTATCTTTCACACAACACTCATTCTTCTTCACACAAAAAATCAACACACAGCTCAAAACCCATAGACTAACAGTGTTTTCGTATCAGTCTTCTGAAACAAGAAAAGCGTTAACTTATCAACCTGTAATATACAGAGCCTAAAAGAGAAAAATAAAAAGGTGGGTCATGAAGTTATTGTACAAAAATGATGAAAGCTGGTCAGAGAATCCAAAGGGTGCTTAAAACAAACACCAAAAGATTGTAACTCCTACAATATCAGAGAGTTTCATGAAATGAAATTGCCAAAGACAGTATAAAATTGCAATTGGCCATGGGCAATGGCAGTGTAAAAGATGAATATGAACAGTCTGCAACAAGTAGTTCATCTTCAGCCATTTTTCTACTGTCTGAAGCCATAGAGATTCTCTCCTACAGCCCCATAATATGGCATAAAAAAGAGACACTTTAGCAACTACTAATTTGTTATTATATTGAGTTTACCAAAGATATATTATATACCAAATAATGAACAAACTAGCTAGCAATAAGAAGAAATAGTTAAAACTATGCAATTAAAGTAATCATGTGAAACCCAACCTCCTCTTCTTCCAAAACGCAATCTCTGGATCAAGCTTCTTCGCAGTTCTCGCTGGTTCTGAGTTACACCTTGTTAGTATCAAAGGATGCAAATTTCCACTACCCTCTGGTCTCAGCTCCTCAATTTTTACAGTTCTCATCATTCTTTCTCTAATTGAAGTAATTGAACCTTCAAGTCCCCTGAAAATTTCAACATTTTCTTCCGTTTCTCGATCCACTTTCGATTCTTTATCAGACTCAGTGAACCCAGACTCTCTTTTCGATATCGGACACTTTAAAAGCTCCCTTCTTTCCTTTTCCTCTGTTTCTTCACTGCTCAAAGGTGAACCCCAAAATCTACCAGCCAAAGATGAAGACCTGTACGGTGCAGATCTGCATCTAGTTAATAAAAAAGCGTTCTTTGGTGGTGTAACAGCACCAGAAATATACACACTTGATGATTCCTCTTCTTCATCATCATCCTCTTCGTCTTCTTCTTCTTCTTCACTTCGTTGCACTGTAACTCCACTACTTCTACGACCAAACTTTGGTTCAATCCTTGAAGAATCCTCACTGATTTCGGATTTTCTCCTGAAACCCACGTGAAAAAACAATACCCACTTAGGCCAAGCGGGTCTAAAAGGCTTGAGCTTGAGGTTCTTGTTCTTATGGTGGCAAAACAAGGTACTATGGATCCACTTGCAGCGGGTCTTATGTTGACCGGGTCGGGTCTTATCTTGCTTCGACCGTCTCACTCGGACCTGACCCATGCAAGTCACCTTTGGGGAGGAAGGCTCTTGAGTAGTCTCCATGGTAGTATTCTTCCTAACAAACATAGGGCTAGAACGCGACCGACCTCTGCTTCTGCTACCAACATTGCTCCTCAAAAACCTCATCAATGGTTGCGGATACTTCTCTGTCCGACCCGGACTCGAAATGGGTTTTGCAGGAAGCTTCATCTCTTCTTCTCTGTAAACAGATGCCTGAACCTGTGGTGTTGGCTTAATATGTTGGATATGGGAGTTCCACTTGTTTATTGAGATGGAGGGAACCAGATATAAGTGTTTTTTTTTTTTTTGACTTTGCCTAAGAGTTTGGGCCAGTTGTTGAACTTTCGCTACTTAATCAAAAGAGCAGATATGGGTGGTGTTACCCAAGTTGGCTTTTACTGGTTTTCTTCTCTCTCAAGGCTTTATATTTTATGGTTAGGTATGCAGTATGCTTTATTTTAACCATGCACGGTTGGGTAAAATCTGACTCCAAGAAAAGAAAAAATATTAGTCTATTTGGAGGCTTGTAGGGTTCTTTCTGGCTGCAACCTTAAAGGTCTCTTTTCTTTCCACTGTATATACTTTTGGGTTACCTTGTCTTCTTTTGTTTTTCTCTCATTAGCCCCATTACACAACAAGGAGATGATGCTGTGACGTTGCTAGAAACAGTAGTAAGATTGCATCAGCTGATTTTTGTTGGATTGTATTAGTAGGAAAGCTAAATTTCACGTAATAGCTCGTCAATCATGTAATTTGCTGTGAGTTTGTGGACAAACCTGTATTTAAGATTCATGTTCGAGTAGATTTATTACTTTGTAACTTACTAGCAAAGAAGGTGTTCCCACACAGAAAAGCAAGTTGCTTCTATAAAGACATAACAAAAAACAAAAAACCAGAAATTCACGGCTTATGGTTATGAACGTGCGCTACTGAAACAATCTAGTGGGGTCATATCCATCTGATCAGCGGAGGCAATCCTTCCACAATCCACACCCCATCGCGGCTCCACCACCACCAATCACCATTCACCACTCACCACTCACCACCCCACCTCTGTCTTCCAATACTATCCTTGCTTTTATATAAGATTTGTTGATGTCAGTGTTATTTGGTAACTTCACAATGTGGAAGTACACCAGCAAGCAGCAGTCATTTCAAGAACACAGCAAAATGTCAACTAAAGTTCAGGCACTCAGAAAAAGGCAAGCCTTGCAAGTCAACGAGACATCATTGGGCAAACGATGATCAGCACTGGACACTAGGCAACGAAAACTACAAATATCCCAATAAACAAACGAACAAACATTGCATGTTTCACTATTTCAGTTAAATATTACAGATGTTTGACAGAAACTACAGAAATGGGCCAATGTCGATTTCAGTGCTCAAACACCAATACTAATATATTTATGATGCTCATCTTCACCACATTTTTGCCTCAAGAATTCTGCAAACGATCATTACAGCTCAAACTCCTTTATATGGAGTGTACACACATACACGTCCGATCAAATAAATGTAAATAACTTAATAGCACATCCTGATATAGTAATGGAATATTTTATTTTATTTTCTCTTTTTTAGAAAATGCAAATATGATGCATTGATGATTTTCTCTTTTTCAAGAACAATCAACCGATTGCGTTTCTTATATATTTCATCTGTCTTGATATATTTCATCTATCTTGATTTGATTAAAGAAATCCAGGAAAAGGGGGTCACAGCATGTTCAGATACTGAGAATCTATTCTGATTTTTTCTAAGATTCTCAATTTGACTATATAGTCCTTCAAAAAAAAAAATCCAAAGTGCAATCAAGTTCTGGTAACAAATTTAACAGTTTCTTCAGGTAACAACTGTATTGTATTCAAATCAAGAGAAAAGCTGCGAGAGGACAAATTCTTAAGGCATTTAGTCAAGAGAAGAGCATTATAGGAAATAAAAGTTTGTTCGCTTTTTCAAACCCGTACATCGGACAACAATATCAATCTAAAGTGTAAACCAAGTTCTCTGTGTACATTACACCATGTATAAAACGTAAGTACCATGTTATGATTACTCTGAAGCAAGATCTTGGTAGAAAAAGACTGAATAATTTGTGTAAATCTAAAATGAATTATAAATATCACGTTTCTAAATTCTGCATAGCTAATTCAGGCGACCTACACATTAAACTGTTGAGGCTCCAGCTGACTTTACATGATCTCTCTGACAAGATGACACAATAGAAATGAACTTGCATAATCATGTCACTCGCAAGAAGCTCAAATCCGAAACAGCTGCAATCCTGTGTGTTGATTAGGGAGCAAAACAAAACATTTCAATGGTGAGAAAGTATAAACTGCAAGAGAACTTTGTTCAGTGACAAGGCACTTACAACATTAGAATATTTACTATGAAAAGAAAAGGAGGACCACTTACAATATATGAAAAATCAGAGATAAAATAAGCAACTTTAGCGTCAAACATTTTCATCTATAAACCAAAGACTGATTTCTAACTCAACATACCCTGTGACATATTACAAAAGTCAAAAACCCTATTGTTCTGTCAACGTTTGACACAGTTTCAAATCCATGTTCAAGGTATTATCAATGTCAAACGTGGTATTCGCTGCCACTCGAACACTTCAATTCAGGAGCTCTTTTAAATCACATCTTATTTGATGTTAACTAAGAAGAACTACTCAGTCCATCTATAAACTCCGATCTACTAGCCCCTGGAGTATAATCATCAAAAAGGTCCTTGTCAAGTAACCCGCCAACCTGATATCACATATATCACTAGGCAACCCCACCTTAAATATAAAAAGAGTTCTGTTTCCAAGTGAACTCAAGAAGCTTTTTCCCTAATTTTTCCCAACCTTCCTATTTGACCTATCTGGACGTAGCATAAAGCAATAAGATTCTGGCATCACAGTACAGTACTACTTGCTTCTTCAACTTCTAAGCTTTTTGCAAACGAAGATCATAATATTCTTTAGATAGCTTTCAATTAACTGGGTTTATGGGGACTGTGGATGCTTGCAACCAGTTTGCTGGTCAGGGAGTAACAATAAATCCTTACTAATGTTTTACTCAAACTTTCAAATTGTTACCTATAAGCACACATAAGTTGAGTCTGGGTTAACCTGATAAAGATATCACTAGATATGCTAGATAGTCTACCAAGGGGAAAGAAGGCCTTGACATGAAGAAACGAACTCATTGAATATTAATAAACTAATTGAGATTGACAACATGAGCCAAATTTCAGAAAAAAAATTGGTATGTCCTTTTATTAAGTATACTTTCACTTCATTTTGTACCTTCCTTCTCCTCCTTTCTCCCTCTAATTGGAATTTAATTTTTCTTTTTTATCATTTCCTCACCAATGTAACCATTGGCCTCTGTGGGACGCAAATCAACCATCTTAAACAATCTGCCCTAACCTTACCAACACTAAGAGTGAATATCATCTTAACAGGCATGGTCCATTATTTATGAACTCTTCTTGTGATTCCACAAGTCAATATCAACATTCTTATTCTCTCGTCTTCATCTTTGAGCTCATATGCCTTCATTACCCAACACTCATTGCCATACGTTGTGAAATCGGTAAAATTAATTTCTAACCAGTAGTGTTACTCACAAAAGACTTCATGATGGAGCTGGTAAGAGTCTGACAAAGCAAAATCTCAGACTGCCAGGTGATACTTGACACATATATCCTAAATGTTTCCGTATCCCAAAGATGTTACGTTATCAGATTTGCTGGAGTAAGTATCTATAGGTAGGAGAATCTACACCTGTCAACTTTTCCAATTGGTATAAGTTTTAAGGATTTATAACAAAATTTAGAACTTGCTTCAAAGGACAATAGGAGAATGAGAAAAAAGAACCTCCCAACTTGCTTAGTTCCAAAATATGATTACCACAAACATGACTGCTAATTTTAAAGAATATAGGCGATGAAGACATTCAGAGCACGCATTTCCAGAACTCACATCAAACACTACATGGATCTTAAGATTCATAGGTACAACATTATCATCAAAATTAACACGCGCTAGTCTAAAATATAACAGTCAAATATAGATCCTGCACCAACTAAGCATAGAACCCATATAGGCTAATTCTTTAATTTGATCAATAATTCAGCTTTAAAAACCAACCCAATATTCGCACATCGATAGCTGAAAAAGAAAAGAGAAAGCAAAGAAAGACCAAACTAAACATACCCAGAAAGGAAAGCGGTAGCAAATCAATCGGACTTGGAAGCCTCCTTCTCTCTAGCAGCTCTGGCATTGTCATACTCGAACTTAAACACATTCTCTATATGTGAAGTATCCTTGAGGTAAAACATCCTCCCAAACTTACCCTCCTCAATCGCAGGAAAATAGTCGAAGATCACAAAATTCACCACCCAAAACCACAACGCCCCAAGCACAAGTCCGAAAGCAGCCCCTGCGTACACCTGAATCTCAGTGTGATACCCCAAATACACCCGAGAGAACAGGGTCAACACTGCTAACGACCAAATCACAGAAGTCGCGACCCATCTGCTCAATATCTCTCTAAACCTCAAACCTTTACTCGTTAACAGAGTGACATACGTGGCGAAGAAGAACATATACTGCGAGTGGCTCGACGGCCAACCGTGTGAATCACACATCTCGAGGAGAGCACATGTGGCGGGTCGCGCTTGCTGGACAGACGTCTTGATCAGCTCGTTGATGAACTGCGAAATGAGAAGGCCGACGGCGAAGAACAGACCTTGGAGTTCTCGCCGGAACAATAAGTGTGAGACAAATCCACCTAAGCTTATGAAGACCGGGACTAGAGACACCCAGGCTAAGAAGTGGCCCAATTGGTCTCCTTTTTGGTACCGGACATGCGTGAGAGTGACGGCCTTGAGTGGGGGATGAGCCATGGATGGGGAGCGATTTGCATATACTCGCAGCGTCCTGAAATGAAAAAGAAAGCCTTTCGTGTTTGTTTCTCGAGAAAGTTTTAAAGCGAAACTGCGTTACGACGAGAAAAGTCTTTGGAGGTAACAAAAGGAACCAGGGAATCCGCGACACGTGGGTACACGTTTGTTGGTTAGGGGTTGGATCAGAGGTAAGTGAGACTGCGACAGTTCGTGTGAAGTAGCAGCGCTCCGCCCTTGATCACGTTGATGATCTGACCCGAGAACACGCGAGAGTGAATGATCTCGGCCAACTCCGAATGGCGTCGGTAATTATGAATGGTTGGAAATGAAAATTAAATATTTTTATTCGTAAATAATAATTAAAAATTAATAAATTTATTAATTAATAGTTATTTTTATAAATTAATAAATTCTTATAAATTAAAATTAATTAATTAAATTAAAAATTAATAAATTTATTAATTAATAGTTGTTTTTATAAATTAATAAATTCTTATAAATTAAAATTAATTAATTAAATTTTATTTATAAATATATTTTTTCAATTTAACTTCAAATTATAAATATAGTCTTTTTCAATCATATTTTAAATTCTTTAAATTTATTTAATATTTAACTAATTTTATAATAATTTAATAGTGGTTTTTTTTTTGTTTACATAGGAAAAGACCAAAATACAGGACCTGCTCAACCACAGGGCATACCCTGACGATGCAAAGTCCCTTGCCTATTTAATATTAGATAATAAAGCGAATCTGCTGAAGGTTCTGGTAGAATATACAATTCTGGTGAAGCTCGCGTTGCCGCAACAGCCAGACTATCAGCGCTTTAGTTTTCCTCCTTGTAGACATGTTGAAGTTTCACCTCCTAATTACGATTTATTTGATTGAAAATTTTATACCTTGAACCTTTTGTTTTACGGTTTTAACTTTCAATCTGTTTTCTAAAACATTATTCTTAAACATTTTTTTCAAAATTATTAAATATAGTTATGCATAATTATTATTTTAAGGGAATCCTAACATTGAATTTCGTTATTTTAATTAGTAATAATTTATATATTTAGCAACTATCTAACTGCCACGTAAACAAGATAAGGTGATTTAAATAAATGAAACAATTTCGTGCATTACATAATTAGAAATGGCAAATGAGCATACTGGGAAAAAAATTAACGAGTTAGGTTTAGGTTGATCGAATCTGGACTCAAGTTGTTTAGACTTGACCTGATCTAAGACCTAATTTTTATATGTAAAATGAAGTTATTTTGTTATGACATTTTAAATCGGAAAAAATTGGGCTAATTGAGTCTAACTCAGGCTTTTGTTGCCTTTGACTCGATCAGGTCTCATGTCGGGTTCAAGCTCCCATCACTAAGGGTCGAGCTCGGGTCTGATAGTCTGCTCATTCTATTATTATCCCTAATTATATTTGTTTGTATCAATTCAAATGTTTAAATTTTCTTTTAATATGAGATAAAGGCATGAAAGAATTATTGCTTTCATTTAGCAGTCTCATTTTCACGTTCTATTTACTAAATACGATAATTTGTTAGTTGAATCATTTGTATCTTTTATTAAAAATATTTGCTGACTAAGATTGGAAACTCTTCAAAATCAAGTAAAATGGATTATTTAATAATATAAAAGCTATAATTTGACCATATGTTCGCCATCTCATGCAATTGATATGATTTTAATTAAATTAAATATATCAAACAAGAAAATATTTTATAAAATAAATATATAAAAAATAAAATCAATAAAAATATTTTATAAAAATAAATATCCTTTAACTTGTGAAAAATAAAATAAAATATGTAACTAATTTTTTATTAATGATATAAATACAAAAGATTATATAGTAACTCCGTTTGCAAAACCTATTACCTATTATGCTTAAAGAATTTATTCACTACTAATGAAATATTTATTTTTCTTTTTATTAATATAATTGATATTTTTAAAATTGAAACTAATATCAAATTAGTAAAAAGATATAATTTAAAATTTCAATTAATATTAAATTATTATTAAAAAACTATTGTGTAATAAGCAAGAAATATAAATTATGAGAATAAATAAAAATATAAGATAAAAATAAAATATTTAAAAATAAACAACTTTGATTCTTGTAGATTGGAAATACCAAATAGGAAATAAGTTTTTTTTTTTTGACCTTTCATGATAAACAAGTTACTAAAGATTTTAAACCCATACCTAATATGAGTTAGCAATAAGGATGACAATTTTTGGCCTGTAGACTTAAATTTAGTTGTTTTCAATTGGCAGACTCATGTAGGGATGACAAAATCAACCCGATCTGCTAATTTTAGTCATTTTGGCAATAATTAGACTTAAGCTCAAATCTTGTTAATGAATTCTACGCTCTACCTATATTAAAATTCTAATATATTATCAGAATATGTCTGATTCGAATTCTTAATTTACTGGTTATTTGTCTAAATGTTCAGTCCCAGTGGCCAGGTCTTATTACCATTGCGTTTATTTCAAGTGACAACAACCAAATCACTGGTTCTAGTCATTTTTAATTTTTTTAATGAGCTCTACATTTTATCGATATTAAAAAATCGAATAAATTAATCTTTACCTTAAACAAGATTTATAAAATGTTATTATTCAATTATAACAAAGTAAGATAATTGTAAAGGTTTCCTAACAAAGAAAATGTTATATGAAGGGTTATTCTTCACCGTTTGAATGAAGAAGATAACAAATTCTAAAGGGGAGCTTGGAGAGTGAACATGATTGTTTAGCCAAACTATTATAAATTGATTATTTCTCCCTCACACATATCATCACGGAAGAAAATAAATATAAATTATCCAATATTTGTAAGAAATTATTAAAAATTAGACCTAAGTCATTCAATATTTATAAGAACCTAATATTTAAAAGTTACAATAAATTCACACATTTGAATACTATGAATGCTATAGTAATTATTATAAAATAGATGTTTGAAAATTAGACAAGCGAGTTAAAAAATTAGATATAAAATTAGATCATAAAATACAAAGTATTAAATTAAAGATAAATGATTAAATTGAAATAAGTAAGAGAAGGAAATTAAAGTTTGTAGACTTATTTTAATTAGGAATGATGAAATATTAAAATTTTCTTTTTTTTTAGAATTACATCACAAAGTATATAAATGTATAATAAATATGAGATTCAAGTTAAAGTTGATCCCTATCATATCAACTATACCCATACACATGGCATCAAATCCTCTATTCTTATAAGCCTGTTTTAATCTTATTTTTGTTTCAAAATGACGTCATTTTATATATACACATAAAATGACGTCGCTTTTAGATATAAAATGACGTTATTTTAGGGTAGAAATAGAGTTGGAACAAATTTATGGAAACAGAAGATTTGAATCCAATATCGTTTTATGTATATTTAGACATAAAATGATGTCACTTTTGAACAAACAAAGACATCGTTTTGAGGTGAAAATAGAGTTGGAATATATTGCTCCCGGAGTATAGCTTAACTGGCAAAGGCTTGGGTGGTGTGGTGCTTGTTATACTGGCGACCTGCAGGGTGAGAGTTCGAATCTTAAAGGCAACCTTTAATATTTGGGCTCCTTGTATGGTGATATCAATAGATAAGCCCAAGTACTTGGTCAGTTGAGGCACATCTCGCGATTTACCTCCTCCACCAATGCTGAAGACATGAGAAGTGGGGCTCCTAATATTAGAGTTCAACATTTTAAGAGTTGGATCAGATTAATGGGAGAAGAGGATTTGAACCGAATAGACCTACCTAACAAATATATGTAATTACGGGCATAGTGACACGTGTAAATATGACTTTCTATGTCCGAACCTAACATTATTAAACAATTATAGCCTAACAATAATTATAATATCTTAACCACATTGAGAAGACTTTAAGAATTTCTTTTTATAGAAAAGAAGACTTTTAAGAATTTCTTTTTATAGAAAAGAAGACTTTTAAGAATTTCAAAAAAAGACAAAAGTACAAAAAGTTAAATATGTTAAAGAAGAGGGCATTTTAGCAATTACGAAGGAATCAGCTTCCAAGTTTCAGTTTCAGAATTCGGCGAGTGAATTCGAGAAATTGAGGCCCAATTTGGGGTTTCAAGTTCCACGTTCAAAAAAACCTCCGTTGATCTGGGAGCTT
>JAOQMS010000004.1:34118518-34143199 GCA_027563885.1 Erythroxylum longipes
GATGATCTGACCCGAGAACACGCGAGAGTGAATGATCTCGGCCAACTCCGAATGGCGTCGGTAATTATGAATGGTTGAAAATGAAAATTAAATATTTTTATTCTTAAATAATAATTAAAAATTTTAACTTATTTTTACCGATTATTAATTTTTTTCGATTTATTTTAATATCTTTTGTCGATAAAAAGTAATAAATTTATTAATTAATAGTTATTTTTATAAATTAATAAATTCTTATAAATTAAAATTAATTAATTAAATTTTATTTATAAATATCTTTTTTCAATTTAACTTTAAATTATAAATATAATCTTTTTCAATCATATTTTAAATTCTTTAATTTTATTTAATCTTTAACCGTTTTTATAATAGTTTAATATTGGTTGATTTTTTTTTATACATAGAAAAAATCAAAATACAGGACCTGCTCAACCGTAGGGCATACCCCGACAATGCAAAGTCCTGTGCCTATCTAACATTAGATAATAAAGCGAATTCGTCGGAGGTTCTGGCAGAATATACAATCCCGATGGAGCTCGTGCTGCCGCAGCAGCCATACTATTAGCCCTTTTGTTTTCCTCCCTATAAACGTGTTGAAGTTTCACCTCCCAATTACGGTCCATTTGGTTGAAAATTTTAAACCTTAAATCTCTTGTTTTACGGTTTTAACTTTCAATCCGTTTTTTAAAATATTATTCTAAAACATTTCTTCAAAATTATTAAATATTTTTATGTATAATTATTATTTTAAGGGAATTCTAACATTGAATTTCGTTATTTTAATTAGTAATAATTTACATGTTTAGCAGCTGCCTAACTGCCGCATAAACAAGATAAGGTGATTTAAATAAATGAAACAATTTTACGCATTACATAATTAGGAATGGCAAATTAGCTTGACTTGGAAAAAAGTCAATGGATCAGGTTTAGGTTGATCGAACTTAGACTCAGGCTTACCAGATTCTACCCGATTCAAGACCTGACATTTATATCCAAAATAAAGTCGTTTTGTTATGACATTTTAAATTAGAAAAATTGGGCTAATCGGATTTAGCTTAGGCTCCTGCTGCCTTTGACCCGATCATGCTCGGGCTCGATTGAGCCCCATGTTGGGCTCAAGCCCCCATTACCAAGGGTCGAGCTCGAGTTTAGTAGCCCGCTCAGCCTATTGTCATGTCTAATTATATTTGTTCGTACCAATTCAAATGTTTAAATTTACTTTTAATATGAGATAAAGCCATGAAAGAATTGTTGCTTTCATTTAGCAGTCTCATTTTCACGTTCTATTTACTAAATACGATAATTTGTTAGTTTTTTTATTAAAAATATTTGGTGACTAAGATTGGAAACTCTTCAAAATTAACAATCAAGTAAAATGGATTATTTAATAATACAAGAGCTATAATTTGACCATATGTTTGCCATCTAATGCAATTGATATGATTTTAATTAAATTAAATATATCAAACAAGAAATTTTTTAATAAAATAAATATATAAAAAAGAAAATTAATAAAAAATCATTTTATAAAAATAAATATCCTTTAACTTGTGAAAATAAAATAAAATATGTAACTGATTTTTATTAATAATAGAAATACAAAAGATTATATAGCAACTCCGTTTGCAAAACCTACTACCTATCATGCTTAAAGAATTTATTCACTACCAATGAAATATTTATTTTTCTTTTTATTAATATAATTAATATTTTCAAAATTGAACCGAATATCAAAATAGTAAAAAGATATGCTTAAAGTTTAAAATTTCGATTAATATTAAATTATAATAAAAACTATTGCATAATAAATAAGAAATAGAAATTATGAGAATAAATAAAAATATTTCATAAAAATAAACAACTTTGACTCTTGTAGATTGGAAATACCAAATAGGAAATAAGTTTTTTTTTTACCTTTCATGATAAACAAGTTACTAGAGATTTTAAACCCTTACCTATTATGAATCGGTAAGAGAGATGACAAATTTTAGCCTATTGGTCTAAATTTAATTGTTTTTAATATATTGATTTATTAGTTAAACTTAGATCTAGATTGACTCGAGACTTAATTATTCTAAGCAAAACAATATCATTTTAGTCATTTTTGACAATAATTAGACCTAAGCACAAATCTTGTTAATGAGTTATATACTCTACATATATTAAAAATTTTAATATATTATCAAAACAAGTCTGGTTAGAATTCTTAATTTATAATTATCTTACTTTGTCTAGATGTCCAGTCTCAATAGCCAAGTCTTGTTACCGTTACATTTATTTCAAGTGACGATAACCAAATGATTAGTTCTAGTCATTTTCAATTTTTGTTAATGAGTTCTACATTCTACACATATTAAAACTTCGAACAAATTACTCTTTACCTTAAACAAGATTTATAAAATGTTATTCTTCAATTATAACAAAGTAAGATAATTGTAAACTCTTCCCGTGACAAAGAAAATGTTGTATAAAGGGTTATTCTTCACCATTTGAATGAAGAAGATAACAAGTTCTAAAGGGGAGCTGGGAGAGTGAACATGATTGTTTAGCCAAACTATTATAAATTGATTATTTCTCCCTCACACATATCACCGCAGAAGTAAATAAATATAAATTACTCAATATTTGTGAGAAATTATTCAAAATTAGACCTAAGTCATTCAATATTTATAAGAACCTAATATTTAAAAGTTACTATGAATGCTATAGTAATTATTAGAAAATTAGACAAGCGAGTTAAAAAATTAGATATAAAATTAGATCATAAAATATAAAGTATTAAATTAAAGATAAATGATTAAATTGAAATAAGTAAGAGAAGGAAATTAAAGTTTGTAGACTTATTTTAATTAGGAATGATGAAATATTAAAATTTTCTTTTTTTTAGAATTACATCAAAAAGTATATAAATGTATAATAAATATGAGATTCAAGTTAAAGTTGATCCCTATCATATCAACTATACCGATACACATGACATCAAATCCTCTATTCTTATAAGCCTGTTTTAATCTTATTTTTTTCCAAATTGCCATCGTTTTATATATAAACATAAAATGACATGGCTTTTAGATATAAAATGACGTTATTTTGGGGTAGAAATAGAGTTGGAACAAACTTATGGAAACAGAAGATTTGAATTCAATATTATTTTATGTACATTTAGACATAAAATGACGTTACTTTTAAACAAACAAAGACATTCTTTTGAGGTAAAAACAGAGCTGAAATACCTTTTGAAGTAAAAATAGAGTTAAAATAGATTAACGGGAGGAAAGGATTTGAACCGAATACACCTACCTAACAAGTATATGTAATTACGGGCATAGTGACACGTGTAAACATGACTTTCTATGTCCGAACCTAACATTATTAAACAATTATAGCCTAACGTTAATTATAATATCTTAACCACATTGAGAAGACTTTAAGGATTTCTTTTTTTAGAAAGGAAGACTTTAAGAATTTCAAAAAAAGACAAAAAGTACAAAAAGTTAAATTTGTTAAAGAAGAGGGCATTTTAGCAATTACGAAGGAATCAGCTTCCAAGTTTCAGTTTCAGAATTCGGCGCGTGAATTCGAGAAATTGAGGCCCAATTTGGGGTTTCAAGTTCCACGTTCAAAAAAACCTCCGTTGATCTGGGAGCTTGGTTCGGCAAATAGTCTCTGAAAGCTTTTTTCTAAATAATGGCCGAAGATGGATTAGCTTCTCACCGAAGAGAACCTATCAAGTCCTCAGGTAAGGTTTGCTTTATTTAGTAAATATATATGGTTTGTTCTCCTGTTGTTTGCTGGTTGCTTATTGTGTGCGTGTGAGTAGTTGGGAATGTTGCGGCGCATAGGAGGAGACAAAATGCGGTTGCTGTGGGGAAGGAAAGGAGAGAGTCGTTGGTTCGAGCGAAGCGGCTTTGCAGAGTGGGAACTAGTTCCGGTGAGAGCGATGTTCCGATTGAGAACGATATGATGATTGACGAAGAGCAATCGATTATCGAAGCTCAGACTCGCTCGGCCGTAGAGAATTTGAAGTCTGCTCTTACTTTTCAGTATGTCAATCGTTAATGTTACTATGCGCTACATGAAAAAATGATTATTATCACAGTTAATACATATGACTACTAAAACTCTCGTGCATGAAATTGGAAGTTAAAAAGGTTTTAAATGTATTTATTTTATTCTGAAAGTAGCTTATACTTGAGGGTTATAGTGACGTTTTTTTCTGTTAATTTGCTAGTTGTACTGTGTAAGTGTACTTTTGTTGGGCGGTATGTCTTTCCGATCAAGGTTTTATGGACTTGATCTGGTGTTTAGTGGAATTTGCTTCTTCTATCTTTAACTGCTGAATCTTTAGGAGAAAAGGTGTGATGCAAAAAGTTGTTGATGCTCTTCGTAACCTGAGGCGGTTGCTGTCAAGGACTGAATTCCCTCCTGTTGAAGCTGCTGTTAATGCTGGAACCATTCCTTTACTCGTGCAGTGCCTCTCATTTGGCTCTCCAGATGAACAGGTCTGAGGATTTATATATACATGTGTATATGTGTGTTGCGAACTTAAAAATAAATTTTTAGAGAACCACGAACAGGAAAACCTCACTAAAAAAGTTAAATCAAGTAATTTGAGACTAATTGAAAAAGCAGGTATAATATTACTTCAACTAGAACCCTAAACTATTAATACTACTCTAAATTGGAAATATAGCATACAAATTTAATCAGGATTCTAAATAGTAGTTGTTCTTGCATCATTCCTTCTCTACTCAAAAAGATTTGACTGTGAACCTTCAATAAGGTATAGCTTATAAGTATTTCTATTGATCTTTCCAACGACTTAAAATGGACCATTTCCTCTAATACACTTGGATCTCCTTTGAATTTGACTCTTTTCTTTTTGGCATATGTATCCAAATTCAATCATCATGCCAAAAAACCAAATAACTCCTCCATTTGTTACTTTTGGTCACATATTTTTCATTCTCCTGTAGTAAGGCAATTCGCAGCCTAATAAGAAAAGAGTTAAATTCATTAGTATTACAATTACTCCTAGTATCACTCCATTCTATGTATAAGTTCAGTTGGTTCTTCATTTCTTTCGATACTAACTCTTTTTCTTTAGAAACTTCTCCTAACCTTTTTTTTCTTTTCTCACTCATTCTCTTTTTCTTTAATACTCTCGATGTCACTCTTTTTCTTTTCATAACTTTTAAGACTCTCACTTATCTCTTTGCAATCTTAATTGGTCTTTGTACACCTTTCTTGTTTTTAAGGATGTCAGAGCAATTGCCTTTTTGTCTTTGGTAAAGGTGTACATATTCCTAAATCTATCATGGGCAACTTTCTTATCATATTGCCGTATCCTTCCCAATAGAATGTGACTAACATGTATTGGTAATAAATCACCAAGTACCTTATCTTTGTATCTTTTGATCGGAAAAGAAACCAACACTTATTTGTTCACCATGATCTCCTTACTTTCATTAAGTCATTCAGGTTATGACTTTGGATGCTACAAAGTAAGCTAACTCGACTTTCTATAAGAATAGTGCTAGTTGCATTAGCATAACTTCCTTGATCAATAATCATCTTAAATATTTTATTTTGAATGTGACGTCTACTACAAAAGATGTTCTCGTTTTGTTGCTCTAACTCATCCTCATTGATTTGAGCATTTATTATTCTTCTAACTACAAATGTTTAATCATCATCATGATAATCAACATCAAAATCATTGGAGTCAACTTTTTCTTGGGATATTGGGCGACGTGTAGCTTGCATCCTCTGATCAAGAACCCGAGGTTGCTATCTGGTTTGCAATTTGGTGATTTGATTAGATTGTGTATTTGAAAAGTCTTTCTAGAAAGTCTCTCATGTCATTATACATCTCGTTAATATTTATTGCATAGCTTGCAAAGAAAGAGCGTATTTTCCTTCTTTTAGATGTTGACCCAACTTTACAAGACATTTTCACAAGCTTCTAGATGAAACTTTAACTTGCACTCTTTTTTAACTTTCCTGCTCTTTTCTTTTTCCCTTTTTTGATATTCAGCAAACTAACATAAAATGAAGAGAAAGAAATATGAAGATGAAGGATACGATTCTTGTGAAGCCCTAAAAACAAAAAGACACAATTGTGAATAGGGAAAAGAATAAAGAGGTGCAAGAACAACAACTAGAAGAAGAAACACTAACTAGGAATTGAAAGCTAAAATAAGAAATTAAAAGGGATAAGTATTTGATTTAGAGCCTTCCTTTGCTACCAACTGAAGTGAACTTATCTAAGATTAAAATTTAGAATACCCACGAACAAGATAGAAATCTTACCAAGAAAGTTATATAAGATTTTCTAGGAAATGACCCGCTAATTATGAAGCATTAAAAATTAAATTTATAAGAAGTTTAAAACGTCACAAAGGAAAGAATTATTTGATACTCTCCGCATGTAAATTGAAATTCTAACTACTAATACTGTTTCAACTAGAGATCCTAAATTATTAATGCTACTTTAAATTAGATCTCTACTTCTCTAGTATACTAATTTAATCAGGATGTTAAGTATTGATTGTATTACCATCAATGTGTATATATCCATGTTCTCACCTGGTTGCTTGGTCCTATAGACAGTCATATCGATATCAAAACAATTTTCTGATTCTCTATTTGCCTCTTTCAGATTCTACTTTATCCTAATGATGTTTGATACTTACAAGCTAATGCATTCCACTGTATTCAATGTGCATTAAGTTAAAATGCTGCTGTGGCTGTTTAAAATGATTATTGAGTGTTATAGTTGAAGTCTGACACTTCCCATCTTGCAATAAAAAATTGCAGTTGCTTGAAGCAGCTTGGTGCCTTACAAATATTGCAGCAGGAAAACCTGAAGAAACAAAGGCATTATTGCCTGCTTTACCATTGCTGATTGCCCATCTTGGAGGTTGGTAATTCCCAGTACAAAGCATTTTGGAATCAAGAAGCTATTTTATTTTTGATGCTCCTTCGACGAGCAAGTATCTTTTCTTTAGCAATGCAATCCAGTATTCTGATAACAAAGTAAGACTAACTAAGTGATCGTGTTTCTGAGCTGGAATATGTCATATTGATCTAGCACTTGAACTGTACCATTCTGACCTTCTGAAACTGAATGTTGCATTTTTGGTTTTAGTTATGGTGACCATCTTATCCTTGTTGATCAGGTAACTGTAGCTTGTAATTCTACAACAGCTGTTTGATGAGCTTATGATTGCATTGCTTTGCAGAAAAGAGCTCTTTACCCGTTGCTGAGCAGTGTGCTTGGGCATTGGGTAATGTAGCTGGCGAGGGAGAAGAGTTCAGGAACATTTTAATGTCCCAAGGAGTCTTACCTGCTCTGGCGAGAATGATGCTGCCAAACAAGGGCTCGACAGTGAGGACAGCTGCTTGGGCGTTATCTAATCTCATCAAGGTTTTTGGCATTTTACTCCTGAATAACTTCTCTCTTTTTTTTGTTCCTTGTGCCTGTATTCTGAGACGCCTGACATGCTCATCTTGGGTTACCAAACTGTGTAAAACTGTAGAGGTCTTAGAGTTATTTTAATTTCCCAAGACATGTCCTTGTGATTCTAAATGTTATGTCAAAAGCTTGAGATTTTCTCAAAGGGAATTTCTTCATGTCAGCTCAAGTAACCTAGAAAGAGAGGCACTGTCTAAGAATCTAAAATCATGGTGCTTTATAAAATTTGAACTAGGATTAGGTGGTTAGTGCTTTGTGCGTGAGAGGTGCATATGTAGTTTATGATTTATTCTTAGTTTTCATCCCTCAAAATTGCTTCTGCCTTTTGATTGGGAACCCCTCTATAAGTATATGAGCAAACATTTTTCTCACATCTCTATCCTTTCTTCGGGTTTGTTTCTCACACATCTAACTTGTATTGCTCCTTTTTTCTGATTAATTGGAACCATTTTGCAGTCTTATTAATCTTTAGTTGTGCATCTTTTGATTTCTCTCTAATCAGGTTACATGATCCAGTCCAGGCATCTATACCACCTGTTCTGTTGTTGGTCTTCTTTGTCTTCCGTAGAATCTTAGTCGTGCAGGTCCTACTCTATAATATTGCTTTCTTTGTCAATCTAATTTCTGATCTTTGATCTCTTAAGTTGAAGACTGTAGATGTTGGAGTAAGATACCAATAAGTCTTACAAGGCTTGGGGGATCCTCCTCCCCTTAAGATACCTTTTAGGATGGAATTAGGCCTAGTTTTATCATGGTATCTGTTAGAGTATCCCATATTTGACTAAACATGAAAATGTTAAATGGTTTATAAGTAGTAAGGGTCAACTATCTAAATGACTAGTTCTAGTCATTTTAACAATGGTTGACCCACGCCCAATTCTTGTTAATATAGTCTACACTCTACCTATATTAAAAATTCTAATAGTATCAAAGCTATTCCTAGTTTGATGTTAGGCTTTCCATAGATGTCTGAACTTGTTGGCTACCTGCAGGTGTCTAGTCCTACAAATTTCACACAGACGATGTCCATTCTCTGAATTGTGGGTGTGTGCTAAGTATGTTCATTTCCTATATTGGCTGTTAATAAGAATCTAATAAGCTTTATAAAGCTTGGGCTAATATCTTCCCCTTAAGGTGCCTTTTGATATGGAGTTAGGCCTAGTTTTATCAGTTCCATGCACTGTCCTAAGGCAATAATCTGTTTGGATGGTCAAACCCGAGCTTTACATTTTAATTGCTAGCAAAATAATCTGATCCTTTGGTTCATCGCAACTAGATATGTCTCTTCATTGTTTTCACATGTGTTCTTTTCAAATTTCCTTTACAACATAGTCCAGTGTCCTTGAATGTAGGGGCCAGATCCTAAAGCTGCCACAGAACTCATCCGAACTGATGGGGTGCTGGATGCAATTCTTCGGCACTTAAGAAAAGCGTAAGCACAATCTCATTATTATGGAGTAGGCTATACTCTGACTTTTTATTTGTTGCTACTTTGTTTCTATTGCGTACATTACTTTTCACCTCTTTCCTTGTAGTTGCAAGTTACCATAGTCTTGTCATATGCTAGAATACATTAATGCTTCATTTTCATTCAAGTTGGGTTTATCTGCTTAGATCAGTTTTACCTATTTGCTACTATTACATTAAAGTTCTTATACTTACAAGACAGCTTATCTACAAGTGTAAGTTTTTTTGGATTTACATCTCAAATTCAGGGATGACGAATTGGCAACTGAAGTAGCTTGGGTAGTTGTGTATCTTTCAGCACTCTCAAACACAGCAACCTCAATGTTGGTGAAATATGATATCCTTCAGATTCTTGTACAAAGATTGGCAACATCAAATAGCTTGCAGTTGCTCATTCCGGTAACAACCATTAAGATGGTTTGCGAAGCTTTAGTGAAATAATGCTAGGTTGCTCTTAATGTAATAAGTGTTTGATGGTTTATTCTTCCAATGTTCTTTGATTTATCTGTTTCAAATATCTTTGTCTGGTCTTGTACATTTGGGTAAAAGGAACTGTTGATTTGATGAAGTTCCACAATTTTTCGGAAGGCTAGTTTCTGCTTAATATTCTCTCTTTGTTCATGTTAATTAGTTCCTAACCATATAAATATATTTAATAGAGAAACAAAGTTTTTACCAATGCTGCATGGTTCAAGCGAAACTGGGCTAGTTGAGAACCTAATCATGTGTGAAATTTTATTGACCTTGGAATAAGGGTCCAGTTTTGAATTTCAGAGGGACGTTAAAAAAATTGTGGTTATATGGGCGTGGCTTTTCATTAACTTACAGTTGCATGGCCTTAAGAGGTGTAATTTTTCATCTAGGTGCTGAGGAGTTTTGGTAATCTTATAGCTGGTGATTCACATGCTATATCTGCGGTGCTTCTTCCTGGTCGTGAAATCACAGGTTGGTGATGCTTCTCTTTCTCAATTTGAGATCTCCCAACTTTTGCTAGATTTTATCTAAAATATTTCAACACATGAGATTTTCAGATAATGTTATTGAGGTCCTAGCAAAATGCTTGAAGTGTGAGCATCGAGTTCTGAAGAAGGTAAGTAACTATGGCTTCTTTCTCAAATTTTAACCTTTATTCTCAACTGAGGCTTATCTTTGATGTAGGAAGCTGCCTGGGTGTTATCTAATATAGCTGCTGGTTCAGTTGAGCAAAAGCAAATGATATATTCTAGTGAGGCAGTGCCATTATTGCTGCATCTCCTTTCAACTGCACCATTTGATATTAGAAAGGAAGTAGCATACGTTCTGGGCAACCTCTGTGTTGCCCCAACCGAAGGCAGTGGAAAGCCAAACCTCATCCTTGAGCATTTGGTCTCCCTAGTTGGTAGAGGATGTCTTCCTGGTTTTATCGACTTAGTGAGGTCTGCAGATACCGAGGCTGCAAGGCTAGGGCTTCAATTCATAGAGCTGGTAAGCAGAATCAGTTTACTATCTTTTATATGTATCTGCATTTTGATGGTTCGTATCTCTTTTTTCTGGTTTGTTTTAGTTATATGCTTTATTCAGGTGTCATTCCTACTTATCAATAAGATTTAAACTTGGCATATGTTCAATGAATTTTCTGGCATTTTGGTTTGTAGTCGCAATTTTGTCTAATAGTTTGAAGAATCATTTCCTCAAAGTGTGTTACCTTGGAACTTCAGTTGGTTAGAATTTGCTTTCAAGAAATTGCCTGTTGTCTTAGAATTTCAGCACTCGAATTTTGAATTTATGTTGATGTAGGTGTTGAGGGGGATACCAAATAATGAGGGTGCAAAGCTCGTGGAGCGAGAAGACGGAATTGAAGCTATGGAACGATTTCAGTTTCATGAAAATGAAGATTTGAGAAATATGGCCAACGGTTTAGTTGACAAATACTTTGGTGAGGATTATGGGATTGATGAGTAGGGAGCGTTGAGAACTTCTAACGAATGGATAATTAACCTCTTTGATCATACCTTTTGCAGTGTAAATTATGAAACTCGTTGAAACCTTCATTTGCAGACAGTGAAAATGGACTTTGATGTACGGTTTGCTGATCTAAACAGGTACTTAGGATCTCATTGTCCATACTCTTAAGGCACCATTGGAGTTTGCCTTTTCATAATTCCTTTGTTATGCTTGTTAGGATTGGTGAAGAGGGTATGAGAAGGGGATAATGAATCTTAATGACAAGAGTTAAAATAGAGTATTTCTTTACTTTTAATTTTCACGATACTAAATATATAAAAGTTAGTAATAAAGTGGAGACACTTTAATTTTAAATTAAAATAGATCACAACTTTAAAGTTTTGGAAATTATGAAAGTAATCACAAAAAAAGCTGTTTTAATTTTAAACATCTCTGGTAGAGTATTACATATTAACTAGACATGAAAATATTAAAGGGTTTATAAATGGTAAAGGTCAACTATCACTAGTTATTTTGATAATGGTTAATTCAAGCCCAATTATTATTAATGGCCTCTAAACTCTACTTATATTAAAAATTCTAATATGGTATCAGAGTAAGTTTGGTTCGGATTATTAATTTTCTGATTGTTCGTCTAGATGTTTAGTCTTAGCGGCCAGGTCCGGTTACCATTGTGTTTATTTTAAGTGACAACTGGATGTCCAGTATCGGTTGCACTTGAGGAGGAGTGTTAGAGTATCACATATTAACTAAACATGAAAATATTAAAGGGTTTATAAGTGGTAAGGGTTAACTATTCAAATGACCAGTTCTAGTTATTTTGGCAATGATTGACCCAACTCTGATTCTTACTAATGGGTTCTACATTCTACCTATATTGAAAATTCTAATATGGTATCAGCGCAAGTTTGGTTCAGATTATTCATTTCTCAGTTGTCCGTCTAGATGTCCAGTCTTAACGGCTTGGTCCGATTACAATTGTGTTTACTTTAAGTGATAACTGGATGTCTAGTCTCAGTTGCACTTGAGGGGGAGTGTTAGAGTATCTCATATTGACTAAATATGAAAATATTAAAGGGTTTATAAGTGATAAGGGTTAACTATCTAAATGACTAGTTCTAGCCATTTTAGCAATGGTTGATTTAAACTCAATTCTTATTAATGAGCTATACACTCTACCCACATTAAAAATTCTAATAATCTCGTCAAGGAAGTAATACGAAGAAATCAAAATAAATTCAACCATAACTAACAAATTATGCATGTAAATGCTGTTGGTATAGTAAATATTGATTAAAACAATAATGAGCATAATTAATGTATATTTAAAACACTCATTGTTAAAATTCAAAGTTAAAGCCATTAAGGAAATCTTAAAAAACAAGAAGATTAAACTGGCTGACTCAATATTTTGGGAGTGTAACAAATTATTGTGGAAAAAAAAAGATATGATATGATGTGGGATGATAATGGATTAGGCGGGTCCAACTTGACTGCTTTTATTAGCTTGTTTTTTTTAATTAAAAATAGTAAACGGATCTTTTTTTCTTATAATTGTTGGGTTTTGGATTGAGATCAGGCTCTATTTGGAAAAAAATAAGCTCATGGCCTAGGGCAGGCTCCGTTAGGGTTACGCCCAAATGTCATTCTTATTAAATAACACGTGTGTGTGTGCAAAGGTAAATCTAGATAAAGTGGAATCTCGTTGGATTAATCTATGCTTAATCTAACATTAGTTAGAAAATTTTTAAAAAACTTTAGAATCCTCCTAATTAAGCTACATATCTTATAAATATGTGGAATACAATTTAAAGACAAAATTAGCATATATAATCACGATTTCATTTTAACATCTAGTATTTTGAAATTCAAATGTGACTAGTTTTGTTAAAAATTATTTTTTAAAGGTCAAACTGGAAGTTAAACTAGTAAGACAAGATGTGTAAAGTATAAAATGTTCAACCTAAAATTAGTTAAAGATTAAATGAAATTGAAGAATTTGAAATATGATTGAAGGAAAATATTTTTAATTTAAAGTTTAATTGAAAAGAGAGATTATTAAATAAAAATTAATTAATTTAGTTTAATTTATAAAAATTGAATAGTTTACAAAATTTATCTAATTAATTAATAAACCGATCGATATTTTAACAACAAAGGTTATTAAAGTAAATTAAACCGGAAAGTTGAAAACCAAACTAAAAGTTAAATTATTCAAAGTTTTTATGATTGAACCAACTGAATCAGTTCAATTTTTTAATCATTGGTTAAAGTTATTTAAATACTGTTTTTTAATTACACAAAAGTACAATTTAATGTAGTTCATATGGTTGTATTTTTTATTTTTATATTTAAACAATAACAACAATAATAACAACATCATCAAGTGAGAGTTTAGCTAAAACGTGGAGTCTGAGAAGGTCCAGTAATAAGCAACCTTACCCCTACCTAGTAGAGAGACTGTTCTCAATAGATCCACGTGTAATGTAAAATAATGATAATACAAAATGTAAATAAATACATATAAATAAAAATATATAATATATAATACAATACATATAGAACAGGGTGAAGATTAATAATAAAAGATAAAATAAGTAAATAAATACACAAAAAAACATAAGTACAAGAATAAATCAAATCAATCATTCTAAGAAAGTAATTAGGCTAAGTAAGAAATTGTTTAGACCAAATAATTATGAGGGAAGTACAATGTAATCAAAATATTAAGGCAAATTATAAAACAAAAAACTTGAAAGAAAATATTTAAAAGAATTAAAGGGAACAATAACGAAGTTTTTATATGAGATCCTTTATCTGTATCCTAGTAACCCAAAGTTTTAATTACAGGCCATGTCTTTGATAAGTTTCAATAAAGTCGTATCATTATTGTTCAATTGCCCTAGTTCTTCCTTTTTTCCTCTTACAATCTCTAAGTACTATTTTCTCTTATCTTCTCAATGGAGCATCATAGTGTCTTCTTTTAATGTATCTGAGCTACCTAAGTCTCATCTCTCTTAATTTTTCATTAATACTTCCACCTTAATTTGTCTTTTACCAATACATTATTGACCTTGTCTCTTCTAATAAGGTTACACATCCAACGGAGCATTTTTATCTTCGCCAACATTAACTTATGACTATGCACTTTTTTGATTGGCCAACACTCCACTCCATATAGCAGGGTATACCTAATTAATAAACGATAGAATTTACCTTTGAACTTGAGTGATATCTTCTTGTTATATAAAATTCATGATACACTTCTCCATTTAGATCACTCTGATCTGATATGGTAGACTATACCTTCATCGATGTCTCCATTGTTTTGGATGATAAACCCTGGGTATTTAAAACACTCTTTCTGTAGTATAAATTCTGAATCGATCTTTACCTCTACATCGGAAGCTACCCTATTGCCTAAAAAGTTACACTTTAAGTACTCAGTCTTAGTCCTGCTCAATTTAATGCCTTTCGACTTTAACGTATCCTTTCAATGTTCTAGCTTGACATTGACACCCTCTTTTATCTCATCTACTAAGATAATATCGTCGGCAAACAATACATACGAAGGCACATCTCCTTGAATATTCTTGGTGAACTCATCCATCATTACTGCAAACAAGATAAGGGCTCAGTGAGGAGCCTTGGTGTAGCCCAGTATTGATAGAAAAATTTTATATATCTCTTCTTATCGTCTTTACTCTAGTTTTTACCCCTTCATACATATCTCTAATGACTCGTATATAGGTCATATGAACTTCTTTAACCTCTAAACACCTCCACATGATTTCCCTAAGTACTTTATTATATGCCTTCTTTAAACCATTAAAAACCATATGTAGGTTACTCTGTCTTTCCCTGTAATATTTCATTAATATTCTAAGGAGATGTAAAGCTTTTGTGGACTTTCTTGACTTAAAGCTAAACTGTTTCTTTGAGATGGTAGCATCTTTTCTCACTTTATTCTCAATTACCTTCTCTCACAAATTTATGGTATAATTAAGTAGTTTGATGCCTCTATAGTTGTTATAATTTTGGATGTCCTCTTTGTTCCTATATAAAGGAATTACCATATTAAGTTTACACTCATCTAGAATTTTGGTAGACATAAGGTTCACATTAGAAAACTTGGCTAGCTAAATAAAATCCTCTACCCCTAAGCTCTTCCATACTTTTATATGTATCTCATTAGACTATACCATCTTTCCGCTCTTCTTCTCTCTCAAAGCTCTTATAATTTCTTTCCTTGTAATCTACCTGCAACGAGTCAAGTTACGAAACCTCTTAAACGTGTTAATATCTCTTAAAGAGATGTTGTCCTTAGTCCCTCCATTTAAATGATATCTATAATAATTATCATTATTCAAGTATTTAAATGTACTTAATAACTCATAGGTATAATTTTATATAGGTCACAATGAGGATATATATCTTTTCAATTTTTATATTTAACTAAAATTTGTAATTATTATTATTGGAGCATATACTAAGTAAATTAACACTTCACAAATTACGTCTCTAAATTATTCAATTAAATTAAATACTATATTTGAACTAACTGGTATTAACAAATTCAACATATTTTTGGTCTATTATACTTTATAAATATTTTAAACGATTCACATCTTTAAAACTCAAATTTGTGTTAGTTTAATATTTAATTATGTCTTCTAGAAGGTATTTGATTATAATTATTGACACTTTTCTTCATTAAAATTTCTATTAACTACCATTTTATTATTATTTCACTATATTTGAAAATTATACATCAAAACTTACAAAAGCACCTAAAGAGATTTATTATAAATCATAATTATTATTTTCCTATTTAAGTCACATGTTTTACTTAATCAACTTCGTGAACGCTTGCTACTATAAAATTCACTTATATTATAGTTGAACCTATTACTAAAATTTGGCATATATAAGAATGCAATTACAAGTTAATTTTCAAAATAATTTGAAAATTTGCATTTGTGTATACTCTCACATAAATACAAGGTTTAAGTGGTTTGATCGTGTTAAGAATAGACACTTAGATGTTTCAGTAAGAAGTTGCAAAAAGATTATAGTTAGAGATTATAATGAAAAAAAAGGCCTAAAAAGATATTTTTTTGGCGATAATTAAGAATAATATAATAATGTTGAAATTTACAAAGAACATGAGCAACAATAAAAAACTTTGACATATTATGATACAGACAAATGATTTCCTATAAAGAGATTCTTGTCGTTTTTATAAGTCTTTCAGCATTTTCCTTTTGGTGTTAGCCGAAAATTTTAATTATGTAATATTTACTTTTTAGAGATTTAGTCAAGTTTTTTTTCTACTTAGCATGATTGTTATTGATGTTTTAATAGTTATTGTTATCATCATTATTATTGTCGTTATCATTATCATCATCATTATTATTGTTATTGTCGTCATCATTATTATTTTTTATCGTATTATTTAATTTAGTATTTATTTCATAATTAATTATTTTTTTATTAGTTAATTTTTTTTATATTTTTTATAGTTAAAAATAAGATTATATACTACTTAGTATCTAAGTTACCCCTGCCGTGTGTTCTCTCACACAAAAACTCACACTTTAAAGTACATAAAGAAATTAAAAGTCAATGCTACCTGGCAGTAGTAAGAAGCGCAGGATCAGAATCAGAAATTTCAACGGTTGATTCGATCTCTTCATGAGAAGCATTGGATCATCTAATCCGACGGCAGATAGGAAACCCTAAGGGTTAGTGTCATTATATAATGCTGCATAAGCCTCATTTGTTGGCCTCTCGCTTGCTCTCTGCAGTCAGTCTACTCACTGTGAGAGAGCTTCTAGTTAGTAAAGTTATTCATTTCAAGGTTCGATCTTTCTCTATTTTTTAGTCTTCTTCACCTGTGTTCTTCGTCGGTTTTAGCGTTATTTGATTCATTTTTTAGCTTTATGATTCGTGTTAGTTAAATTAAATTAGCGCGTTTAGTTTTTAACGGTTGTGCGGTTTTGAAGATGTGTATCGTTCGTGATCTGAAGTAATTGCTTGGTTTTTTCATTAGATCTGAAAATGAATTTGCCGTTTTGTTTAAACTTCTGGTATGATGTGAATAGTTTCTTGGGGTAAATGATAGATTTGCTTTATATGGTACATGATATATTGGTGACGTACGGATAGCGTTATAATTTAGAGCTACGTTCTTAGAATACTTTTTTCAGATCTATTTCCTATTACAAAATGTTTTACGTTGTGATTTATTCTGAGTTTTGAATCATTGTCATGTAAAATCTTGATTCTTATTAGTGAGTCTCCTTTTCGGATGTTGATACAGTTCGATTTTATCCAGCTATGCTGATGCAGATAGATCTTTCTTATGTGTGTTGAAACTCAGCAGAAAAAAATCAACTTGAGGCATGATTTGTATTTAATTTCCCATTTATGACCGAAGGTCTGATTTTTCACGATTTAGTTTGCATCTTAGTGGCTGTAGTTTAATGGTAAATCCCACACTTATTATTGTGGGGATCTGGGCTCGAAACCCAGCAGCCACATCTATAATCATTAACCATATTAACTGTTGGGAATTTATGAGATTAGACAAAATTACTGATTTTTGACAGTGGATGGTCTACTGTTGCTTTTTGTTCACTTTTGAAATGTGAAAAGTAAACTCACACTGATCTTTTCTTTTTTGTGTTCTTGCAAGTTGTTGATAATCCCTTGTGCTGAATAAATGCATTTGTTTCTGTTAAATTCAGCTTCTCTGCCAGGTTTTAAAATGGGTAAGGAGAAGGTTCATATTAACATTGTGGTCATTGGCCATGTGGACTCTGGCAAGTCAACCACTACTGGCCACTTGATCTACAAGCTTGGAGGTATTGACAAGCGTGTGATTGAGAGATTTGAGAAGGAAGCTGCTGAGATGAACAAGAGGTCATTCAAGTATGCCTGGGTTTTGGATAAGCTTAAGGCTGAACGTGAGCGTGGTATCACCATTGATATTGCATTGTGGAAGTTCGAGACCACCAAATACTACTGCACTGTGATTGATGCTCCTGGACATCGTGATTTTATCAAGAATATGATTACTGGTACCTCACAGGCTGACTGTGCTGTTCTGATCATTGACTCTACTACTGGTGGTTTTGAAGCTGGTATCTCTAAAGATGGTCAGACCCGTGAGCATGCTCTTCTTGCTTTCACTCTTGGTGTCAAACAGATGATTTGCTGCTGTAACAAGGTAGCCTTTTTTAATTGAACTTTGTGATTCACTGTGGTATATTTCCTTAAATGTTCAGGATTCATTATCATACCTTTATTTATTATTTTGTTATGTAATTAATGTAGATGGATGCCACCACACCCAAGTACTCCAAGGCTAGGTATGATGAAATTGTTAAGGAAGTTTCTTCCTACTTGAAGAAGGTTGGCTACAACCCTGAAAAGATCCCATTTGTGCCTATCTCTGGTTTTGAGGGTGACAACATGATTGAGAGATCTACCAATCTTGATTGGTACAAGGGTCCTACACTCCTTGAGGCTCTTGACTTGATCAATGAGCCCAAGAGACCTTCTGACAAGCCTCTCCGACTTCCACTGCAGGACGTGTACAAGATTGGTGGTATTGGAACTGTCCCTGTTGGTCGTGTCGAGACAGGTATCCTGAAGCCTGGTATGGTTGTTACTTTTGGCCCATCTGGATTGACAACTGAAGTTAAGTCTGTTGAAATGCACCACGAGGCCCTCCAAGAGGCACTTCCAGGTGACAATGTTGGATTTAATGTTAAGAATGTTGCGGTCAAGGATCTGAAGCGTGGTTTTGTTGCATCCAACTCCAAGGATGACCCTGCCAAGGAGGCTGCCAACTTCACTTCTCAAGTCATCATCATGAACCACCCTGGTCAGATTGGAAACGGATATGCCCCCGTGTTGGATTGCCACACCTCACACATTGCTGTGAAATTTGCTGAAATCTTGACCAAGATTGACAGACGATCTGGTAAAGAGCTTGAGAAGGAACCCAAGTTCTTGAAGAATGGTGATGCTGGATTCGTGAAGATGATTCCCACTAAGCCTATGGTTGTTGAGACTTTCTCCGAGTACCCACCACTTGGCCGTTTTGCCGTCAGGGATATGCGTCAGACTGTTGCTGTTGGTGTTATCAAGAGTGTTGAGAAGAAGGATCCAACTGGCGCCAAGGTCACCAAGTCTGCAGCTAAGAAAAAGTAGTGTGATAAAAGGGAGTTACAAGCAGTAGTTGCTTTTGTTTAATGAAGTTTTTTTATGCACTGCTTTAACTTTATTTATTTTTGTGTTTTTTTCTTCAAGGATTACTTGTTAAACCTTCGGATTTTGTGATGAGACTTATAATTTATCCCAATATCTAAGCTTTTACGCCCTTTTGCCTTGTTTCACTTGTTAGCTGATATAAGCAATTTGCTTTTGTTTCATCTTTCATGTTAAATTATCATGATCTGACACTTTGGAGGAGAAAACTGAGTAAGGGCTAGCTCCTGAAAGAGCACATTAAATACAAGTATGACTTCGTGTCGTTTTATGTGCTATCATGTTAGTATATTAATCGAACCTGAAGTTGCTCAAAATACATGCTTATGTATTTTCTGTGTGGTTAATGAAAACTGAGAAACAATAAATATGACTTTCAGGGTGGTCGAATAGGACGAGTATCAAAGGCTGGTTGTGACTTGTGAGATGTATAATGACTTTCACAAATAACAAACAGCAATGAGTTGAAAGCTTGATGTTAATAAAACACAATGGTTAAGAAATCATGACAAAGTCACGTAGGAAGAAAGATATGGCTATACTTATTATGAATACTTAAACGTTATAGTTCATTGTAATCAAATTTAATAGAATAACATTACATGGAGTGAAATATTAGTTTTCTATAGTCTTATATAAGTGCAACAACCAAAATAAATTTCAGGAATCAAATCATATTGTCTTGTCCTTTATATTTTTCTCTCTTTTTTTTAATCTAATCATCATCTTCTTCTTACAAGTCCCTGTACTAATAATAGAAACTAGTCACCATTTTTATTTTTTGCGCAACAACTTGGTATCAAAATAGACACAAACTTCGGTGAATCTCGGTATGATATAAGTGACCAGAGCAGTGAAACTCAGAATAATCAAAGAAAACCTGAAAATCTTATTAGAGAATTAAGTGAATGAGAAACTATTTAGAGAGAACCAAATTTAAATTGACAGGCAAGAGAAGGAGTTGGGAGAGCTAAAGCCTACATTCCATTAGCTCATACATAGAATAAGATGAAACTAATGCTAGAACTCACTCAAGAAAAATTATGCGACAATATTTATAAAAATGTTGTCAAAAACGAAGGGTATATGGTTCCTACGAGGTTTAGTAGAATAAATTTTTAGTGTTTGAAGGAAGTAGACTAAGTGGATGGTTGTACAAATGCGAGCAGTTCTTTGCACTTGACAAGCTCTAGATGACAAGAAAGTGGGAATCATGGTAATGCATATAGAATAAATGGCATAAGAGTGATACCGATTGGAGATCAGGAATTGCTCGAGGAAGGAATCCTTATAATAGGAGGAGCTTGTTAACTATCAAGCAAAGTTTCAATGAAGAAATAATTGAAAATCTTGTGGGCTATCTTAAAGAACTTAAATAAGAGAATTCAGTGTAAGCTATCCTTCTCTAAGGCACTCTAACAAGCTACCCCTTTTTGAGGAATATCTGATAGGTATTTTCTTGAAAGATTGGAACCAAAATTAGAGGTAAATGTCAATCTCTTAGAACCCAAAGTCTTTAATAAGCGTATTCAAAAGAAAGGAAGCAATAAGTGATATGGCAATCCACCCCATCACACTATCCCCAAAGGGAAACTCTAAAGTGACCCCCTCAACCAGGATAATGCTATGGGAACTAGAGGAGGGGCTAAGCTTGTTGTATGAGCTAGGTTACAGATTGATAAGTGACTCTTGTCCAACATAAGATTATAATAAGCAATAAATAATTTCAACAAAAATCCCACCTAACAAAGACGGTGAGTATCAAGGAGTTTGAATACAAGTAGGGGAAAAGGGTTATGTTTTTAGTGCGATAAGTGATATGTCCCAAGTCATAAGTGTAAGAAGAAACAATTCTAGTTATACATGGTAGAAGAGGATTACAATAATAAAAAATAACTAGAAGAATTAATCAAGAGAGTTGAGGAAGAACAAGGAACCCAAATATATCCTTCCAAGCAATGGTAGATGGAAAAGATAAGGATGAGTATAAACAAATGTGTGTGAGAGGTTATCATCAGAGGAAACCCATACAAGTGTTGATTGATAATAAAAGCACCCATAAGTTTTAGATAAGGTAGTGAATACAAGAAATCAAGGCCACTAAGAGAGCATATTGGGTATATCACAATGCGGGGGATTTTACTACCATTAGAAATACAAAAGGTTAGTATGAAGCATGTAACGGGTATCTTTCATGACAGACGCCCTAGTTATTTTGCTAGGAAGTTGTGATTGAGTATTAGGAGTATAGTGGTTGGAAACTTTTAAACGATACATTATATAACTTCAATACTAGGACTATAAAGTTTTAGAATGAGCATCTAGTTACGTTGTTAAGAAATTTGAACCACAGTGCCAAGATGGTTTCATGCAAGGGACTAAAAAAGATGTTTAAAGGATCTAAAGTGGGATGATTGCATATGATGCAATTAACATACCTTTTAGAGCATCGATTACAGTAGATGATGAAGTTGGAAAGAAAAACCTCTTCATTGGATGAATTTTACATGCTATTTGTAAGCTATTCGGACTACATGCAATGATAGTTACCAACATTTGCAAATCCGAAACACCAAGATCCATGTGAACATCGAAATTAAATTCATATCAGATTTGTACCTTTTGCAACAGAAAAACAAAGAAGCTCATAGTGTCGGAAAAGCACGTCAAATGCTATGCCTCTACAGGTATCCACACCCTCACGAGACTAAACAAACAATTCTGGTGTGCTAGCACCATTCTTGAGACCTCTCTTCCTCTATCACTTGAGGAGGACGACAACATTAGGGTTTCCTTTAAGCAGATGAGTCTTCTATGTCTCAAGTCATACTATACATCTATATATATAGTAAAAACCTAAGGCCCAAAAACCTAAAACCACTTAAAGCCTACTGAATGTTCAGTCTTTTAGTGTGCGATCCTATAGGCTTATTTAATATTAGTAGTAGGCTTAAGCTTCTTTTAGGCCCATAAGTTATAAGCGGTCTCTAGCAAGACATTATAACTACCTGATATTAAATAAGGTCAAAGTTCGACATTACTTGAATCACAACTGATAAATTACAGTACATTCTATAATTGGTTCGTGGGGCATACACTAACAATCTTCCACTTGCACAAGAACCAATTATCCATAAGTAGTCCTTTGTCTCATTATATCTTGATTGAGCATAAGGTAGGAAACAATGTCATCCTTATTAGGCCTAATCATTTTTCTCAACCTCTGAGTTAAATTGTGTAACAAACAACTGACATTCACCTTGTTTGTGTATTGCCATGTAACTTTTCAGTCTTAACTTATCGAGATGCCAAGAGATGTCTTTCTCCTGTTATATGGGAGAGACAAATTCTATCTTGTTCATCCAAATTCCTCTGTATGATTCATAGCATGCTCGAGCATTGCTTTTATATTCAACTTTTACGACTGACATTTAATAATGTCAAAACAAACCAATCCATATGTAGGAAACCGTGACAAACTCAAATCAAAGGACTATATTCATTAGTTGTGATGAGAACCACTTATGACACTTATATAACAATCTTTGAAGTGGTCTCATAGTGGGTCGATCCAATCACATGTTATCTAACATGCACCCATGTAATTAACATAATATCTCCATATTAATGACTCGTGAAACATGGTCATCTATTAATCAACATGCCAGTCTTGACAGTCATTATAACCCCTTTACATTAATGACATTAACTAGGGACCTTTGAGAATAATTGTATCCATATTACAATGGGGTCTCACAATTAAGTCACGCATTTGATGCCAATTGTAAGATACATATTATTCATAGGGATTATTATTCAAATTCATTTATAACTCCAGAAAATGAACATAACAAACAATAACTAGACATTCCTAATGAATTATTTAAAAACACGTCACAAAATTACACCTTTACATTATCACACATCCATGAGTGTGATGCCTAATGCTTTAGACGATGTGCGTAGCCTGTGACAGAGTCTTAGTCAATGGATCAGCTATATTAAGATTTGTTGACACTTTGTACATCTTCACATCACCTCTTTCAATAATGTGTTGAATAAGGTGAAAATGTCTGAGTATGTGTTTGGTATTTTGATGAGATTTTAGTTCCTTAGTTTAAGCAACGACTCCATTATTGTCACAATAGAGATCCACTGGATTCACAATGCTAGGAACCACACCAAGTTCAATGATGAACTTTCTAACCCAAAAAACCTCATTTGTTGCTTCTGAAGCAGCAATGTACTCAGCTTCTGTTGTAGAATCAACAACTGTGTCCTGCTTGGAACTCTTCCAATGCACTGCTCCACCATTCAGGCAGAATACAAAACTTGACTGTGACTGGAAGTCATCTTTGTTTGATTGGAACCTGGCATTAGTGTAACCATTTACAATAAGCTCTTCTTCACCTCCATAGATCAAGAACATCCTTAGTTCTTCTCAATTACTTAATAATGTTCTTAACAGCTATCCAGTGACTTTCACCTGGATCTGACTGGTATCTACTAGTCATGCTCAAAGCACATGCAACTTCTGCATGAGTGCACAACATGGCGTACATGATAGATCCTATAGTAGATGCATATGAGATCCTACTCGTGTGGTTTCAATCATTTGGTGTTGAAGGGTTCTGAGCCTTACTCAACACTATGCCATGTGACATGGGTAAGAAGCCTCTTTTAGATTCTTGCATATTGAATCTTTGCAAAACCTTATTAATATAAGTGCTTTGACTTAGTCCAATAGTATGTCTTGATCTATTTCTGTAGATTCTAATACCCAAGATGTAGGCTGCTTCGCCCAAGTCTTTCATTGAAAAACAACTTCCTAACTAAGCTTTCACAGATTGAAGCATAGGAATGTTCTTTCCAATGAGTAGTATGTCATCTACATACATGACTATGAAAACAATTACGCTCGCACTAGTCTTTTTGTAAACACAAGGTTCTTCTTCTTTTATGAGGAAACCAAACTCTTTGAATGCCTCAATAAAATAAAGATTCCAACTCCGAGAAACCTGCTTTAATCCATAAATGAATCGATAAAGCTTACATACTTTCCTAGCATTTATAAGAGATGTAAAACCTTTAAGCTATGTCATGCACACATCCTCTTCCAGATTTGCAGTAAGGAAAGCTGTTTTTACATCCATTTTGCCAAATCTCATAATCATATAATGCAACAATAGCTAGAAGGATGCGAATGGATTTAAGCATCAACTGGGGAACAGTCTCATCATAGTCAATACCATGTGAATTTGTTTGAAACCTTTAGCCACCAATTGCGCTTTGTACACATGTATATTGCCATCCATGTTAACTTTCTTCTTGAAAACCCACTTACCCTTTATGGTTTTTATACCATTTGGTGGGTCAACTAAAACCCATACTTTGTTTTGGTACATGGATTCCATTTCACATTTGTAACATCCCGTCCCTATATTAAGGGTTAGGACCTAAAATTTCAATGCATGTAAGCTTAAAGAGAGATTAAGGAAATGCATTTTTCTTGCTCA
>JAOQMS010000004.1:34143299-34178331 GCA_027563885.1 Erythroxylum longipes
TGTTTTGCTTCTTCTATGTTCGTCTATACCTATCTTCTGTCCCATTGTTGACCCCTCAAAAGATAGAATTGACCTTTAAGGTCTTCATAAAAGTTGTAGATCTTGGAATCCTCTTTTGAACCATATAAAGAACCTCTTGATCTGATATCTCTAGAGAAAGTTATGGCAATCGTAAAACATCGTCTGTGTTACTGTTCCCGAACTTCTTCTGGGTCACTGTTCATTGTATATCTTCTGTCCTATTTTTGGCCCTTCAGAAGATAAAGTTGGCTCTTGAACTCTTCATAAAGTTTGTACATCTTGACACCTTCTTTTGAATCATGTAGAGAACAATTGAATCCAATCTCTGTAGAAAAAGTTATGCTCAGAGGAAAACTTCTTCTGTGATGACGTCAGCTTCCTCTGGGTAATGTCATCTCCTTCTGTAAATCATCTTCTTCTATGACTCGTCTTCTTCTATAAAGGCGCATTGTCTATAAAGATGTACCTTCCGTAAATGAAATTCTATCCATTGCACTCCTCTAAGCTTACGAGAGACCAGAGAGAGTGCCATGCTAAGAGGCTAATAAGAATTAAATTGTGATATTGATGGTTACAATAAGTTTTGATAAGAGAGAAAAAGAGATTGTGAAGAGACCCCGAAATTGCCATTGCACATGCATATGTATTGATATGTTTAGTACGTTGAACAAAAGATGATGATCATGAATATGTTTTGTCTGTTTTAGAGGAGCACATCGGACTACAGCTGGACATTGCTGGACCGTCCAGGCAATAACTTCTGGGAGCGTACTGTGAGTCAACCTAGATAAATTCATAGGAATATTTGATTGTATGTATTCAATTTGTTACCTTCCAGTATCATTGAACTACGTGTGTGTGTTGGTTCCAAATTCCGGAGTTGAGGTCCGAGGAGTTTGTTCTGCGATCACATGTTGGAAGTGTTTGATTTGATATTCTGATATGAATTTCTGAATGCTATTTGATTCTCAATGATAGCTGAATGCCGAACTGAGGTATGATGATTATGAGACTATCATCTAAATATTTGTATGAGATTGTGTGTGTGATCTGTTTAGTATTTGTTGCATTTCATAAAATGCATGCTCAGATAAAGGCGTTGTGACTTGAGATGCCAGTTAGAAGTGCTTCCGCATAGAGCTTTGCTCCGCGATATATGTTCTGCATGTAGAGCTATGCTCTGTGATTCTGTTCTGATTGAGCTCTATGGGCCAAACTTTATATATGTGTGTGAAAGGCACTCAGTCACAACATTAAGAACGAATATGAGTCTCATGCATGTCCCATGTAATTACGTGTGTAATGTTTGAACAAGATGAAAATTGAGATGAATGACCTTCTGCCATGCTAATTTCTGAACACATGCTTATCTGCTTAAATGAATAACTGTGATGTATGTGTTGTATTTGTGTAATCCGGTAAATTCATCAATGATAGTTCACTAATTGAGTTTGCAAAACTCACCCAAAATTTGCAATTATTTTTCAGGATCAGAAGAATACCCCGTTAGGCTAACGAGAGTATACCTACAACATACAAGTGAAGGATAGAGGTTGGGATCAGTTCGCGTCTGCATTGCATTTTTCTGAACTTGTATTCAATGATTTAATTCGGAACTTCTTATATACTCAACAATGTATGTTTTATCAATGAATAAAGTGAATGTTTTGTTTATCAGTGAATGAAATAAATGTTTGAACGATAATGTCTTTCGAGTATACTGGTTAAAGCTATGTGTAAGTTAGTTTCGTTATTGCTCTAACATACCATTATCGTAAGTTATGTGCCTAAAAGCTTAGGTACGTGCCCTACGGTAGTGGGATGTTACAATATGTAATTAAATTTATATATGTTTTGTATTATGATATGTAATTAAAGCTATGTACAAACTCGGTTGTGTTTGAGAAATGAAAGTAAAAGTTGAAGAATTTCTCTTTTGTATACGTTCAAAATTATCTTTTGTGTTGAGTTGTTATTATGGTTGAGAATAAAATTGTGAGTTGTTAGATGGCCCTGTATAGTTTAAAATGAATTGTTTTGTTATGAGTCATATATATATATATGTTTAGTGATTGTTAGATTCGGGTCTTTTGGAAAATGTATAGAGGTTCATATAGGCAGTAGAGAAAAGGGGGGACAGAAATTGTATTCTAAGTCATCTTTATAAAATTTGTAGCTTATTCTCTTAGCTTTCTAATGGTATAAAGTTTGTGATTTTTGGACATCAGAATTGAGAGATATGACGTTTACAAGTTTGTGTGCTCATTAGGGTTTCATGATCATGCAAATACACGATTGTGACAAAGCCCTTAAATCTCAGGAGTTCACGATCGTGCACTGGCTCTTCAAAGATGGGAGGACACGGTCGTACATTGGTCCCTTTTAAATAACAAAAGTGTATGATCTTGCACTAGCACGATCCTGTATGACCGAAGCACGGTCGTGACTTCTCACTCACTGTTGTGAATTTTCTTAGTCACAACCATAACTTTAATTCTTTTATTTTACTCATGATTGTGACTCCTCTTAGTTATGACCGTGACTTTTGATTTATCAGCTGTAAATTTTGCTCACAATGTGACTTCTTTATTTATTAAAGTTTATTTATTTTATTTTATTTTCTTTCTTTTCTCATTTGATCCCACAACCATGACTTCTTTTTAATATTAAAGCCACCCAAACCTTTCATAATGTGGTCATGAAATATGTACCGAGACCCAGGCCCAACAATTTTTTGTATCAGAGCTCACGATTTTTAAGGATTTCTAGGCTTAGAATATGTTGTGATGTGAATTATTATGATGTGTGATTAATTTTTTGCATTGTTAAATTGATTGATTGCATTGAGTGACATGCATATCATGCATACATGTAGGAAATAAGATTAAAATGAAATGTAAGCTAAAAGTTAGTGTTTAAATTGAAAGAGTAAAATGCCACCTCGTAAAAGAACACGAGGAGTTTTACAAGGATCTGCTGCACCTGATTCTTCTCCAAGAGAGGAGGGTACTAATGAGTCTAGAGCTTCAGCAATTGTTGCGGCAACTGTAGAGCAAGATAGTGAGCCCTTTCGACCACAAACACATGAATCACCTCTTCCTCAAGAGCAAGTGCCTAATCCCATAGATCCCAGATTGTTCCAAACCTTTGCTTAGACTTTTGTCTAGGCCATAGGCCAGATGCCACACACTTTTACTCCAGCCCCAGCTAAGAAAGTAAAGCAATTTAATAAGCTGAGAAAGTATAGGGAAGTAGATTTTTATGGGATAACTGATCCAGAAGAAGCTAAAACATGGTTGAGGAAGATAGAAAGAATATTGGAATAGATGGACTGTAAAGATGATGAAAAGGTTGTATATGCTACAAGCCTGCTACAGGGAAATGCCCTGCATTAGTGAGAAAGTCTACTAGGGAGTCAGATAAAACCACCATTGTTGACATGGAAGGACTTCCTAGCTATTTACAGTAAGAAATATTTGTCCGAGGTGTATATTCAACAAAAGAAAAGGGAGTTTCTGAGTCTCACCCAGAGGGAGATGACGGTGAGTGAATATGAGCGTAAATTTACGCAATTGTCCAGATATGCAACTGAGATGATGATGAGTGAAGCAGCTAAGTGCCGTAGGTTTAAAACGGGATTACATTTGGCCATCAAAGAAAAAGTAGTGGCGTAAAATTTCTGTGACTTCCAACAGCTTGTAGAAGCTGCGTTAAAGGTTGAGAATGTAGATAATATAAAGAGTGTAGTAAGTAGAAAGAGGAAACGAAGATAACAGTTTAAGAGGATAGGTAGTAGCAGTGCACCAATGCCAGAAAAGAGTGTCAGGAATTTCCCCACACAGTCTGAGGATAAGAGCAGTGGTGCAAGCAGGCCCAAACTGATGAGAATCATTTCTCATCAAGCCTCAATTGTTGGAGGTAGTAGAAGAAGAGAGGGGGATAAGCCATCCATTCCCAAATTTGATCATTGTGGAAAATTTCATAAAGGGGAGTGCTATAAGCTGACTGGAGCTTGTTTTAACTGTGGAGAAAGGGCACATGGCTAGGGATTGTCTGTAGTATGTAAGACGAGAGGGAACTCATATGTAAGCTCCCAAAAGGGTTAAGACTGTGGGAGTTGAGTCTGCAACTGAAGTGGGCAGTTCTAGTGCAGCCAAGAAAGTGAATCTTCTAGGAAGACTGAGGGGGCAAATGCCAGCTAGGATATTTGCAATGACAAGGAAGGAAGTAGAAACAACTCCAAAGGTTATGACTGGTATGATTAAATTGTTTAATGATGATATTATTGTTTTAATCGATCCGGGGTCTACCCACTCATTTATTTCATCAAGTATGATTGTGCATGGTAGAAATTTGAGTCCATTAGATAGTCCTTTGATGGTTAGTACCCCAATTGGCCAGTATATCATTGTGAGTCAAGTTTATAGAGATTATGAAATATACATTGGTGGAGTAAAATTAGTGGTGGATTTAATGCCATTGAAGATGAAGGGATTAGATGTGATTTTGAGCATAGATACTTTAGAAAAATATAATGTTAATTTGAATTGCAAACAGAAGAGAGTAGACTTTCAGTTGGGCAAAGGTGAAAAGGTGGTGTTTGTGGGAGACAGGAAAGCAAGCCCACCTAGACTTATTTTGGCTTTAATAGTAGAGAAAATGATGAAGAAAGGATGTGAAGCATTCTTGTCATATGTGGTAGATACGAAAGTAGACGGAGGAAAATTAGAAGATATTCCTGTGGTTATGAAATTTCCAGATGTCTTTCTAGAAGAATTACTAGGATTACCACCACCTAGAGAGATTGATTTCACTATAGAGCTTCTTCCAGGCACTACACCAATATCAAATCCACCTTATAAAATTGCTCTGATAGAATTGAAAGAGCTTAAAGAGCAGTTAGAAGAGTTGTTGGAGAAAGGTTATATTAGGCCTAGCTCTTCACCTTGAGGAGCTCCGATTCTTTTTGTGGAGAAGAAAGATAGATCCTTAAGGATGTGTATGGACTACAGGAAACTCAATCATGTCACCATTAAGAATAGATATCCTCTTCCACGCATAGATGATTTGTTTGATCAATTGCAAAGATAAAAAGTCTTCTCTAAGATAGACTTGAGATCAGGTTATCACCAATTGAGAATAAAGAAGTCTGATATGTCAAAGACTGCCTTCAGAACACGATATAGGCATTTTGGATTCTTAGTTATGCCCTTTGGGTTAACTAATGCCCCTGCAGCCTTTATGGACTTAATGAATAGAGTCTTCAAGCCTTCTTAGGCCAATTTATCATAGTCTTTATTGATGATAAATTGGTTTATTCCAAGAATGACAAGGAGCATGAAGAGCATTTAAGGATTGCCTTAGAGACATTGAGGAAGAAATAACTTTATTCCAAATTCGATAAATGTGAATTTTGACTAAAGGAAATGGTGTTTCTTGGACATCTAATTTCAGAAAAAGGAGTACATGTGGATCCAAGAAAAATAGAAGTTATAGTTCAATGGGAAGCACCCAAGAATGTAGCAGAAATGAGGAGTTTCTTAGGTTTAGCTGGTTATTACAGAAGATTTGTATAAGGCTTTTCCATGATAGCAACCCTACTCACTAATTGACAAGGAAGAGTTAGAAGTTTGTGCGGACAAAAGAATGTCAGAAGAGCTTTAAGGAATAAAAGAATAGGCTCATAACTGCACCAATTCTGACCTTGCCTTCTGGTAGTGATGGATATATAGTATATAGTGATATCTCAAGGAAGGAATGGGGTGTGCGTTGATGCAAGGAGATCAAGTGATTACCTATGCATCCAGGAAATTAAAACCTTATGAGATGAATTATCCCACATATGACTTGGAGCTAGTTGCCATAATTTTTGCATTGAAAATATGGAGACATTACTTATATGGAGTCACCACTAAGGTATTTACAGACCACAAGAGTCTTAAGTATTTGATGAGCCAAAAAGAGTTAAATCTGAGGCAAAGAAGGTGGTTAGAACTACTGAAGGACTATGACTTGATGATAGACTACCACCCGGGAAAAGCTAATATAGTAGCGGATGCACTGAGTAGAAAATCTACTATAGTATATATGGAGACAGTATACCTTCCTTTGTTGAAGGAATTAGCCAAAATTAAGGTAACGTTAAGGCAAGCTGAATCTGGTTATATATTGGCTAATTTTATATTAAGGCCAGTATTGAATGGGAAGATTAAGGAATTGCAGGAATAAGATGAGTACTTGAGCAAGCTCAGACAAGAAATTAAGAATGGTAAGCCCTCTGAAATAGAGATAAGAGAAGATAGATTGATGGTGGTAGGTAACAAATTATGTATTCCAGACATCTAGGAGTTGAATGATGAAATTCTTGATAAGGCACACAATGTTCCATATGTAATGCATCCTGGGAGTACAAGAATGTATAGAGATTTAAAAGAGCACTTCCGGTGGAGAGGAATTAAGAAGGATGTTGCAAAGTATGCTAGAAAATGCTTGGTGTGCCAACAAGTTAAAGCAGAACATCAAGCACCTACTGGCAAGATTAAACCTCTGTCTATTCCTGAATAGAAGTGGGAAAAGATTACAATGGATTTTTTGATGGGATTACCAAGGACCAGCAGGAAGTATGACGCAATATGGGTGAATGTCGATAGTCTAACCAAGTCAGCACATTTCCTATCAATTAAACAAACTAATTCTTTGAATGTATTGGCCAAGTAATACATAGATGAAATAATCAAACTTAAGTTGCATTTTAGCATAACTTTCCATCCACAGACTGATGGTCAATCAAAGAGGACAATAAGGACATTGGAAGCAATGTTAAGAGCTTGTGTTATGGACTTCAAAGGCTCATGGGATGATTATCTACCTTTAATTGAGTTTGCTTATAATAATTCTTACCACTCAGAAATTCAAATGGCATCTTATAAAGCTTTGTATGGTAGGAGGTGCAGAACTCCTATTTTATGAGATGAGGAAGGTGAAAGGAGACTTTTAGGGCCTGAGTTAGTACATACAGTTGACAAGATTAATTTGGTGAAGCAAAGACTTAAGGTAGCTCAAGATAGGATGAAGAGTTATACGGACGCATATAGAAAGGAGATAAAAGTATTTCTTCTAGTTTCTTCATGGAAAGGACTCTTAAGGTTTGGTAAATTGGCAAGCTTAGTCCAAGATACATAGGCCCTTATGAGATTATTGAGAAGATTGGACCTCTAGCTTACAAGTTAGCCTTGCCACTAGAATTATCTAAGATTCACAATATCTTCCATGTATCAATGTTGAGGAAATATAAATCGGATCATTCACACATAGTCCAACCTTCAAATGTTCAATTAAGGGAGGATTTGATATATGAAGAACAACCTATAGAGATTCTAGATTCAAAGGAAAAAAAGTCTTGAGAAACAAGACCATGAAGTTGGTTAAGGTCTTATGGAAGAACATGCAAGAGAAAAGGCAACATGGGAGCCTTTGAAAGCCATGAAGGAGAAACATCCACACCTAATTGTAGGCTCAGGTAAGAATTTCAAAAACGAACTTCTTTAAGGGGGGAGAAATGTTAAACCCTAAACTTTTTCTTAGAAATTAGAATTATTAAATGAGAATTTATTGGAGTTTAATCATGAATAAATTTTATTTACAAGTGTTCGCATGAATTAAATATAAATGTTAAAATTAAGTAAAGAAGTAAGTTGACATTATATTAAATGTGGAAGGGTAAGCTTGAAAAGACAAAAGGTTGTCTTAAATTAATAAGAAAGAAATGAGAAAAATGAAGAGAGTCGTGTAGAAGTAAGAAAGAAAAAAAAGAAAATCCTAGAAGGAACTAGAAGAAGAAAGGAGAGAGAGAAACGAACCAGAAAAAGAAGAAGAAGGAAAGAAAGAAAAAGGAGAAAGAAGAAGAAGGAAATGATTCAACTGAGTTTAGGTAACTTGCATCTAGTGAGAATGAGTTTTATGTGCTGAAAATGAAGGGAGAAAGGAGAGAACCAAGAAACCTATTCTTGATTTAAATGGATTTTCAACTAGATCTTAGTTATTTTAGCTTAGATAAACCATGAGTAGATTAAGTCTAAGCTCATTTTTGGATATTAAAGCTTTATGGATTTTCTATTTGTATATTAGTTTAAATGAAGGTTTGTTTGTTTGAAGGAAACCAAGAAAATTCAAGGAAAGAGCAAGAGGAAAGGCGAACTTAAGTTTGGACCTATTATAAATTAGGTGGGTAATATGTTTATAATTATTGTGATGACAAGCTGATTTACGTGCTTGTATGTATGCTTATTTGCTAAAATTTGAATCATCGTGAATGTGGGAAAAATGCACTATGATTTATTAATTTGTTATGCTTGAAAGATTGTACTGCATTTTGTATTGATGAAAAAGAAGAAAAAGCACATGAAGCATGAAAGTATAAATATGTGATGAAAAAAGTTGAGCATCGAAATTTGCTTGTATGGGCAAGAGAGATATCATTTCATTCGTCACATGCACTTAAAGCCTTCTCTCGGCTACCTACTTGTGGCATATGAGCTCCTAAGAATTGGACTCATTTCGTTCATGGTGTAAACTTCGATTTCTCCATTTCGTTCTATGGGATTCTCTCAAGCCATTATGTTTATGCATTTCGTTGTGATTTGATTGAATATGATATACATTTAAGTATTATGTTTTGATGGCTGAATATACATGACATGATTTATATGATAACATGTTTGTCTATGAGTTCTTTGAGCTAGAACTGTAAATAATTTAAACTGCTAGATTGAAATGTTATATATATATATATATATATGCTTGATTTTGTGTAGCTCATCACCAATGGCTATAAGGGTATTAGCCACTGAGCTTCGCAGCCCACCTCATTATTTTTTCCACTCCTCAGGTGAAGAACAAGCAGATCATTGAACCATGCAAACTTCGGCAAACTCCAAGAAATCTATCTTTAACTACTAAGTTAGTTCGAATACATTTGGTAGCTTTATAAACATGTCAAGCATGAGAATTCATATATGTTTTGTATTATGCTACTGATGTGGCTTATGATATGTAATTAAAGCTATGTACAAACTCGGTTGTGTTTAAGAAATGAAAGTAAAAGTTAAAGAATTTCTCTTTTTTATATGTTCAAAATTATCTTTTGTGTTGAGTTGTTATTGTGGTTGAAAATAAAATTGTGAGTTGTTAGATGGACCTGGATAGTTTAAAATGAATTATTATGTTATGAGTCATGTATGTATGTTTAGTGATTGTTGGATTCGGGTCTTTTGGAAAATGTACAGAAGTTCATATAGGCAGTAGAGAAAAAGGGGGATAGAAATTGTGTTCTGATTTATGTGAATAAACTATATTAATCTAGGCTGAATTAGACAAAGTTGTCTTCATAAAAGTTGTAGCTTATTCTCTTATTTTTCTAATGGTATAAAGTTTGTAATTTTTGGACATCAGAATTGGGAAATATATTGTTTACAAGTTTGAGTTCTCATCAGGGGTGCACGATCGTGACAGAGCCCTTAAATCTCAGAAGTGATCGTGTTAAAAGGGTCCAGTGCACAATCGTGTCCTCCTGTCTTTGAAGAGCCAGTGCACGATCGTAACAAAGCCCTTAAATCTCAGGAGTGCACGATCGTGTACTGGCTCTTCAAAGATGGGAGGACATGATCGTGCTAATGCACTGGACCCTTTTAGCACAATAGTGCATGACCGAAGCACGGCCGTGACTTAAGAAGTCACGATTGTGACTTTTCTCACTCACGATTGTGACTTTTCTTAATCACAACTGTGACTTTAATTCTTTTATTTTACTCACGGTCGTCACTCCTTTTAGTCACAACTGTGACTTTTGATTTATCAGCTATAAATTTTGCTCACAATGTGACTTCTTTATTTATTAAAGTTTATTTATTTTATTTTATTTTCTTTCTTTTCTCATTTGATCTCACAACCATGACTTCTTTTTAATATTAAAGCCACCCAAACATTTCGTAATGTGGCCATGAATTATTTACCGAGACCCAGGCCCAACAATTAATGTGAGATATTGGATCTTATTTAAGCCTAATTAGTATTTTGCTGGAATCAATTGTAATTCTAATTAAAATTTAATTGAATAAAATTAGGCTTCAAGGGATATCACTTTTTGTCAACCTCTTTATAATAACTATGGAGTTATTGGAACTTGTTAAATGAATACTAATAGAGGCTAGACACTTATATGACTACGGTAGTTGAGATAAACTAATTTAAAAATTTATTTGAAAGATATGACAATACAATAAAGCTTCATAATGAGGCATGTATTATGATTCATACATTTATTATGTTTTGTGCATTAATTATATAACATAATTTAAGTGATCTTCTTTTAAGAAGTCATATGAAATAAATTTTGTTACTATTATGTTATATGCAGGATTAGATTTCGCCCTAATTTTTCAACACAAACAATAATAAGTGATGTTAAAAAGAAATATCATAAAATAAAAAGTAACTAGGAAAATGACTGTCTCCGTCATCAAGGGACTAGTGCCCCTTAATTAGGAACTGTTGGGTTTGCCATAGTTGCACGCATCACATGCATGCGGAGGCAACGGAAGTGTCAGAATCAAGATTCCGACACCATGACAACCTGAAAACTATGTATAAAAGAACATGAAATGTAAACTTTTTACCTTGCGTATCTCCTCCTTTCTTGTTTCTTCTCCTTGTTTGGGTTGTTGTAAACACCAAACTCTTCCTTGATTTCTAAGAACAAACAAAGATGGAAGAAGAAGCAATGTATAAGGGTTATTTAAGCACCAAACAAGATGAGTTCTAGTAGATGCTCAAGATGATGGAAGGTAGGTCAAGAATTTTATTGTATGCACTTTGATTCATGCAACAGTTGCATGAATTGCAAGAGAAAGATTCAAGACACTTCACTCTCACTCTGAAACTCTTCTGGAGCCCTTATGTTATCACTTATGTTTGTAAGAAGTGAAAAAACCTTGTGCACATAAGTGAAGAACTCACTTATATGTCACTTCGCAGCTTCTGCCACGATCTTGGCATACCTCGCCTTAGGCCATAATCGCGACCCTATGAGGCACGATCGTGGCTTGCTTAAAATAGGCCATATACACTTGTTTTTCATCTAATCTTTTATACGTATGACCCTTAGGTTCCTGACTATTTTATGCACTTAAATTAACTCTTAATTCAAGCACATCATGAAGGGTTTCATGATGCCTATTTACCGGAATAGAAGTGGATTAACACATAAACTCTTTGATAGTTAATCATCCAACTTATAAACCTTTCCATAGACAATTACCGTGCAATTCATCCTTTCACCATATTATACCCCACTTGGTTCAGAGTATGGGCTATGTGTCAACTCCCACTAAAGTGACTACGCCACATCTAGTCCAAGTGAAGTTAGTTCTTGTCCTAGGATCTCATTACTCTATGTGTCATTGAAGAATCTTTTCATGACACATAATTGCTCTGGCCAGAAACTCCCGAGTAATGACCCTGACAAGAGGCCGTGGGTATCATCTCCTTCTATCAGGAGTGGTGAATCCTTTATGGGCTACCCACTTACCTTCAAATATAAATAACTGTACCCAATCACCACCCTAAGAGCAACCTTGTCTTGAGGTAACAACGAATGGTGTCAAAGCACATGATTTATATCCAAGATATCCTTGAGTACCTCAAGTCCAAGGATATTTGTACCATTGCTATGATGAGATTAATCATTAACATTCGATAGATCATCCATATGATAATCTCATAGCTGGTCATCTAATGTACTTACTACCCTTAGTAAGCATCCATATATTAACTCTAAATATCTCATGCTTACAGTTTATGAGATCCACTGCTTGATCAAATCAAAGAGTATAATATGTGCTAGCCTGTCTGGATTAACAATGTCCTGTCTTATTAATCCTATACTAGGGATTATTTAGATACTAGCATAACTACATATGATAGGAATCTCATTATCATGATCTCATTATGATTTCCTTCATGTTATGTTTTGTATCATGGACTTCATTAATTCGATTTAAGATCAATATCAATTCATATATAAACGAACATCAAATCAATGAAAAAATTCCTTTTACTTTATTAATCAAAATAAAGTTTGTACAAAAGTGCTAAAGGTGATTACCTTTAGAGTACTACTCTAACAATCTCCCACTTGCACTAAAGCTAATTGCCTTTATGTCTAATACCATAGGCGAGTACACAAGAATCAAATTTTGCTTGAGGAAGGGGCTTAGTCAAAGGATCAGCAATGTTCTGATCTGTGGGCACTCTCTCTATCTTCACAGTGACCCTCACCAAGATTCGATTGGTATCTACTCGTAACACTTAGAGCATAAGATATATCGAGTCTTGTACATAACATAGCATATATGATTGACCTTACTGTCAAAGCATACGGGATCATACTCATGCGAGTCCTCTCATCTTGTGTCTTGGGACTCATAGATTTCGAGAACTTTATCCCATGAGTTATGGGAAGAAACCCTCTCTTAGACTGCTCCATGCTAAACCTATTTAGCACTTTGTTTATGTACGTTGATTGTGCAAGACCTAGTAACTTCCTTGAATGATCTCTATAGATCTTTATTCCTAATATATAAGTTGCTTCTCCAAGGTCCTTCATGGAAAAATTACGGGACAACCAAACTTTGACTGATTTCAAACTTGAGACATCATTTCTTATAAGTAATATGTCATCCACATATAACACAAGGAATATGATAGCACTCCACTAACCTTCTTGAACACATAAGGTTTATCATGATTTTGTGATAAACAAAACTCTTTGATTGTCTCGTCAAATCGGATGTTCCAACTCCTAAATGCTTGCTTCAATCCATAAATGGATTTCTGAAGCTTGCATACCTTTCTGCCATCTCTGGATATGAAGCCCTCAGGTTGTATCATATATACATCCTCAACTAGGTTTCCATTTAGGAAAGCCGTCTTCACCTCCATTTTCCATATTTCATAATCATAATGAGCAGTAATGGCTAGGAGTATTCTAATGGATTTAAGCATAGCTACGGGCTAAATGTCTCATCATAGTCAATTTCTTATCTTTGACGATAACCTTTAGCGACTAGCCTCGCTTTATAGGTAATCACATTACCTTCTATGTCGATTTTCTTTTTGAAAATCTACTTGCACCCTATGGGTTTTAACCCTTCGGGTGGGTCAACCAAAGTCCATACTTGGTTTTCATACATGGAATCCATTTCAGACTTTATGGCTTGAAGCCATTTTTCATATTCTAAACTCCTCAGAGCCTCTTCATAGGTTGTAGGCTCATCGTTCTCTATGAGTAATACATCATTTTGTTCACTTATGAGAAATCCATATCTTTTTGGAACATACGTATCCTACTTGACCTATGAACATGTTGTGTGTTAGAAGGTTCAACTATTGTCTCATCTTTGTGAGCAACAATTTCGGGTTCAGTCAATTGATCTGTGTTTGTTTGAGCATCATAAACTTCATCAAGTTCAACTTTACTCTCACTGTCTTCTCTTAGAAGAAATTGTTTCTTTAAAAAGACTGCATGCTTTGAGACAAACACCTTTTGCTCTAAAGTATTGTAGAACTGATATCCAATCATTTCCTTAGGATATCCTATAAACAAACATTTATCAGATTTCGCTTCAAGCTTGTTTGATTAAATCCGCTTTATATAAGGCAGACAACCCCAAACTTTCATATGAGAAAAATAGGGCCTTTTGCTAGTCCATATCTTATATGGAGTAACTTCAACTACCTTTGAAGGGACTTTATTTGTCACATAAACAACAGTCTTGAATGCATAACTCCAAAATGATTTTGGTAGATCTACTAAGCCCATCATCGACCTTACCATGTCTAACAAAGTTCAGTTTCTCCTTTCAGTTACACCATTATATTGTGGTGTGTACGGTGGAGTCCATTGGGATACTATCCCATTATCTCCGAGATAAGTTAGAAATTTCTCGTTTAAGTATTCACTACCTGGATCTGATCGAAGTGTCTTAATACTTCTACCGAGTTGTTTCTCTACTTCATGTCTAAATTGTTTGAACATTTCAAATGCTTCAGACTTGTATCTCATTATATACACATACCCATATCATGAATAATCATCGATAAAATTAATGAAGTACACAAAATCACCTCTGTCTTGAATGGACCTCAGACCACATACATCATAATGTATTAAGTCTAATAATCCATTCATTAGTCATCTTGCCTAACAAGCAAGATTCACATGTGTCATATGATTCATAATCAAATGACCCTAAGCTACCATTCTTGTGTAGCTTAATCATGCGTTTCTCATTTATATGGCTAAGTCAATAATGCCATAAGTAAGATGATTTTAGATTATCTCGTTTTTTTCTTTTATTATCATTGATATTTAAAATTGGATTGGACATATCTAATCTGTAAATTCCATTATACAATGTAGCAGTACCATACAACATTTCATTCAACTTGATTGAACAACCATTGCTTAAAAAAGTTAAATGAAATCTCGCTTTATTAAGATATGAAACAGATACAATGTTTTTAGTCACAACGGGTACATAACAGCAATTTTGCAAAATTAACTCTAGCCTACTGGGAAGATACAAAACATATGTCCCTACAGCTAATGTAGCAACTCTTGCTCCATTTCCCACACGTAGGTCCATCTCTTCCCTTTTGAGTGGTCTACTATCCCTGAGACCCTGCATGTCAACACATATGTGTGAGCCACATCTGTATCTAATACCTAAATGTTATGATCAGAAAAAGTATTAACCTCAATGGCAAATATCTTGCCTTAAGTAGATGGTGGGGCATCTAATGCCTTCTTCTGCTTCAGTGACTCCAGATAAGCTTTGCAATTCCTTTTCCAATGTCCTTCCTTATTGCAATGGAAGCATATCCCTTTTCGTGTTGTCTCTTTCACCTTCTTCTTGGTTACACCTCCCACTGGCCTTTTAGACTTCTTCTTCTTCTTTTGGTTCTTTTTCGAGAACCAGAAGCAAAGTCCACCAGCATCATAGCCTTACTGTCCTTCTTGACAGTTTGCTCAGCTGTTTTGAGTTGATTAATCAGCTCAGGAATCGTTGTGGATATTTGGTTCATCCGATAGTTAAGCATAAATTATGAATAACTATCGGTCAAACCAGACAAAATTAAGTATGTACTTAATTCATGATCTATAATGAAACCTAAATTGGTTAATCTCTCAATGTAGCCATTCATCTTTAGCGCATACTGTACCGGAGATGATCCCTCATCCATCTTTGAACAGAAAAGCAACCTCAAAGTCTCGAACTTTTCAAACCGAGCTTGCTCATCAAACAGTTCCCTCAGGTAGTAGACTATGGTATGAGCATCCATAGCCTTATGATGCTTTTGCAGTTCTGGTGACATAGAGGCCAGCATTATACAGCTAGCCAACACATTATCATCCAGTAGCTTCTTATAAGCTTTCTGATTTTCATCAGATGCATCGACAGTAGGGGGATCGGAAAGTAGTTCATCTAGGACATATCCTATTTTTTCAGATTTGAGAACAATTCTCAAATTCCGTAGCCAATCCAGAAAGTTTGGTCTCGTGAGTTTGTTGGAATCTAATAGGAAGCACAAGTTCACACTAGAAGATATTGTACTATTCAATAACCTAGAAGAACAAGAGAAAATGTTATAATGTATACTTAATGCATATCTATAAGGACTTTAATAACATACATTATGGGTCCCACTATTCTTATTCAAATCTATAGCCCTCACTACGAATTCGAGAAAACTTATAGTTTCCTTAATGGGTCGATATCCAATATCACTAAGAATGACCTTGGGTTTGCCCAATAAGCCACCTTAGGTCAATCGGTAGGTATCATTCATACCAATTGCATTCAATTATTCAATTATCAACTTGTGCCATCAACTGTTGATTTAGCACATTCATTGGGTCATCAACTCTGGATTTATATACATCCTATGTATATAACCCAACTTCGCCTCTATCCACGTTGACCTTTGGTTTGCCCAACAAATAAACACTTCCAGTTAGGACCAACCCATTAATCCGGAAATATAATTTCTATGGTTTGAACATATTCGTGTAGAGCGGGCTTAGGTTTGCCCAACAACCTAACTTTAAAAGAACTCTGGTTCTTGCTATATCAATGGAAGGCATAAGTCCTAATATTTTCGTTGAGGGATTTATTCTTTGGTCTCATCAATACTTTGAGTCTATATCCATAATTACCCTTAAAATGCATCTAATGCATGTATCACATAAAGAAGGTCTAATTTAGGTTATGACTTGACTATGCATCCAAAGTTTGTGATTTGATTCAAATTTTGAACCTAATCGGGTACTAGTGTTAGTCTTGGCTAATCCAAATTATGAATGTGATTCGATTAGGAACCCTAAAATTTAATTATTTTGATGTCCAGATTAAACACTTTAATCCTAGTTTATATGCCTTTATCTAGTCACACTAGAAATGTTATGCTCCACTTGGATTAATTCTAAATTAATCCCTAGGGTTTCCAAAATTCCCGTACATCAATTAGTCATCTATAATATCCCTAGGTCATCTCAAATTTATCTAAACAATTTCAACACTAGCCAAAATTATCTTGACGGCCAAAATCGTCAAGATAAATAAGTTAACCTATTAGACACTAAAGAGACCGATTCGATGTTCAGAAAATTTTTGGAACCTTAATTTCAAGCACATTCATTAAGCATGTTATTATCATCAAAATAATATATTTCTTATCACATAAGAACCTTGTTTAGGTCTCATAACCGAAATGCATACATTATAAGTCATTTAGTAACTCCATCAACTTTCAAAAAGTTTACCAATGTTGACTTTGACTTTATTTATTAATTGAATCAATTTTAATTAATTCTGGAAAAATTCCAGAGTCTTATACATATTCCAAATTTGTCTAATAAAAAATTCTAGAACCTAATTCTTAGGAATTATTTATTAATAAATAGGAAAAAGCCAGTACATCAAATGTGTAAGACACTGGTCACATTACTTCTAACACTTGTCAAACATTACATCATGCATGCATAAGATAACCACTTTAACAACAAGTGTCATGCATCTCATACACGTGGCAACATCTCATCTTGCATGTGCATGCATAAAATTTATAAAAACAATTTTATAAAAATTAATATATAATTTACATGCATTCATGTTCATCACGCTTCTAGAATTTTCATAACTTCACACATGCATGAAGCTGAAACTAAATTCGTAATAAAATAGAAAATGACATTCAATTGTATTTTTCTTTTACAGAAACATAGTACAACATCTTATAAACATTTTGGTGAATGAAAAATAGAAAAATTTCTAGAATTAATACAAAATTTTCAAAATAAACACATGTAATCAGTTTTCTAGAAATTCCCAAAAATCAACATATGAACAAACTGGATATAAATTCGAAATAAAATAGCGAATGACATTCAATTGCAATATCCTTTTACAGAAACATAATATAACATCTTATAAACATTTATGTGAAAGAAAAACAAAAAAATTTCTACAATTTGTACGAATTTTTCCAAAACAACATGCAAGTCAGTCACAACGTAACAAACACTTTGCCCATGTTCAATACATCATCTATTACATGCATAAACTATCTCTGATACCACTGTTGAGTTTGTCATAGTTGCATGCATCACATGCGTGCGGATGCAGTGGAAGTGTCGGAATTAAGATTCCGATACCATGACAACCCAGAAATCACAAGATCTAACATATATACAAAGATATGTATAAAAAAAACATGAAATGTAAACTTTTTACCTTGTGTATTTCCTCCTTTCTTATTTCTTCTCCTTGTTTGGGTTATTGCAAATACCAAACCCTTCCTTGAGCTCCAAGAACACACAAAGATGGAAGAAGAAACAATGTATAAGGGTTATTTGAGTACAAACAAGATGAGTTCTAGTAGATGCTCAAGATGATGGAAGGTAGGTCAAGAATCTTATTGCATGCACTTTGATTCATGCAACAATTGCATGAATTGCAAGAATAAACAAGATTCAAAACACTTCACTCTCACTCTAGAACTCTTCTGGAGCCCTTATGTTATCACTTATGTGTGTAAGAAGTGAAAAAACCTCGTGCATATAAGTGAAGAACTCATTTATATGTCACTTCGTAGCTTCTGTGCTGGCTACGATCGTGGCATGCCTCGCTTTAGGCCATGATCGTGGCCCTATGAGGCATGATCGTGACCTGCTTAAAATAGGCCATACACACTTATTTTTCATCTGATCTTTTATATGTGTGACCTTTAGGTTTCTGGCTATTTTATGCACTTAAATTAACTCTTAATTCAAGCATATCATGAAGGGTTTCATGATGTCTATTTACCGGAATATAAGTGGATTAACACACAAACTCTTTTATAGTTAATTATCCAACTTATGAGCCTTTTCATAGACAATTACCGTGCAATTCATCATTTCACCATACTATAACCCCACTTGGTTTGGAATATGGGCTATGTGTCAACTCCCACTAGACTGACTACGTCTCATCTAGTCCAAGTGATGTTAGTTCTTACCCTGGGATCTCATTACTTTATGTGTCATTGAAGATTCTCTTTATGACACATAATTGCTCTGGCCAGAGACTCCCGAGTAATGACCATGACAAGAGGTCGTGGGTATCATTTCCTTCTATCAGGAGTGGTGAATTCTTTATTGGCTACCCAATTACCTTCGAATACAAATAGTTGTACCCAATCACCACTCTAAGAGCGACCTCGTCTTGAGGTAACAAGGAATGGTGTCAAAGCACATGATTTATATCCAAAATATCCTTGAGTACCTTAAGTCTAAGGATATTTACACCATTGCTATGATGAGATTAATCATTAACATTCGATAGGTCATCCATATGATAATCTCATAGCGGGTCATCTGATGTACTTACTACCCTTAATAAGCATCCACATATTAACTCTAAATATCTCATGGTTACAGTTTATGAGATCTACTGCTTGATCAAAACAAGGAGTATAATATGTGCTAGTCTGTTTGGATTAATAAAGTCTTGTCTTATTAATCCTATGATGAGGGATTATTTAGATACTAACATAATTGCACATGATAGGAATCTCATTATCATGGTCATATTATGATTTCCTTCATGCTATGTTTTGTATTATGGACTTCATTAATTCGATTTAAGATCAATATCAATTCATATATAAATGAATATCAAATCAATGAAAAAGTGTCTTTTGCTTTATTAATCAAAATAAAGTTCGTACAAAAGTGCTAAAGGTGATTGTCTTTAGAGCACTACTCTAACAGAAACAAACCTAGAAATTTTTTTGAGTCGAATTAATTAAGTTAAAAAGGATACTTAAATATCCAAAATAAAATAAAAAGAGATTAAGAATTAAAGAGTTGAAAATGAAATGACGAATAAACAGGTGAAAGGGGTTTAATTTCCTGAACATAAAATTTATTTCAAAAATTGGTGATTCAACCCCTAATTTTCCAAAAAATTAAAGAGGGGTAGTAAGTCCTTAACACCAGCTAGGATGGAAGGGACTTATAAATAAATAATCATCATCATTATCAACAACAGTTGAAATCCTGCTGAGTCGCAAGGTCTAGAAAAGTTCGATAGCACGCAATCTTACTCTTAAGTAGTACAGTTGCTGTAAATAAATAATAAAAATTAATGAAATTTTAATAAAATTATATTTTATTAATTTTAAAATATTTAAATTAAAATTAAATTGTAGTAAATATGATAATATCAAATTAATTGTTCTATAGTAAAATGTTAATATCAAATTAATTGGTCGATCTGTTTAAAATTTTAAATTATCTAATTAAAATTTTAATATATTTTAAAATATTAAAAAGACATATTTACCTAAATTTAAATTAGTATGAAAGTTTAATCAGGTAAGCTCGTTTCCTTGTTTTCATTAATACGTGGCTAGAATCCGAATTACAAGACTATAGTCTACAGATCCAACGGCTAGAAAGATCGACAATTGTGGATTGTTGGATCCAGAGAATCCAAGGGCAGCGAGAGAAACCCTACTCACACCCCACTCAGGAGCAGGCACTACTTAAAACAACCAAAAAGCCCCTCTCTACTACTTTCACTTTCTCAGCTTCTAGCCGCCGACTGGTTCTGCATAACAAATAAAAGGTTCGAACTCATTTTCTCTACTTTGGTTCATTTTGGAGAGTGCTTGGAGTGATTTGCGCGAGTTTGTTTCGCGATTTATATGGGTTACTTGCGGAGGCTTATTGTTTTCATCTGATTATTAAATTTTGATTTCTTTTATGCTTCAGACCTGTTTCTTTTGTGTTCGATGTGATTGGATAGAATTTTTCTTAAAGTTATCGACTTGCTGATTGTTATATAGTTTAAAAGTTTTGATAGATGCGTCAGAGAATGAACTTGAAAAGTTGCATAACGCACGTATATGTTTTGTATTGGTGAATCGCCACCTTGCTTTACTTTATTTAAAGCATGAAATTAAGGCGAGATGTTCTCTTTTTCCCCTCTTTTTTCTTGTTTTTGGTTGTGAATTTGATGCTATAGCTTTTAAGTAGAAGTAATTTACTCCAGTTGACTTAGAGATGGACTTTATTTGGTGTGATGTGGGGAAACTGCTGCTCAATTTGTTGTTTGTTTGAGTTTCAACATTTGCTCTTTTTACCAAGTCTGTGAGATACATGATGTATGATGCTTGTAGTTTGGCTCTGCTGCTCAACCTGCCCTTTGTTCTGATAATGTGTTTGTTCCTAATAGCTGCTTAAGTTGCTGTGATAATGACTAGTGTATTTACAAACTAAATTTTATTCAGGTTTCTAAGTGAAGGTCTTCATATCAGTACTTATGAGGTGCTGTACTGTAATTTGACTGATAGGAATCTAATTTGATACTAACATGCTGGTCATCTTCGTTTTGTCAACTCAGGTTCATCATGGGCAAGGAGAAGGTTCACATCAACATTGTGGTTATTGGCCATGTCGACTCTGGCAAGTCTACAACCACTGGTCATTTGATCTACAAGCTTGGAGGTATTGACAAGCGTGTGATTGAGAGATTTGAGAAGGAAGCTGCTGAGATGAACAAGAGGTCATTCAAGTATGCCTGGGTTTTGGATAAGCTTAAGGCTGAACGTGAGCGTGGTATCACCATTGATATTGCATTGTGGAAGTTCGAGACCACCAAATACTACTGCACTGTGATTGATGCTCCTGGACATCGTGATTTTATCAAGAATATGATTACTGGTACCTCACAGGCTGACTGTGCTGTTCTGATCATTGACTCTACTACTGGTGGTTTTGAAGCTGGTATCTCAAAAGATGGTCAGACCCGTGAGCATGCTCTTCTTGCGTTCACTCTAGGTGTCAAGCAGATGATTTGCTGCTGCAACAAGGTAGCATGTTTTGATTTGTTCAATATAATTCATTTTGACAATTTTTTCTCATGTTTAGAACTGATTTTTGTTCTGTGGGTTATTATTTTGTTATGTAACTAATGTAGATGGATGCCACCACACCCAAGTACTCCAAGGCTAGGTATGATGAAATTGTTAAGGAAGTTTCTTCCTACTTGAAGAAGGTTGGCTACAACCCGGACAAGATCCCATTTGTGCCTATCTCTGGTTTTGAGGGTGACAACATGATCGAGAGATCTACCAATCTTGATTGGTACAAGGGTCCTACACTCCTCGAGGCTCTTGACTTGATCAATGAGCCCAAGAGACCTTCTGACAAGCCTCTCCGACTTCCACTCCAGGATGTGTACAAGATTGGTGGTATTGGAACTGTCCCTGTAGGTCGTGTTGAGACAGGAATCCTGAAGCCTGGTATGGTTGTTACTTTTGGCCCATCTGGATTGACCACTGAAGTTAAGTCTGTTGAAATGCACCATGAGGCCCTCCAAGAGGCACTTCCAGGTGACAACGTTGGATTTAATGTTAAGAATGTTGCTGTCAAGGATCTGAAGCGTGGTTATGTTGCATCCAACTCCAAGGATGACCCTGCCAAGGAGGCTGCCAACTTCACTTCTCAGGTCATCATCATGAACCACCCTGGTCAGATTGGAAACGGATATGCCCCAGTGTTGGATTGCCACACCTCACACATTGCTGTGAAGTTTGCTGAAATCTTGACCAAGATTGACAGACGATCTGGCAAGGAGCTTGAGAAGGAGCCCAAGTTCTTGAAGAATGGTGATGCTGGATTCGTGAAGATGATTCCCACCAAACCCATGGTTGTTGAGACTTTCTCCGAGTATCCACCACTTGGTCGTTTTGCTGTCAGGGATATGCGTCAGACTGTTGCTGTTGGTGTCATCAAGAGTGTTGAGAAGAAGGATCCAACTGGTGCCAAGGTCACCAAGTCCGCTGCAAAGAAGGGAAAGTAAAATATTGTTGTTGTCAGTTTTTACTGTTTCGTTGGTTTTCTTTAAACGTTTCCAGTTTCTTTGGCAGTTTTGTGCATCGCCTCTTATTTTTCCCTCAGAGCTCTACCAACCATTTTAAGATTTTCATATGTTAAAACATTTCTCCAGAATTTGAACTGGGTGTTTGTAACTTCGAATGTTGAGTTTCTTTTGGACACTTCTGTTTAGTTTATTTGCCTTTATTTGGCTAATTCCAAGTCAAGTTTAAGTTGATAGGACTCGAGCGAAGAGGGTCAGTCTGAAACCTCCTCACCTGCCTAGCGTCAGAATGAAGTTATTTTGTCAAATTTTAATATTAAAATAAGGCTTCTTTTGGACGATTACTCTTTAAGTAACCTTATTTTTGAAGGTTCAAACAGCTTAGACCGTGATTTGAGGATTGGATTGGGTTCAGTCTGATTCCAGTAATGTAGGACGTGTAATTCGACCTACTGTTATTTCTAATACATCTAGTAACTGCAATCATTGTGACACTGGCTATCCAATATGCAGACTGAAAACTAGCTCTGTTTTAGAGCTGTCCATTTTATTATGGTAAGACATTCCCATCCTGGAGGAAAGCAGGAGGTGTGCTATGTGGGTTCCTACCTCTAATATTGTGTTTAATCTTGTTGCAAACGATGGTTTCAACCAGAATCTCTTGATCATCATTGATAATTAAGATGCCTTACACATTCATTCCAGTTGATGGACACTCCAAAAGAAGGTAATGTGCAAAAGAAAGGCCAATGGTCACTAGATTTCACTCTTCCCCTCGAAGTTCATATATGAATACATTCTCAACAACCATAAGAACACACATTATGCTTTTATCTGACAGATAATTCTCCTTTTATGCAGTTTCATCTAACAACAGGTTGCTTGGTACAAAAACTCTGTATATTTGGTGTAAAGACGAACTAAAAACATGTAACTTCGATGTACAAATCAATAACAGAAACAGATATGAATAATACTTCGCTAAAAATATTTTCTAGATGGGTTCCATCCCAACAACTTTTAGGTGCAGAACAGCAACTGAAGTCCTCCATTTGTAACTTTCTACATTTCTTTGAGTGATAATCAATCAAAGCAATGTTTTCCTGGAAAGTATCAACTCCCAATAAAACTATATGTCCTTGAGTTTGCAAGTTCCTGTCATAGATCAGTGATGCTTGCTACCTTCTGTCTGTAGTAAAATATCGCACTTGATGTGTGACATTCAAATGCAACATGCCAACTTACTTAACATAGAAGACTGTGACCATCGTAGACAATCTTTTCCACCATATTTCAGTGATCAGTGATCTCAAATATCCAAGAACAATTGAGATTTCGATCAAGTTGGTGGTTTATTTGAAATGGGGAGCGTGGAAAGATCAAAGAAGAAGGTCCAGCTTTGGAGAAAAGCTGTAGTTCATTTTGCTTTGTGCTTCGTTATGGGGTTCTTCACTGGTTTTGCTCCTAGTAGTAAAAGTTCTTTCTTCTTTAATCGAGCAGTGACGTCGAACAAATTGCAGTTCTCACCGCCGCCACTTGAAATGTTGCATCGAGCAGTGACACCGCGTGTCAGAAATAATGTTAATCGCAGTTTGATAGCTCCATTGCCACCTCGAAAAAGGTCCGAAGAATCTAAAGGACAAATGCTCTTGAAGAAAGAAGATTTTAAGCAACCCAGTATGGCACCTAGAAGACTCATTATCATTGTTACACCAACGGTTGATAAAGATCGATATAGGGGGGTGTTCTTGAGGAGGTTAGCTAATACTATAAGGCTGATAGCTCCACCGCTTCTGTGGATTGTTGTGGAGAAGCAGTCAGATTCTAATGAAGTGTCGGAGATACTCAGAAAAACAGGCATTCTGTACAGGCATTTGGTGTTTAAAGAGAATTTTACTGATACAGAAGCTGAATTGGATCATCAGAGGAACGTTGCTCTAAGGCACATTGAACATCACAGGCTCAGTGGGGTTGTACATTTTGCTGGTCTCTCCAATGTGTACGATCTCAGCTTCTTTGATGAACTCAGAGAAATCGAGTACGTAACTAATCTCCTCTCAGCTTTCCTATTTCATGTCTCTTTCAACGAGTTCTGCGTGTCAGTAGTCCATTTATCAGAATAGCTACTAAAGTACAGGTTGCTTCAGGGTATTCGGTACGTGGGCAATTGCAATACTTTCAGCAAACAAGAACAAGGTGAAAATTGAGGGACCCATATGCGATTCCTCGCAGGTTCTTGGATGGCATCTGATAAAAATGAACAATGAAACTGATACAAATCGTCCTCCAATCCATGTTTCAAGTTTTGGGTTCAACAGCTCAATCCTTTGGGACCCTGAAAGATGGGGTCGCCCTTCTTCAGGTCAACAGACCTCACAGGTAAACAGTTCTAGTTACAGGTTCTTGTAATAGATTAAAAGTTGTCTCTGAAATCATGAGATTCTGCTATACCTTTGCATTGATTCGATCACGCTGGATATAACACGTAAAAGGACTTGACAGAGTATCTATGGGGTCCAATGATACCAACTTGTAATAATTAGGAGTCAGTAGTTTGTTAGCCAACTTTCTAAGCATCTTAGACATTAGGTAATGCCTTGACAAAATGTCTGAATTTTTCTTCAATTTGCAACATAAGATTTGACAGGAAAGTAATGGAAAACGGTCAGAAATTTGGTCATTGAGTGCTTGGAAGGACATTGTGTTTTAATGCTTGTTTTTCTTTTCATCCATTGAAGAATTCAATCAAATTTGTCAAAGAAGTGGCTCTTGAAGATGAGACTAAGTTAAAGGGAATCCCACCTGAGGACTGCTCTAAAATCATGCTTTGGCGTCTTCAATTTCCCAATGGGAAAACCTGAGCAGATGATCTTCTAAACATCTCAGGTGCTTGTTCTGTCAGATGAACCTGACAAATCTACAACAACAAAAGTTTCGATAAATACCAGGTCAGAAAAGGTCCAAAAGTACGGAATCTTACTTCTAACGAATATGTTCGAGAAATATATATAAGTTGATAAATTATGAACAAAATCGTAGGTTTTTTTTCCTTTCGTGTAATGTTTTTAATTACCTTTTTGAGTTGATTTTGTTGATAATTTCAGAACGTATTTACATAAACAGTAGCTTCATGTTATCACTAAAAGTAAAGCATCAATGATGCAAGCAAATCATTATATCATTCTTATTTTATTATTAACCTAATATTCATAATTATGCAGCCAACCACTTTCCTATTCCTGTACAGACATACACTACAAATGAGTGGAGGCTGAGGTGATAACTCCATATGGTTGAGCATCTAGCTAACGATCTTGCAGTCATTTTCTCCTTAATAAACCGGAAGAAAAAGGACAAACAAATGAGAGGATTAACTTAAGAACAAGTAGGGATGATAAAAATATTCAAATTTGAAGTAGTCCGGACAGTTTTCCCGAGTTTCTGGAATGCAACTGTTGACTTTTTTTGCTGTCATGTTGTTTATAAAACGGATAACCCTCTATGGAGGAGAAGAGTCCTTCAGTAATTATTCACTTCTTAAGTATTTGGCTCTCTTCTACCTTTCCACATGTAGAGGGTATATAGTTCCAGATACTCTTTTCTCAGACAATTTAGAAAAGGGTTCTCTCAAAGACTTCCTATTAGTTAAGACATTACACTCAAATTGTTTAGTTGAATCCAACTCATTATTATAAATATTGAAACAAGAGTACTATTGATACAATAAATAGTGACATATCAACTATATCCCTAAACTTACAAGAAAGCTTAATTATTTGTTTTTGCTTCTTATTTGAGTTTCAACGATCGAAAACAATCTCTCTATTTAATAAGGATAAGGTTGCATATTACTAAATTTTTCCAAATTCTATGTTTTAGCAGGTCGTTAATTGAATGTTACTGTTGTTATTTATATGAGTTATGTTTGACAATTTCCTTTGGATCGGATTTCCTTTCATTTGGCTGTATATAATCTCTTAATAAGGGGAACAGATCTTCTATTCTCTCCTCCTCTGTTCCCTCTCTTCTCAAGTCATCCCATCCGTCTAATTTTTGTAAATCCTATTTATTAAATTAATGAATTTTTATAAAACAAAATAAGCACAGAGTAACGGAAACAAGTGATCTGATCCTCTTATTTACTTGGTGCTGCCTAGCTAACAAATTCCTGGCCTGCAAAGGCATCTGGCTCAACCACTACGTTCAATGATGGGGCAGGACATGAAGGCTACTCATTTGAATTTGATTGTGCCTTACAAATCAGTTTTTGTGCATCTATTTGACTAAACATACATGTACTCCATTTGTAATCTAGCTATACAAAAATGCATTAAATAAGAAACAAACCTAGCACAGAAGAAGGTCGTGCTGAGTAGTATGTAATATAGAATCATTATTCGGCTGTTTATCTCACACCAAATTCTCTCTGCCCCTAAGGTGTTACAATCATGTTTAAGATAATTTTATGTGACATGTTTGTGTGAATTCTACATAAATGTGTGTATAAGATATAATAAAACACGGTAGAAACTTATTTACGAGATAAAGGAACCGGTAAAAAAGTCAGATCTTTTGTAATGATTCTTATGACAAAATGTCAATACAAACCTGACAATATAAACTTCATTAAAAAAATATAGGGTTGTTTTTTTATATATTTTTAAAAAATTTAAAGGTAAAAATATGAAAATTTTATGATTTTAAATTTTTTGTAGTTTTTAATTTTTTAAAAACTCTTTTTTTTAATTTAAGTTAAATTTAAGAGTTGAGTTGAACTATTATATCAATAACATTTGATTAGTTGTTTATGCCTTGTGTATTTTATTTTTATTTTTCAACTTAAGTCTAAGAAAATGAATTTTTCTAAAAAATTAAAAATTATAAGAAAATTTTTTAAAATTTTAAAAATTAAATAATTTTTTGAATTTCCTAAACTATAACAGATGTTTGTATATTTTATCATTTTTATTATTTTAAATTATAAAATATATCATTAAAAATTAAAAAAGACCTTAGTTAAGAATTTATTAAACTATTTTAATGAAAATTGTATTTTAGTATATTGTTGTGTTTATGTAATAAAACTTATACAAATATTAGTAATAATACTAATAATTTTTTATAAAATAATTCGACAGAAAATTAGTAAATTTTTATTTTTTAATATCGTAAGATATAGTTTAAAGACATTGATTTCAGGAATAAAAATTGAAATACAGTTTTCTCACAGATATTGCCAATTTAAGGCAAACTTTGCTGACAAACTTATGCCAATAAATAAGCTCTCCAACATCTAATCACTTAGATAACATTACAAGACAAGATGACTTGGATGGTTTTAAAGCGGAATTTGTTCTAACTCTCATGTTGTTAACCATGTTCTTGTGGTCAAATCTGAACTGTCAGTTTGGAAATTTACAGTGTCTACACTTGTATCTACCCCAGAAATTGGAAAGTCACAGTCAACTACTTGTCCATGAGGTCACAAACATGAGAAAGGCCCTTGCCACCGAAAGAACAAGGCTTCCATTAACGAAAAGTGGGGTTCATTATTGTCCCTAATCAGTAATCAAATATGAAGTGGGGTCAAACTTAGCTAAACCAGCTGGTTCACGCCCATATTCTCTCTCGCCTCGCGGTACCGGTGAAACAAAAGATCTATTTGTCTCCCCTTACCCAAAGAACCCTTCTTTAGCATCTTTTCTTCAAGCTTTTTGCTCTGTTTCTATAGATTCATAACGAAGAAAGAGATCCGTCTGCGAAAGTCTTTTCAAGATAGCATTTTGAGATCTTCCCACTTGCCTTTGCTTACTGGTATTTATCTTTCCTCTGAATTCGTTAGACCCCATTTAAAAGATTTTGGCTTTTCTACGTTTCATTTGGTCGTTGAACAGTTTTGTCTTTGTTTCTTTTGGATTGTGTTGAATCTGTGTTCAAAATCTGTTTCTTTTGTTGCATAATTGCTTTGAATTATCTGTCGGTGGCTTCATATAACTTGTCATTTTTCTTATCGTTTGCTTGTTCGTTGAGAACATCTTGGAAATGTAGAAAAATGGAAAACTCAGCTCTTAAGTTTACCATTTTAATGAACTTCTGTTAAGGTGAAGCTATTCTAACTCTGTAATGTTCAGCGGTCACCAGATTGGGACTCAACCAAACGAGCTAAGTCAACACTTTGACCTCCTCTGTTACATTTTTTCGATTCTTACCCTTGTTTTCCATCTCCCTTAGGGAGTTCAGTTTGTGTCTATCACGATCGTAGCTCTCTTTTTCTTCTTATCCTTTTTCTTGATTTTTCATTGACACTTCCCATGAGGTTCTCGAGCTCTGTTTTTAGAACAGTTTTGTTTTAACTATATTCAGTTTTCCTTTCTTTATTCATAAGTTATAATGGTATTGACTCGTTTCAGAATTGGTCCCCCGATTTGTTTCAGGAACAGGTTGAACTGAATTGGTCACTAGAAAATGGGGAAGAAAGGAAAATGGTTTTCTAACATCAAGAAGGCCCTCAGCTCAGATACCAAAGAGAAAAAGGATAAGGTAACTGAAACCATTTCCCTACAAACTTTACAAGTTTCATTATACCTTTGGAATGGGATGTAACTTTTCAGTTTGTACTAATAACCAAAATATTTTACAGAAATCAAATCAACAGAAGGACAAATCCTTTCCCGAGCAACAGCAGCTGGATTCCAATTCCACTTCTTTGGGGACTGTGACAGTACTATCTCCCCCTTCTCAATCAGAGGAAGTGAAATTAATTGAAAGCACAAGTGAAGAGCACAAAGATCCTTACTCTGCTCCTATTGCAACACCTGTAGCAGCCGAGCCTGCTTTTACTCCTGTCCAGCCAACAGTGGAGGTTGTGCAAGTTGCTAAAGTTAATAGGTTTGCTGGCAAACTCAGTGAACAAGCAGCTGCAATAATGATTCAAACAACATTCAGAGGATACTTGGTAGGTTATGCTGTACCGTGACCAATTGATGAGAACCAGTATATGTTGTTTCCAAATGCCCCTTGCTTTGTTGCATACACTTTTCAATTTGCAAATGCCACATTCCAATTATTTATTCAAGTTATTTGCTGTTATACTTGTCTTGGAGCTTTCACTATTAACTGGGCTAAGAGAAGCCATATTTTTAGAAGATTTTATTCTTGTTACTTGTTAGTTGTGTAAGGAAGAGTATGGGAAGCTTATAGTTTCTTGATGTCAACATTGTTGTTTTCTTGTGAAAGATGGTTGAAGCTGCGAGTTATCTCAGATAATTTTGCTGTATTTAAATTCTCTTCCAAAATCTAATGTCTATTTCTTCTATTGCAAACTATACTATTAACCATGATAAAAAACATTATAAGCTAGTCTTCATTAATTCTGATTTCTCTTTTCAGGCAAGAAGGGCATTGCATGCTTTGAGAGGGTTGGTCAGGCTTAAGTCGCTAATGGAAGGACCAATTGTCAAACGACAAGCTGTACATACCCTTCGATGCATGCAAACTTTATCCCGAGTTCAGTCTCAAATTCAAACTAGGAGAATCAGAATGTCAGAAGAGAACCAGGCCCTTCAAAGACAACTCCTACAGAAACATGCAAAAGAGCTGGAGAATTTGCGGGTTTGCCTTTTTAGCCTTTATACTAATTTGTGAATTTCTCATGTTCCTTTGTCTTAGATTCACAGTATCAGAACTTCAATATTCATACTATGTCATTTAAAATATATCGTCTTTAATCTCTTTACTACTCCAGGATTTTTGGTAGCAGTTCAACTACTTTAGTTTCGAGTTATATTTTCAACATAAAGTGATATTGTGAAGAAAAATTAACTTCCAAATGATTGCATAATTATGTTTCTTACAAAGATGGAAAAATTATAGGATCAGCAACTATATTTCCTCATGTTCTACGTGCTATTTCTGGCAGCTTCTAGTCATGTTCCCTTAAGCTTATGACTATTTTGTTGTTGTGATAGATGAAAGAGGAATGGGATGACAGCTTACAATCAAAGGAACAGATCGAAGCTAACCTGCTTAGCAAGTATGAGGCTGCAATGAGAAGGGAAAGATCGCTGGCTTATGCATTCTCTCATCAGGTGACTGAATTTTTCAATTTAGCGTATTATGCTATGAGAATCAAGGTCGTGATGGGATAATTTTGGTTGTTTTATTCGCTACATGCAATATTGGACTCATTTGCTTGTTCAAGTTTAGAGGCATGGTTCAAGAGAACTTCTGATTTAGTAATTTCACACTGAAATACTGCAATGCGATTAATATTTTTGTACCCCGAGTGAAGACATGGTCACTGGAAGGGAAAAAACTCATCCTTCAAGACAAGTTCCTTCAGATTTTGTGGAGTTCCTTATGATTTCTGTGTCTAACCTTGCTTGGATCTCTCTTGTAGAAAACCGGGAAAAATCCCCCAAGATCTGCAAATCCGATGTTCATGAATCTAGGCAATCCTACCTGGGGTTGGAGCTGGTTGGAAAGATGGATGGCAGCTCATCCATGGGATAGCCGGAGCATGGCAGAGAGAGAATTTAATGACCACTCATCTGTAAAGAGTGCAAGTCGTAGCATTGGGGGGGAGATTACAAAGTCCTATGCACGCTACCAGCTGAATTTGGAGAAACTATCACCAAGCGAAAGTGAAAAGCCTAGCAGAACTGTGAGCCTACACTCTCCTCCAACTCCTCTCAAGCCAGCTTCTTCTGCAGTTGCTAGAAAACTGAAGTCAGCAAGCCCAAGGAGCAGCATTGGGGGTCAAGATGATGACTCCAGAAGCATGATTAGCATGCAATCTAGGAGACACAGCATTGCAGGGTCATCAGTGCAAGATGATGAGAGTATAGGGAGCTCTTCAACTGTTCCAAGCTACATGGTAGCCACCGAGTCTGCAAGAGCGAAATCCCGGATGCAAAGTCCATTGGGGCTAGATAAGAATGGGATACCAGACAAGGACAAGGGATCAACAGGGCCTGCAAAGAAGCGGCTTTCTTATCCAACGTCACCGGCCAGACCAAGGCGGCATTCAGGTCCTCCAAAGATTGAAAGCAACTTCAGAGCTCAAAACACAGTGGCCATTGGAGATGGCATCTAACCACTTGTTATCACTTGGTCTTCAACAATCCAAGAAAATGGAAAAAATAAAAGGATCACTTGGATTCTGAATATTTTCTTTCCCCTGCCAAAAGGGTATTGTATTTATTCATTGCTTAGAACTGTTTGGGGTGAAATTGGTTCCTTGATATTACTTATGATGGTTATTGTTATCATTTTAAACTCTTACATCTCCATTGTTCATGTATTTGGAATCTTTAGATTTGTACTTTGAGAAATAACGTTGAAATTGACATTTCATTTATGTTGCAACTGAAAAGATTATACCTTTGATATCTTTCGTGGTTGACTTTGTAATAATTGGTATTTCTTTTGGTATTAATACTCCTTTTAGATTTGTGATTAATGATAGAAGTTTAATACTCCTTGAGCCCCTTAATGTGCATCATTCCTTATCAACATAAGCCATTAGTTAATCGAAGCTACACACAGTGTGTTTAACTGTTTATAGTCATTTTAATTCACATATACTTGTTTTAAGATTTGTTGTTATTTTCTTTACTTATCGTTAGCATGGGTGCCAAGTGTCGAAGGGCTTTTTGTCGAGTATGTTAGGTTGTTGCAGGAAGTTGAGTATCTCGGGGATCGTTCTTCTCCAGTAGGGGCGATTTTAGGAAAGACCATATTAGAGCTTCAAACCATACTCAATTCTATGGAGGAGATGGCTAAGAGGTTGGATGAGAGAGATAAGAAGATGGAGAAATTATCGATGAAAATAAACGCTAAGTTTACAAATTAGGCAACGTTCCCTAATTTGGATGGTACAAATTTCATGAATTGGAAAAAGAACATTGGGCAATTTTTTGCTTTTAAGGAGGTCTAGAAGGAGAAAAAGGCAAAACTCATCTTATTGCATTTAGGGGCAAGGCATTCTCCTAACAGCAACAATATCTTAAGAATCGAAGTAACGTACTCTTACTTGGATAGAGTTAGAAAGGATGTCTAAAAGGACCCAACTCGGCCCTGCTCGGCCCAACCCGACTCATAACCCGACCGTTACTTCAAAAATGATATTGTTTTTAACATTTTACTTTTTTAAAAATATGGTGGGTCAGGAATAGCTCAGGCTCAGCTTGGCCCGTTAACATCTCTAAGAGCTTGTCACAGATCTGGGCTATAGATTTCAGGAGTCTCTATTTGATGACTTCATTGTTGAACTAATGCACCTGAAGCAACTTGGTAGTGTTGAAGAGTAAACAGAAAATTTTGATGAACTAAATGTTATAACTGACTTAAATAGTTCTATAGCACTGAGTTGTTTCTTGGGTTGATTGACGGGACACAAACCTAAAATAGTTAATGAAGCTATAATCCTTGCTAGATTGCAAAAGAGTATCCTCACATAGTTAAAAGGAACTCACTTAGCCACCAATAGCCACAAACAATCCAAGTATTTTCCAAACACTAAGTACTTTACAAACCGTAACCATTAACGCAATCAAACCACCTTCTACTTGGGTCAAAACATATTTAATCCAAAAAGTTACCCAAAAAAACCACCATATTAGAACCAAAAATTAGTCCTACACAAACCAATCAAACCCAACATTACACTCAACTTCTACCAACTCAAACACAAACTTATCCACAAGCAAACTCATATTCATACATCATATAACCAACAAAACATAAACACAAGAATAATAGACTGTACTACCGTAGTTGAAAGAAGATCAACGGGTTATTATATCTCATATGGGGACAAATATGCCTATAACCACAAATGCAAAAACGCCAAGTTGTTTGCCTTAATTGTAGAGATGTAAAGAAGGAAGATGTCGAAGGAGCCATAGAAGTAGGGAGTGACGATCAAAACTACAAGTTCGTCAAAATAAATGGTAAGGAGAGCAGAGACGAAGTTCATATCTCATTGAATGCTATATAGGGAGAAATTGGTAATCGCACAATTAGAGTGAGCGGTTTTATCAAGAGACAGCCAACGTATTTCCTAATAGATATAGCTAGTACACATAATTTTTGAGTGCTAAGTTGGTGAAAGCATTGAGTTTGAAATATTAGGTGACTAAGAGATACAATGTCACAAATGCTAATAAGGAGACAGTAGACATTACCTCTTGATGCGAGAACTTGAAGTGGACATGTGGCAATGTTGTATTTCACACAGATTTACTATAACACCCCACTCCTGCAGGACCCGAACCTGATATCGATGGGTGATGTCCGAGACCGTGACTCGCTAGGGTGGCGTGCTATAGCACTCAATTATTCAAATTTCAGTACAATTTTTATTTTCTTTTGAAACCATAAATATAAAGTGCGGAAATCAATAACCAAATCGGACCCATTTTATTTCATAAACATTTCCAATCATAGCAATACAATCATCAGAAAATTCAATAGTCATTTGGGCCCTTTTCACAAATACAAAACGCTTTAGTTGTTTCAGAATACAATTTTATACAAAAAGTTGCGGAATAAACAATTCAATACAAATTAAAGAAATGCAATGCAGACACGAACTGATCCTGACCTCTATCCTTCACTTGTATGCTGTAGGTATACTCCCGTTGGCCTAATGGGGTATTCTTCTAATCTTGAAAAATGATTGCAAATTTTGGGTGACTTTTGCGAACTCAATGAGTGACCATCATCGATAGCTCACCCAGTCACATAACACATAATCACATTCACAACATTTCACATTTCACATTTCACATTCAATACAATTTAATCACCCATATAATGCATATGCAATACACATAAGACTCACTTTCCATTTGTTACTTTGTTGTGACCAAGTGCCTAAACTGTCCCTTATCTGCTTGGGGGATACAGGGCTCATTAATAACTGTCCCTTATCCGCTTGGGGGATACATGGCTCATTATACATAGTGAGCTTTAGGCTCTTAATCACTTTTGAGCTCGGAGCTCATTTTCACTTTTCACTTTCTGAGCTTTAAGTTCTTTTCACTTTCGGTGGCTACTACGGTTACAACTGCCATTACATTTCATGCATTCATGAGATGGAATGCATCACTCACATTCGCATGATCTCATTCAATCACTTTCCCGTATCATCGGACCTTAGTCCGGCATTCAACATAAAGTTGAGAATTTGCACTTTTATTTACATACAATGCACATTCGAAACACATTTAACAATCACATTAAGTACACTTAGTTCATCTCAATCACATTCAAGTAGCACTTCAATACCTAAAACAAACATTACAATCATCGGACCTCTTGTCTGGAAACCAATAAAATCAATCACATTATACAAAATTCAAATAACAAACAATGAAATGAGACCATCTCGGTCTACTCACAGTACGCTCCAGATTAGCATTTGCTTCCAAATTTTGGGAATGCCTAAATGCGGACACTTGACCTGCACAACCCATTTATGCAAGGCACACATTGCACACTCATTAATAATTGCACACGTATAA
>JAOQMS010000004.1:34182685-34202580 GCA_027563885.1 Erythroxylum longipes
ATCGTCTGAAAGGTCAAGGATGGACCAGACGATACAAAATGAACAGTATACAGAAGAAGAAGTTTCGGTCACTTAGGTAGAAAACAGACGAAAGCAAAAGCAGACGAATGTCAGAAGCAGACAAAGCAATAAGCAGACGAAAACAGAAAGTAGACAAATGCAATAAACAGAAGAAGCAATAAGCAGACGAATGCCATAAGCAGAAAAAGCAATAAGCAGACGAATGCCATAAGCAGAAGAAGCAATAAGTAGACGAAGCAGAAAGCAGACGAAAGAAAAGACAGACGGAGCAAAAGACAGACGAAACAAAACATAGACGAAGCTGACGTCATCACAGACGAAGCTGAAAAAAAGTAGACGAAACAAAAGATAGATGGAGCAGAAGACAGACGAAACAAAACATAGACGAAGCTGACGTCATCACAGACGGAGCTGACGTCATCACAGAAAAAGTTGATTCACAGATGATGCATCCTTACAGACGAAATGACGTCATCACATAAGAAGTTGACGTCATCACAGACGAAGTTGATTTACAGAAGATGCATCTTTACAGACGATGCATCCTTACAGACATAATGATGTCATCACAGAAGAAGTTGACGTCATCATAGACGAAATTGATTTACAGAAAATGCATCTTTATAGACAATGCATCCTTACAGACGCAATGACGTCATCACAGAAGAAGTTGACGTCATCACAGATGAAGTTGATTTACAGAAGATGCATCTTTACAGACGATGCATCCTTACAGATGCAATGACATCATCACAGAAGAAGTTGACGTCATCACAGATGAAGTTGATTTACAGAAGATGCATTTTTACACTCCTAAGCATTTCCCTTTCTAAGGACCATAACTTTCTACTTCACCATCTATAACTCCCATACTAAATATTCTCAGTAAACTTCTTCAACACATTGTTCTTCACTAAGTCCAACACATGGATTTTATTTTAGTCTTCCTGCCCCATTTCATTTTAATCATTCATTATAACCACAATTTTCAATCTATCTTATTACTATTCACTATACCCGAAATGTTAATGAGTGCATGTACAATTATTTTCATGTGTGCAAAGACGCAAATTTATATGCATGTATGCTGACATTCCGCTGAGCATGAAAAGCAAATTTTCCTCTAACTCTCTCATTGTCATTCTCCCCATTATTGAAATCGAGGTTATAATCCTTATAATGGGGACAGGATGCTACATTTACCCATATTACTATTTGCTAATCACCTTGCCATATTAGGTATGTATTGGTTGAGACTATTGGGTCCTATATAGTGGGATTGTGAAAAACTTTTCATGAACTTCATATACATGGGAAAGAGAGTGCATTTCTGAGGAATAGGGGGTGAGTTGGAGTTATTAGTGCTAAAGATTGATCTTATAACACTATTGTGAAATCTTTTGCTATACAACTTGAGAACAAAGCACGTGATAATGAAATTGTGGATCATAACTCATTGACCAAAGAACAACATGACCAACTCGGGAGGTTACTCGAGTCTTTCACAGTGGTTTTCCAAGAGTCACATGGTCTACTACCCTTTAGCCCACAAGATCATAAAATGCCTATGTTGGAAGGATCTTTGCCTCTTAATTGTAGGCCCTACATATGTCCTCACATGCAGAAAGGAGTCATTGAAAATTTGGTAAATAAAGTGTTGCAAGCTAGATTAATTCGAGAGAGCACTAGTCCCTTTATAGTTCCCATTATGCTAGTCAAAAAGAAAAAATGCTATATGGAAGTTTTGTGTTAATTAACTCCATGTAATTACTATCAAAGGTAAATTATTCATGCCATTGAATGAAGAACATCTTGATAAGCTACACAAGACAACTTTCTTCTATAAGATCAATCTTAAATCAAGATATCATCAAATTAGGATGGTTCCCGAGAACACTCCAAAAACTGCTTTTAAGACATATGCGAGTCATTATGAGTGGCTTATGACACCATTAGGTTTGACCAATGCACTCGCCACAATCTAAGCAATAATGAGCTCTATTTTCAGACCTTTCTTGCAACAGAATGTGTTGATATTTTTTATGATATTTTATTCATAATAAGACATGGGAAAGTCATTTGCAACAGTTACATAATGTTTTTCATGAGTTACAACAACACAATTTTTTTGTCAATAGAAAAATTGTAGCTTTGGCAAGGATCACATTGACTACTTGGGCCATATTATTTCTAAAGATGGTGTGTCAATGGATAGCACAAGTCAATGATGTTCTCAATTGGCCAATTCCAACAAATATGAAGTAGCTCCGCTAGTTTCTTGGCCTTACAGGGTACTACCGCAGTTTTTTTTTCATATACCAAAAGCCTTAAATATTTTTGGAGCAACCTCAACTACTAAAATGCAACATTGGGACTGAGAAAATTAATAAGCTACTAATTCATTATTTAATATAAGAAGGGCTTTGAAAATAAAGGGGTTGATGCCCTATCTCACAAAGCTGCACCATCCTTACTTTCTGCATTATCGATGGTCAACTCACCCTTATTGGATCACATGAAGGATAGCTGACAATAGGACCCTAAGCTGCAACAGGTTATTTAAATGATTACAAGCTAATCCTAGTGACTCATCTAAGTACTCGTGGGATAACAACATACTCAAATGCAAAGGCAAATTTGTGATTAGTAATAACAAGATGCTTAAGTAGCAAATGTTGGAGGTATACCATAGTTCACCTTGGGGAGGGCATTCAGGACGTAAGACTACTTATCAGAGGTTGTGGGAATCATTTTACTGGAAGGGAATGCAGCGAGATGTTAAGGTTTATGTTAAGCAATGTGCCATTTTTTAGTGTAACAAACTGAGATTAACCAAATATCCTGAACCCTACAACCGTTATCTATTACGCAGGGTGCTTGGCTAGACATTTCATTTGATTTTGTTATGGGGTTACATCGTTCTAATAGGAAAAACCATCATTCTAGTTATGGTTGATCAATTCATAAAATGTGCTAACTTTATACCTATAAAGGGACCAATCACATTGACTTTAGTAGCTAAGAAATTTATAGATGTGGTTGTCCGTCTTCATGGTTGGCCCAAAACTATCATCTCTAATTGTGACCTGATCTTCATGTCCTTATTTTGGGATAAGTTATTCTTGATACAAGATGTTAAACTTCTTAAATCCATTGCTTACTATCTGCAAAAGAAGGGCAAATAGAGGTTGTTATAAAGTTTTAGTGTGTTTTTTTAAGCTATGCAACAGGGGAGACCCTTGGGAAGTGGGATGGTTGGTTATCTCTCACAAAATAGTGTTATAACACAAAGTATCACTCAACCATTGGGATGATAACATTTTTGGCTTTGTATTCTTTTTACAGTGGCGATCCCTACTTGACAGGAAGCTCTATTGTAGACTAGGTGAACAAAAAACTCCAAACACAAGAAGAAATTTCATCCATCTTACAGAGGAACTTAGCCAATGCTCAATTTGCATAAAGAAACAAGTAGATATAAAACGGGCGGAACATACTTTTCAGGTCAGGAACTATGTATACCTCAAGATGTAACCTTATCACCAATCCAATATACCTAACCAAGTGTATCACAAAGTGTTTGCCAATTACTACGACCCTAATAAATTCATTGAAAAGATAAGAGATGTCGCATACAAGCTAGCTTTACCTCCTAGGTTTAAAATGCACGTTGTTTTCCATGTGTTGCTCCTTAAACTGCACTATAGTGCCAAAACACCATCTTTTATTTTGCCTATCATGGATGAACATGAAGCAGTGGCCTTACAACCTAATGTCATCTTGGATAGGAAGATGATCAAAGAGAAGGCGCACATTGTCACAAAGGTTCTGTTTAAATGGGCTTAGGTCTCTCAGAAGGATGCTTCATAGGTTGAATACCATATGTCTTCTATGCAATTTTCATATTTCATGCCCATCGTCGATGCTAAAATTCGTCCTTGGGAACAAGGAAGTTCTGAAGGGCGAGGTGTTATTACAGAAGATTCCAAACATAACGTTTTATTAAAGCTATGCATAATGTGTTTATAGTCGTTTCAATTCACATATGCTTCCTGTAAGACTTGTTTTCATTTTGTTTACTTATCATTAACATGGTTTCCAAGTGTCAAAGGGCCATTTGCCAAGCCTGTTAGATTGTTGTAGGAAGTATCTCGATGATGATTCTTCTTTGGATCGGGAGATTTTAGGACTATATCATTAATTTAGGTCCTCTTTCAAGGAGATGATATCATTATCAACACAACCTTTAGATTTTTCTTTAATTTTCATTCATTCTTACATCTACTGCTTTTACTATTATAGTTGGAAAAGTAAATATGTTTCTTCAGTCTTTTAAAAATGAAAATTATAAAAACAATTAATTTCAAGGGAAAGAAGTCGTAGGTCATTTAATTTCAATAGAGTAATCTATTATTGATAGAAGGTTATATGAGAAAAAAATTAGCCATCGTTTTAACAATTTAATCTTTTGTTAATAGAAGAATATTTATTTATTTATTTATTTATATTTTTGACATTTTCTTAATTTTTTGCAAATAGTTGGTTTATTATTTTTTGTGATAGAGGAAGAACATTTTTAAAAGGTTTAAAATTTTGAAAATATAATCTTTCAATAGATTCATATTTTAATAGTTAATTTTCATTATATAAGGCTCACTAAATAAAGTAATCAAATATATATAAATGACTTAACTTTTACAAAAATCACACTCGATAAGAAATAATTTTGATTTTTGGTTATTAGGACCATTAAATTAGTTTAATTTTCTTGACGTTTTTACTAAAATATTAATTTTATAAAACTTAGTTAATAATTAAATTCTTAAGTCCAAATTTATCCTACTAATTACTAGTCCAAATTTACTTTTAAGTAACCAAGCCATTCAATAGGTCTACTTCTTTCCTTCCATAAAGTTCAAGCCCAACTTCTATGTACGACCATACATAGATATAATTCAGAAATTTGAAATTTTTCATAAATATTTCAATATAAAATATTTTAAAAATTCAATCTTCAAAAATTACACTTAATATAAAAAATTTGTTTCGTATTGAATTAAAAATTATGTACATTATAAATAAAAGATTTAATTTTTAAAAAAATAAATGTCGTGTTTATTTAAATTCAGGCTTAAATTAATAATTAATTTCAAATTATTTACATTTGTTATTAAATATTTGTCAAAAGTAATTTTATAATTACCCTTATTACTAATCAATGATTTAATTTATTTAAATGTGAAATTCAAAATTTAAACTTGAACCCAAATTTTTACAATCTAGATTTTTTAATTTTATGATTTTAAACAATTTATTTAATATTTAATATTTCTTCTATTCGTCTCATATATATTATGGATACATAACAATAATAATCTTACCATTGTTTGAGAGCCTAAAATTCTTTTTATTGTTAATTGAGTAAATAGTTTTAAATGTATTATTCCCTATACCAATTTAATTTATTAAGAATTATTGTTGATGCATATTTTTAATCTAAGAGTTACAAATTAATGGCCTTCATGGACTTAAATTCAAATAGGGAAATATTAGAGTTTGAATATTAAAAATAATAAAATTTAATTTACAAAATAGTCAAATAAAATATGTTATAAAATTGAAATACATATAATTTAATATTCTTTTGATTCAACTTTATTGATGTTATTATCAATGTTTTAAAAATTGGATTGAAAGTTAAATCGATAGGACGAGAGATTTAAAGTTTAAAAGGTTCAACCGATATTAAACCATCATAAAATAAAATTTAAAAATGATCGAACAATATTATTCTTATCCATAAAAAAATTAAAATTTAATTGAAAAAACTGTTAAATATAAATTACTCAATTTATTTTTGTTTATAAAATTTGTTAATTTATTAAAATTAATAAATTAATTAATAAACTGATCAATTTTTAACAATAAAAATTATTAAATTTAATTAAATCGAATCGATGGTTAATTTAAAATTTTTATTGTTAAATTGATCGAAATAGTTTAGTTTTTTTTTATAACTTAGGTTCCGGGCTTCGCCCAACTAATCCTAGGACCTATGAGCTACCCACCCAAACTTATAAATAGGTAAATTCAGATCTGATCTTAGACAATAGTAAGGATACTTGCTCTAAAAGATGGACCACCACCCGAGAATTACATTACCTTAAATAAAGATTGATCCTTTCTGGGTTTAAACTCAAAACTTCCACACAATCTTCTTCACCTTTCTAGCACTAGGCCGAAATAGTTTAGTTTTTAAACTCATAGGTCGTTGCTATATTAAAAAAGTATTTGGTGTTCAATTTGGAATAACGTAAATCCATGGAAAGCAATTTTACCGTTCCAATGTCCATACCGCCCACAACGGGTCAAGGTAACAGAGCTAAAGCAGTCAAAAGTTGAGATATCAGATAAGTCCTGCAACTGCAAACTCGATGAAGTGGTACATGGCTTAGACCTGAAGTATTATAATAATGGTCTTATTGGCATCATTGTTTTGGTGCCTCACCAGACACCTTGCTGATGGTTACGTAGAAGACGATTAATGCAGTAAGAAACAGCACATGTAATGTAAGGTAATGCAGCACCAGTAGATAAGAACCTGCATTTTGTTCAGTCAACTTTCTTATTGCTTTTGTCATTTGTTCGATTTTGTTACAGACAATGTTTCGTGTCTTCAACAAATAATTGGTGGTGATGTTTAAATTTTATAATGAATTAAACATAAAATAACATAGTTTGGTAAGATTTTGGATTAATAATATATTGAAATCTTTGCTAAAACAAAGCAGATTGCCTCTTGAAGAAACAACGGCATTGGTGCAGCGGCTGAATGAAGCTGGCTCTGTCTTGTTCACTGACATGTGACAAAATTTGGCACATGGAGACAGTAAGAGGAGAGAGAGATTAATGAGCCAAAGAAAGCAGCTACCTACTTAACTCTACTTAGGAACAACACAAGACATTGTCTGCTCCATAGCTCTACGCTTCTTTAAGCTTTTATTGGGCTTTGAAACTGTTTTTCTTCTTTTGATACTTAGTGTTCAGCCATAGAAAACCCCTCCTTTCTCTGTGCAGAGCTTAGTCTGGTAAGAGTGATTCTGACATGGTTTCTGTCTTACATTTGGTTCCTTTCGCGTTTTTGTGTAACGGGGTAGTCTCATTTGTTTCTTTCGTTTCCAAGGTTGGTTTTGAGTTCAAAAGTTTGGATTTTGACAGCAAAGTTTGTGTTTTTTTCCCCCTTCATGACGCCATAAAAACTTCTCTTTATTTTTTGAATCTGTTGGTTGCAAATATTTGTTCAGTTGTAGTAATGCTTGCTTTTTGGTTTCTTTGGCATACATCTCACTCGTTAAGTCTGGTTTCTGGTTGCTCTTGAGGAGCTTAAAGTTGCTTTTATGGAAACCTACTTATCGGTTAAACTGGGCATCTGTTTGCTGCTATCTCTGTTTTAGCCTGGTTGGGTGCAGGTCGATTTTGATAAGTATCTTGTAGATCTGAGCTTTTGGCAGATATAAGTTTTCCAAGTTTGGAACTTTACAAATGAATGCTATACATGTGTTGTTATTGTTGTTCTACATTTTGTTACAAGTTAGTAAACATGTGTTTGATTATCTTTTTCAGCTTTCTCTTCCATTTCTTCTTGTATTGCCCCTTGTTTCTAATACCAGCAGCTTATAATCTTCTCAAAGTTAAGATTTCTTCAAAGATTCTGAGGTTCTGGAGATGGTTGAAAATGATGCTACACTGTTCAATGGAGGCTTTTCTCTAAAATACTCTTACGAAAGTTGGAAAGAGTTGATTAGTTCATCCTTTGTTTAGTTTCCCTTTTCATTTTCTGTCACCTTTCGCTTTTGAAGAACTGTGAAAAATCTCTACAATTTATACATTTTAACAACTTAGTTCCTTCCTTACTCCTATTTTCCCCCTTTTGATGTTAGTTACTACAACTGAGAGTTGGAAGATTTGATTTTTCTGAATAATTTTTTGGGTCAGAAGCACATGATGATGAAAAAAGATGGTTTGCTCCTTTTTGCTGATAATGGAAATTATCATTTAACAAACAGTAAGATAGGCATTAAAAGATAGAGCTTGAAGAAAGAAACTTTACGTTTTGGAAATGAGATATAGCCATCAACTATAGGTTACAATGGTCATTTAGCTATTTGCTGGCCCATTGTTGGTCCATTTGCCTGTTGAGTGTTGAGTGCAATACAAGTATTGGAGTAAAAGGGAAGGAACGAAAGTTTCAAAGTTTGATTGTGTCTTAATATACAGTGAGACGCTTAGTTTTAAACATTTCCTTTCTATTCAAATTTTGTCTTGCGGTACTGGTTGTTGGTAGTGCAGGTAGTTTACGAGGAGTTCCTTTGAAGGGATTGCATTGTTTGTTTGCTTGCTTGTTTGTTTGTTAGTCGTTGTATATAGCAATCAGACCGGCTTTATTTTATGGGGAGCTCACTCACTATTGGTCTTTGTAAATACATGTATAATAGGTTTATCTTTTGAAGTTCATTCTAAGGAAAAAGTTTCTCTGAACCATTGCAGGAGGTGTGGGACAGGTAGGGGCTGAAGAAGACATCTGAGTGCCATTTTACCACTTGGTGAAGAAGCGTGAAGAAACAATGCAGACACCAAAAGCAAAGTGAGCTAGTTATATATATTCAGCTTCTTATTCATGATTGCTTCATTGTTTCCTTTTGTTTCTTATTATTGGAATTACTTCTTGTGCTTTTTTCTGCACCGAATCTTTATGCATATCCTGTTCTCTGTTTAATGGTAAGCAGGTGAGCCCATTGGGTAATTCCTTTTTCCATACTGAATACAATTCAATCCAGATAGCTTTTGCTTCTGGGGAGTGTTTTCATTTCATAGTTTGCTTACCTTTCTCATCTGTTGTAAGACTTGAAAGAATCCATTTACACTGACTCTCTAGTACTTGTACATGTCATTAGGACTTATTAAGCCGTGTTGGTTGTGGCTACAATTATAGCATTCTATAACATTTGTGGTATTCTTTGTACGGAAGTACTTAACTACTTGAATATTCAGTAAAACAATGGGGTTTCAGTGTAATCACCTGGCTGATAAGTTCTCTTAACAGTAACATGGATCTCAGCTGTGTTCAATTTGGTTCAATCTTCTTTCTCATGTAGATTCTATTGGACTTTTTGTGGCAAACTTTATTGGTCAGTATGAGAAAAGTTGATGAAAGACTAATTTTTCCAAGCAATGTCATGTGCTTTGAAAGTCTTGTTGATGCATTATCTGTGTGGTAGTTAATGGTTGGACTTTAGCATGGTTAATGCATTCCAGAGCTGGCAGGTTTTGGAATTTTATCACCAAATGAGCTATTGGTAACCTTCTACACCTTGATTGGTGCTTATTTTAACGTTCTTTGGATAAAATGTCTAACAAGAACCTGTAGTTTATTCTGTTCATTCCTTGATTCTTGTGTTTCTGTTTTTTTGTTGTTGGAATTAGGTAGTATTGTTATGCATTTCTAACGATGGGGTCATCATGTCATTGACTTTTGAGAACAGAATTGGCTCTTTAGAAGTGACTCAAAGGAAATCTCCTGCAACTCCACGAACTGCACGCAAACTTAAGACACCTGGATCAGAATCTGACTCGATACCCTCCCCAAACCCTGCAAGCAGAACACCAAAAGACAGAAGTCCTATTGTTACTGAACGCAAGTCACATCGAAGTCCAGTAACCGAGGTAGTTATAACCAAAGCAATTGCTATGTTAGGAGGGTCTTATCGAGGAAAGTGGTGCAGTTGTTAATATCCCGTAAAGCTTTAGGTGCATATTATGTTAATCTCAAATTGTAAATGTCTGCACTGATAGTGCTTTAGCAAAGTGAGGAGTTTCTGCTTCTTTTAAAACTTGTTTCCTACATGAATTATCACTTTTATTTTAGTCATTTACTATTCTCTCTATCATCTTTTGAGCTGTAGAAGAAACGTCCGAGCAGAGTATCTGAATTGGAATCACAGCTTGCACAACTCCAGGATGATCTGAAAAAGGCAAAAGATCAACTAAACACATCTGAGTTATGGAAGAGGCGGGCTCAACAAGAGGCTGAGGATTCAAAGAAACAGCTCTTAGCTATGTCATCACAGTTTGAGGAGTCCCAACAGCAACTGCTGGAGCTTACTGATTCAGAGGATGCTCGACTTCAGGAGCTCCGCAAAATTTCCCATGATCGGGATAAAGCTTGGGAGTCTGAATTAGAAGCTGTCCAGAAGCAGCAATCCATGGATTCGGCGGCCTTAGCATCTGCCATGAATGAAATCCAAAAGCTCAAGAATCAGTTGGAAATGGTGACAGAATCAGAAGCTTCCCAATCAAAACATGCAGAATCGGCACATGCTGAGTTACAAAGTTTGAGAATTGAACTTACTGAAACTCTCAACCTTGTCGAAAAGCTGAAAAATGAGCTCAATCATTGGAGGGAAGCTGAGGCTGAAGCCCAAGAAATAGTTAGCAAAACTCAAAATCAATTGGAAGAAGCAAACACAGCTGCAGAAATGCTGAGGTCAGATCACATAAAAGCTGTTGAGGCATATAACTCACTGTCATTGGAATTGGAGCAATCAAAAGCTCAGATAAAATCTTTGGAGGAAGTTGTGAACAAGCTTCAATCAGATGAAGCTAATGGCAGCAAAACATCGGTTAATACTACACGAGACATGGAAAATGTGCGTGAAAATGGAGGGAATGAGGAAGCCAAGCAGCTTAAGGAAGAGCTTAAACTTTTGAAATTTGAAATGGGGCAGTTCAAATCTGCTCTAGACATGTCAGAGACCAGGTATCAACAAGAATATATTCAAAGTACGTTGCAGATACGAACTGCCTATGAACAAATTGAACGGACAAAATTTGAATCGGGCCAAAGAGAATCAGAGTTGCAGGCAGAACTAAAGAAAGCCAAAGATAACATTGAACAGTTGAGTGTTGAACTTCAGGATAAAGAAAAGGAATTGCATTCAGAGGAGAACAAAGGGCTGAATTTGAAGATTGAGAAGAATCATCCAGGTGAAGTAAAAGATGGACTTGCAACTGAGATGAAGAAGTTGGAGCATGAATTGGAAGAGTTGAAGTTGAGTCTGTTGGACAAGGACTCAGAGTTAAAGAATGTGTCACAGCAAAATGAAATTCTCAAGGCGGAAATCCAAAAGGCAGTAACCGAGAGGAGCAAAGTTAACGATGAGGCTGTTGGGTTAGCAGAAACGGCAAGAGCCGCAGAGCAAGAGGCCTTGATGAAACTCGGTTATCTGACCGAAGAAGCAGATAAAAATAGCAGAAGAGCAGAACGAGTAGCAGAACAGCTAGATGCAGCCCAAGCTACTAATACAGAATTGGAGGCTGAGTTGAGGAAGTTAAAGGTACAGGCAGACCAGTGGAGGAAGGCGGCCGAGGCAGCTGCCTCTATGCTTTCTACAGGAAACACCGGGAAGTTGGTCGACGGAGCAGTTTCTCTTGATTACAACTACAATACTATTGCCGGGACTATGGGTTCACCTTACTCGGAAGAAATGGATGATGACTCGCCAAAGAAGAAAAATGTGAACATGTTGAAGAAGATTGGAGTCCTGTGGAAGAAGGGTCAGAAGTAGAAAAACCATCTGACAGGTTTTGCCTTTCACTTATCACTATTTAAGCATGTCTGATTATGGTTGGCAGTTTTCAATCATCCTGTTCTTAACAATTTGCAGGTTTTGGTGGCTGGCAACTCATAAAGAAGCAATGTAATGGATGAATTTGGTTTTGAAGACAGAAAACTAACGTATAGGTATGTGGGATGGAAGCACTACTGGCCACATTCTACCAAGAACTTTCTGTTTTGCCCCATAGTTGGATTGTTACTGAGACAAGACATTGTCAAGAATTGTCTGATACCCTTTACACGATATTGTATCTTCTTGCCCTTCATGGTCATGTGGATCATTCACTGCAATTACTATAATCTGGAAGCTTGTGAAGTACAACAGTTGTGTATTGTACTATTAAGCGTCCAATCTTAATTACTATTCACTTAAGCGTAGCAACCATGCCTAACTTTGCTTCCAAGTTAACATTGTACCAATTCTCCAATGACTACTACATCTTTCAATTTTTAATGGAAAGCTTAAGCTTTTAACAAGATTAAAAAAAAAATCTAAATCCAAAGTGCAGTGAACTATTTATTAGTTGAATTTTAATCAGCCAATGAAAGGGGTTGAAGATTTTCAGCTGGAGTTCAATGGATTATACTTGAGTTGACTAGGTTTTAGGCCGAGCTCGGGCTTGAACTGCTCAAGTCCGACTTGACCCGAAAGTCGACACAAATAAGTAAACCTACGTTGTATTGCAGAAAACGACGTTTTGTAGAAAATGATATTTTTATATTTTTAATTATGAAAAATAGCTTAGGTCAGGTTGAATTGGACTCAAGCTCACTTCTTCAGGTCTCGGGCTCAGCCCGAGTTTTGGTTACAGTAGTCAAGTCAGGGCCGGCTCATTTTGCATCTCTAATTTTAGTTTATAAAAACTAATTAATTGATAAAAACTGTTCCATTAATTAATAAATTAACTTATTTTTAATAACAAAAACTATTAAAATAAATAAAATTTAAAAATTGATCGGTTCAAAATTTTTATGAATATACCATTCTAACTAGTTTGATTTTTAATCGTTGAACTTTGGATATAACTTTTAACTTATAACATAACGTGTAATTATTAGCTGAGGTCAAGGTAAATTTGGATTCAAACCGACCCGGTCCGACCCAATAGAAATATCAAAAGCGGAATTTTATTGGGCCGACTTGTCTTATAAGTCCTCTATAAATTAGCAATCACAGAACGAAAAAGCCGTCTAGGGTTTTGCTTCAATATCTGCCGCAGTGCTCTCCAACTTCTAGTAGCCGTCGGAGCGTTTTACCTCTGCAACCATGGGGTATTGTCTCTTTTCTTTTACTCTTTGGTTCATTTTTCTCGTCACATGTTTGATGGATGGTTACGTTATTCATGAGAAAATTTCCTATTTGCCAACTTGTGGTTGATAGTTTTCTGGAAAAAGTTGAATGATACCGGGTTGAGTCAGATCTTGCCATAACGATGTCAGTTTTCCTGTGTTTAATGCATATGATCTTGCAGGAAGACACGTGGTATGGGATCTGGTCGCAAGCTGAAGTCTCACCGAAGAAGGCAAAGGTGGGCTGACAAGTCGTACAAGAAATCTCATCTTGGGAATGAATGGAAGAAACCCTTTCAAGGGTCTTCTCATGCTAAAGGAATTGTTCTTGAGAAGATGTAAGAAAGTGAACCTTGATTGTTATTTCAAGCTTAGAGAATTAAGCATATAGATTTAATGGATACCTTTCTGATGCAGTGGTATTGAGGCCAAACAGCCAAACTCTGCCATTCGTAAATGTGCCAGAGTTCAACTTATCAAGAATGGGAAGAAGATTGCTGCCTTTGTTCCTAATGATGGTTGCTTGAACTATATCGAAGAGAATGTAAGTGTTGAGTGTATCAATAAAATAATGATTGGTTTTGGGAATTCATAGTGTTTTGATGCATTGCCTTGCCTTGGACTGATAATTGAATGGTGGTTGCAGGATGAAGTGTTGATTGCTGGATTTGGACGAAAGGGACATGCCGTGGGTGATATTCCTGGTGTTAGATTCAAGGTTGTGAAGGTTTCTGGTGTCTCCCTCTTGGCACTTTTCAAGGAGAAAAAGGAAAAGCCAAGATCTTAAGTAGCTAATCATCTTTTTATAGTCTTATTTGTTAGTCTTCCTAAAGACTTTGGAATGGTTACTGTTTTTTGTTGAGTGGATCTATTGGAACAAATCTTTCTTTTCTCTTACTGGTTATTGCATTCAATTTCGGGTTTCAAATTCTCAGTTCCACTGTTTTAGTTGTGACTGATTGCACTTGTAGACATTATTAGACCAGAAGTTTTGTTACAGGTGACTTCAGCTTCTTGATTCTGGCTGGATTTCATCTTCTATGGAAGAAAAATCTGCAGATAACAATATGAAAATTTTTGTCATGCTACATCCGGTCGATTAAATTAAATTCATATTGTTATCTTAGAATAAATTAATTTTAGATTAAATTATTATTAGTAATATTTATATATTAATTAATGTTACTATTTTAATAAAATATTTTATTTTATTTTTTTAAATTTTATTTCTTATTTATTATATACTAATTTTATAATTAGATACAATATAATTATAAAACATATAAATTCTATTTACTGATATAGTTCCGTCCGCTACACTGACAATGACCATGAAGTGCATTTTGATTTTTGTGTCGAGCGTAATGAGAATCGTATTCCACTTTCTACATTAAAACGGATGCATTCATAATCCATATGATCGTATTATTCTTTTTATATCTTTTTACTTCTATAACTCGAAGGTATACATACACACAACTCCAATAAAGGGCTCCTTATTTCAAAAAAGTCCAAATAATCTCGTTAAAAAGTGGATGCGAATTGTTAAAATTCAAGGAAAAATCTATCTAACAATTACTGTAAGTACTTATGAGCATAAAATGCATTTCGGGACAAAGTGAACATTTTTCTTAAATAAACAAGACATTTGCATCTCGATCACATTTACACATGCAGAACTTCTCGGATACCTTATGTATATGCTGTTGGAAAGCATCTATACATGGTCTCCATGAAAACAGTCTCTCTAACATTTTGTCTCCAGGCAGAAGCTATAAGTGGTGATCAGGAATACAAGAGCCAAGTGGGTCTGATAACCGCATAACTCTAGAAAGGTTAAGGACAGACACTGCTCTAGATATAATATAATCGAAGATAAACTAATTTGTCGTGCCAAAATTGTGAGATGGTCTACCTTTCCCAGCTTATTAGCTTCCAGAAAGTTGATGCAGTAATATTACAGCTTCAGCTCTTAACGTCATGCTATGTGATTTTCTGAATACAAGTGGACCCTCCAATCTACTTCGAATATCGTTGATCCTATAGTCAAAGAGTAGATTTTTAAAGCTTCACATACTGAAATGCAATCTCGTGCTGATGTTAATGGGGTGAAGAGGAACAGACTAACCAATTTTTGTGGTTTCTACCTCCCCGTGGATGTCCACAAACTCGAATTGTTTCCTCATACCGACAACTTGCTCTTCCGAAGCACTCCTTTCCTTTTCATGGAAACTAGGTGAATGCAAACTGTTTTCAAAATGATCTTGGCCACACTTTGCAACATCCCCCACTTTCTCTAACAAATTTGATTTTTCAACCATGGAATTGGAACTGAAACTAAGAGAACTTTCAGGTGTGTTGGAGGAAGCAATCTCCATATCTTTAAAAGGAGCAAGATCCTCGCTTATTTTATTCTTCAAAACAGACAAGTTCATTTTTCTTTCGACGCTGGAATTTGGATGACCTGTAGTCACGCTACAATCTGTGGATCTAACTTCCTCATCAATTAAATGATTTTCCCTGTTGTTTCCTGGAGACCTACTCCGAACTTCGAGGAGTACGCCAGAACAACGTTTTGCATTTCTTAAAGCACTGACTTTATGTATCACATTGCAAGATTCCTGAGATGGTATTGGAGATTTAGGTTTGATACCCGAGGCAGGCTGATGAGTACCAATTTTGCAGCTCTGAACAACCATTACAGTTCCAGCAGGTTGAGAATTATGATTCTTTGACACCTGTGACTCTCCTATCAGGCTACCATTTCCCATTCCAGCTCTAACTCTAGTTAAGGTATTGGATATAGCTGGATGAGATTGTGTGCTTCCATTAGGAGTGCGTCCTAGTGTCCTCACCTGTACGTCATCAAAATCAAGTTAGGGAATAATTTTCCACAAAAACCAATATTTAGAGATGTGAGAGGGAGGTGATTTTGATTACTCAAAAACACCTTAATTTACTTGCACATTCCAAAATGACATCCAGTACCTAAAATTCCTTCAGACCACCTATTAACTAGTGCAGAATAGTTAATTAAGGGGATATTAAAACTTACCCCGTCAAAGAAACCAATTTTTGGTGATGGCATCCGCAGCCCTGAAGGCTTAACAGAAGTGGGACCAAGAAGTGCACTTGTCCCACTTTTCCCTATTGAAACTCTCTTTACAGCTTCACCACTGAATTCAGTACTCCGAGTACCAGGCTCAGTTGCCCATTTGTCATGAGAATGGTTTTGAGAATCCAGAACTAGGGTCGCATCACCATCTTCTGAAGTATCATTGTCAGATCTAGTGTCAAAGCTAGGCCTTGTACTGTTGGACCTTTTGTTAAGAGTAGAGGTGGGTGAGTGTGACTCTGTAGACCATTCGCTGACAGAGCTAGCAGGTGATAGGCTAGAAGGGAGCTTCTTTATAGATTTCACACGAGGTGACAGATTTGATCTTGTTGGCTGATGGCCATTTCCTGATAAGACTCTCACAGGTTTTCTAATTGTTGGACCAGACAAAACGTGATCCTTTGCAGTTCTGGAATTGACTTTTCTTGCCATAGAATTCAAGGACAAATTACTATTAGTATCAGATGACAGACTTCCAGAGCTATCAACAGAGGATGCAGGAGTTACTATCTGTGTTTTTGTTACCCCTGAAGAATTTAAAGGTTTCTTTGGTAGCATGGACCTGGGTGCACTGTTTTTTGAACTGCCTGAAGTAGAAATTTTAACATATCTACCTGCAAAATTGAGAAGAGGAATATTAAGCATTTTCATTGGATGCAGAGGTGTGACCTGAAGATAAAATGGTTCTTTTACCACTAGGATTTTTCACATGATCTGAATTACTAGTTGCTCTTTTTTCATTGTCTGCAATTCCAGGTGAAGTATTTCCAATGGCCTTCTCCAGTTTTAAACGATTTCCACCCAGCAAAACTCTTTTGGTCACTGATGCCATGATGGGACCGACTCTGTCCACTACCTTGGGTGGTTTATTTGTAAGTGACATAGGCTGTCCATTATTGAAGAACATTAATTTAACAGCATGCCACTTGCTAAATTTGTCTGAATCATACAACACGTATAATTAATTTGACCTTTCATTGAGTCTATGACTTCCGAAAACACATTAGTGTGTGATAATCTCAACTTTCAATTAAACTGACTACTGTTAACTTATTCATGTTCAGAAGCAGCATATTAAAATTCCGGAATATAATAAGCTCGGGACAAAAGCAGACCTGTTTCATTGCTTTACCAGATCCTTGCATAACATTTGCCTTCTTGGGAGCAGCTTTTGTCTTCAGCTGAGATTGACAATCACAGTCTTTAGGCATATACAAACTAGTTAAGTAATAATGACTTGCAGATACAAACTATTGAACTTACCTTGCTTTCAGAAGCAGTGTCCACTTTTTCTGTATCTAAAAAAGAATTTATTCTTAGTTCAAAAAATAGCTAATTTGGTGTATAAGCACTTCATAAATTAAGTTAGGTCTCCAACCAAGTGGTTAACGAATGGTGTGGCACAATAAATCAGATTTTGAGATGAAAAGAATCTAGGCTTAGAATGTAGGTAAACAAGCACTAAAAACAACTTATAATTTCTTTAAACGTGGAAAGAAAAATAGTGCAAAAGTGCAATGTTCTACCACATTATCTCCTCCATAAATAAAACAACTAGATGAGACACAACTAGTCTAATTGTAAACTCGTAAGGAATATGAGCTAATTTGCAAGATCCAACCACAATTGGAATAAGTCTTACTTAAGAATTCAAGTTTTATTATGTTGAACAGGGTTGTTTTTAACTTTGATCTGACGATAGTGCCAAAAGCCACCAGCATATTGGTGGTAGGAGTGGAAATTGAAGTAGAAGTATTTGGTCAGAGTGATGGAACAATAGAAAGTAATGAATAGGAACAAGGTGCATTAAACAGAATGCTGACAAAGTTAATAATGGTTGCACATGTTGAATTTATACTAAATGGTACTGGAGTCGTCGATGACGGGTGATGGGATAGATGCAGGAGTGAACACTGAATTTTTTATGCCATGTCCACTTAGGCAACTTACGTGGTGCAGTTTGGCTTTCTTTTATTTTGGATTGCACTTCATTGCTTGAATTCACCAGATTCAGTGCTTGACTAGACTTCCAGATAGAAGCTCTAATATCTCCAAACAAATCACCGTCAGGATTTTCAGCTGTTAAACTTTCACTTGCAAATGTAGATATCGACTCGGTAGATTTCTGTACATCCTCTTCGATTCCAGGCAGCATATGCATTCTGCCCTTCTCATCCCCCTCAATCATGCTAGACAACTCCTCTGGTTCTAGAACACCTGGTTACACCCAAAATGAATCTCTAACTAAAAGATGACATAGCACTGTCGCTGCTGTTTTCGGGCGTACACAGAAACATACCTGCACTAGTGAAAAATGCATTGTCCCAAGCCAGACTTTTCCTCAAATTATACCTTCCACTTTTTCTTGTTCCTTCTGGTTCCGATGACATAATCGGTTGGTACACTTCTTCACCAGCTCCAGTGGAGTTATCTGACCATAACAATGACATGATACTAAGTAAATGGAACTAGACATGAAAATTTTTGGTTTATGATAACATCTAACTCAATTCAACAGCAATCAATTTTTCTATGAGATGCGTCGAAAAATGGTATTTCCAATCTGATGCCCTAGTCTACACCTCATTCCTTCGATTAAAAAGCTAAATCTTGAGCATAGGAGATTCTGAGGCATGAACTTCACACTAATCGCCAACACCAATCAGCCAAATGTAAGAAACAGATTATCTAGTCCATGAAAAACAATCGCATAACCTAGATAAAGTTCATTTAGACCAACAAAGACATCAAAAGAGAACCTGAAACTTGATGAATCTGAAGGTCGGGGGAAGGACAAGTGTTGAGAAGGCAATCGTCCTCGAAGGAGACATCGATGAGACTCAGCCTTCTACTTTCAAAACCTAAATGCTCAGCCGATTCGTTCATTTCTCCTGAAAATTGTCGGAGCCAAACAGAGCGTTACAATCGCAAGCGAACTAAGCACGAGTAATATCGAGAGAGAGTGAAACTGAAAGCGCGAGGTCTTTTTGTTTTTGATTTTTATTTATTTCGCGTAATATTTTGGTTTTTGAATTTAGAGAGGTGGCGGTTCAAAATAAAGTAATGAAAATTTGGGAGGAGATAATGTGTGTTTACGCGCACACTGGGCACCAGAAGAGTTGAGCTTCTTATTCGTATATAATACACCTTACTAAGATGATCATGAAAAGAGGCCCATTTCAAAAGGCATCACTGGTGATGATAATCAACGTACAGTAAATCTAGTTTAGGTCTTGACAATTAAGCCCAATCTTGTTTCAATTTAATTTGACTAAATTTCTAATTAAGTTCAAATGTTTTTTTTAATTTTTAAATATCAAATTGAATTTTAGTCCGGTTTTACTGGACTTGTTGAATTGAATCGAACTTTAAACTATCCAAAACTAAGGAGACTCTAGGTTTTGTTTGGTTGAAGGTTTAGTAATGAAACGAAATGAAACATAACACACTTCTATCGTTTAGTTGAGAGTTTTTTAATAGAATGGAACGGAATGGAATGGAAGCGGAGGGTTTTATGTTACGTTCCATTCCATCCTAAACAGTGAAAATAAGAAATCTCCGATCTGAGAGGTTTAAGATAGAACGTAGACTAATAAATACATACTATCCAATATACCATCAATAATTTATCTTAATATTAATTATTTCTTCTAACCCTAACCCTATTGTATATAATTAATAATATTTTATATCATTTCTCCTTATCCAATTAATAATATTTTTATATTATTAATAAAAATTGTATATAATTAATAATAAAATAAAAAATTTTAATAAAATTTTTATTAATGAAAA
>JAOQMS010000004.1:34209295-34240246 GCA_027563885.1 Erythroxylum longipes
AAAAAGCAAGTTAAACAGTGGAATAACCAACGGCTCTAATAAGGAAAAGAAAGAGGGCCATACCATATCCGGAGAATTAACACAGTCGTAAATAACAGCCTTGTCAGGAGTTTCAGGCCAGGTACCTGAAAAGACCATTGAAGTGCCAAATCTCTGCACAAATTGACAATATGTTCATCGCATGTAGCGTAGGAACCCAAGTTACACCCTCCCTTACCGCTAGGCTTGGGCGGTCGGACTGGATTTGGGTTACAGGACAAGGCGGCAATGCCTAGGCTAGTTTACATAATCCCCATATCCCTCGCCAGCTCTCTCAGTGCATGTAGCTCAGGAGAGCGTAAGCGGTACGAGAATCTACTAAAGATAAGAATAAAATAAAAAACCCAAACAGTACACGCGTCCGCCTTAAGGGAAATGGACTCAAAACAAACGGTACAAGGTAGAGCACTACCCTCTCTGGCTACTAGCATTTATGCTTGGAAATGGAATAAATGCATAGGTTCCCAGCAGTATAGGGCAAAGAGCACGTAAACCATGCAGAAATACCTGGGTTTTAGGTCTGCAATGCAGAAGACAACGGCAAAACACATTCTCTATCTCTCATTGCCGTCTTCCCCCAAATGCTCTCCATATTAATTATTAATATATTCAATAATTAAATAACATATATTTAGTTAATAGTAAATCAAATTATGAAAAAATGGAAACAAAATTTTAAAACTGTAAGAAACTAAAATAAAAAATAGAAACAAAAAACTAAAACAAATAAATTTTTAACTAAATTTGAAAATAAAAACAGAAAATTAAAAAAATTAATAGAAACAAACAAGCCTGTATCCGGTTAATCAGAAATAAAATTGACAAAACTAAAATAAAATTTTAAGTACAATTTGAGAAATAATGAATTCCTAATCTTTAATTAAAAATAACATCATATTGCATTTTATTAATTTTCACTTTTTAAATAAAATTTATAATTAAAAATATTACTATGTCCTCGTAAAACTATAATTATAAAATATAATATATGTTTTTAGCCATTCTTAACAATTTTTTAGTCAAATCGATTTCTAAATCATGACCGTGAACGATTTTGAAGAGCAAAATCATGTGCAAGTTGTGACTTTTCTCATCATGAAAGAGACACAACCGACCACCAGGTGGTAGCTTTCTGATGTACTCAGAGCTCCAAGACACTGGGAACACACTCTTAAACTTTTCCGAGATAGATCAAACAATGGCCAAATAGGCAGTAAGCATCGGTTCACTATATTGTCTATTCTTGATACTGACTAGATCATGATGATGTACAATCTCCAAGAATTTAGGATAATTTGTGAGACAGTATATTATATTACATTACAGTTAAGAATCAAGTTATAGTGAATATCTGCCATTGTTATCTGCATCAAATGGGTCTAATTGCCACTCACTACTGTAATATGAATTGGGCAAACCCAACCAAAACTTGAAAGCCTCAGCTGCCTTCTTCCTTTCTCTCCTCCTGTCCTGTCTTGCCTGAGAGGCATGCTTACTGGTAAACATCCTCGAATGCATCTCTATGTATATTTTCTTGTACTTGGTCTTATTTGGTGGTATTCCATTCTCTTCCATGCAAGCAACAATCTCTAAAGCCTTCTTGAAAAATGCAGCTCTTACGCAAATATCAGCCAGTGTGTCTAACAGCCCTTTGTCCGGCTTCAATGGTGGGGGAGAGGGCAAATTCGGATCATAATCCTCTCCTTCCTTCGCTCCACATCTTTCCTGCACTTCTTGCCAAAGCAAGAGTGCCTCTCCTGGTTTCCTAGCCAGGCTTATACCATTTGCAAGACTTCCATAAGTAGCTACATTTGGGTAAAAGCCATTCTCCTTCATTTTCTGGATTACTTTCTTTGCTTCCTCGACCAACCCCATTCTGCAATACCCTTCAACCAACATATTCCAAGCAATCATATCAACTTTCACCCGTGGATCTTTGATCATCTCGTCGAAAATCTTGTTAGCCAACTTTGGTTGACCCAAAAGTGCAAAAGCCTTCATCAAGGTAGTGTAACTGACTTTGGTTGGCAGAATTCCCTTAGCTCGCATCTCATTGAAGAAGGCAAGGGCCTCTTGACTATCATCAATCTTTATGCACCCATCAATCAGGGTGTTATAAGAGACAACATCAGGCTCAATTTTAGCACCATCAGTCATCTCTTTCAACAACTCCTTAGCCTTGTCTATCTCCAGGTGTTGGCAATAACCTTTGAGCAGAATGTTATAAGTAATCCTATTAGCAGGCACACCAATTCTTGTCATCTCGGCCAGCACTTGTCGAGCATGTTCCATCAAACCTGCCTTGACGAAAGCTGAAACAACAGTTGTATATGTGACATGATCTGGATGACTAGCTTTATCCTCCTGATGCCTCATAGCCTCCAGCGTTCTCAGAGTATCACTGACACGACGTTGCTTCATATAACCCTTCATCAGTGTCGTGTAGATTCTAGAGTTAGGTTCAAATGCCTTTGGCAATAATGGTGGCTCACCACCACCATCCCCTATAGAATTCGGTAGCAACTTCTCAAACACATCCACCCAGTTCGGACTCGAATTCTCAATCTCATCATCCTCATCATCGCTCAAAACCTCGAAATTGGCCTCTCTAAGTATCTTACACATATCTCTCCTTCTTTCCCTCATTGCTTGAACAACTGTCTCTGCAGTTTCCAAATCATTAAACCCCACATAAGCTGCAACAAGAGAATGCAAAGTAGTGATACACAAAGGAATACCCTTTTCAATGACCCTCTCCACTACAAAAACAAGCAGATCTTTCCTTTCACACCTTGCACACAACTTAATCATCACATTATAAGTCAAAATATCAGGTTTAAGTCCAAACGCAGACATTTCCTCGAACAGGGCTAAGAATGTTTTGGCATCTCCAAGATTAGCACAAGCATTAAGAACATTGTTGAAGGCACCTGTATCAGGTTTCGAGTCAGACACCATATCCTCATCGGAGAATCGCCGTACACGTCGAGTCATAGACTTGAAGAGCTTGATGGCTTGCGTTGGACCATCGTCGGCGCAGGAGGCGAGGCCGCTGACGACGGCAGACCACGCCTTCACATGCGGGAGATATCCGGACCGGAGCATGGACTTGATGAGAGAGACAGCGTAGAGCAGCTGACCGGATTTGGTGGCAGCGACGGCCAGAAGACCAAGAGAGTTGGCGTCGAGGCGGTGAAGTTGACGCTCATGGCGGAGGCGCGTGAGAATGGACCGAGCGCGTGTCAGGCCAAGATTGGATTTTTGATAGGAGAGCTGAGAAACCAAGCGACTCAGGCAAGTGGGGTTTGGAAGGTGATTGCATTGAGTGTAATGGGTCCATGCTTCTTCAGTTTTCCGTTGCCGGAGAAGCCACAAAAGGGTCTGATCGTCAGTGATATTTGTGGTCGTAGTAACAACGGTGGTAACGGTGTTTTGGTTGGAGACAGAATTAACCCGAGATGAGTTTGAGAATTTGGAACGAACAGAGGTTGGTTGCGGGCATGGCAAAGAGAAGTGAGTAAAGGGAAGCGCGTTAGAGAGAGAAGTGGAAGAAGTAGACGATGAAGATGAAGTGGGCAATGGAAGGTTCATGCTTGGAGATTGTGATACAAACTCTTTTCCATCTGAGATTGAACAGTAGAAAGATAAAGAAACAGGACAAGAATTAACTTAAGACAGAAGAAGAAGAAGAAGATTAATCGGATAATTGTGTGGAGGGCCAAACTGGAATCACTTTCAGGTGAAGCTAAGGTCGGGGTGGACAGGGGGTTTACCACGTGGACTATATTCTATCCTCTTGTTTAGTTGGTGTCACATTTACTTGTAAACAAGCCTCTCTCGATTGCATTATTCCACATATTCAATGAGAACTAGATTATCTTAATATATATACATATATTTTTTTGAATGTGAACTTACTAATTACTATGTATGCTAAATGAATTATACATAATAATTAAAATTAAGTGACACCGTTGACTAATAATTAAAAAACTTAACAAATTTGGTTAATTCATCTGTAAAAATCATAAATTGTCTAACTTTTTGGTTCGATTTACTTTAATAACTATTGCTATTACAATCATACCAACAGTCTGTTTTTTCCACCGAAAATGCCCACAGACAGTGTCAACGAACTGTTTTACTCATCGAAAATATGCCAACATACTACTTTTCTCACCGAATGTACTTAACGATCGTGTCAACAGACTGTTCTACCTACTGAAAGTACCCAACGAGCTGTTTTTTCCGTCACCTGGACATTTAAGCTTCTTTTCTTTAATCCGTTTAGAAGCAGACGCTTATCTAAACCATCATTCGGATGTTGGAAAATTCACATTTACAAGTAAAACTAGGGTTGCTGTTAGTAGCCTAACCTAGCCCGATCAAACTCGAGATGACTAATCTTTTTTTTTTAAATAGATGGGAGGGCTTAACAGCCATTGTATAAAACCTAGATATTATGGGGAACATGTGCCATTAAGGCGGGAGAAAGTGGAACGACGTGGGTAATTTTTCGGCATTAATGTCTCGGGAAGCTTCCATCCGGTCAGTGGTATTAATTTGGTTCTCTTCTTCTGGCGCGGTGATGTCATTCATTCTTATCCCGTGACTTCCTCGAATCTCTGTCAGGGCTTCATGGTTCCAGATCGGAGTAAAGTTGAAAGTGTTGTGCGTGACCCAAAGATGCCTCCTCATTGCTTCGTCTCACAATCTTGGTGGCTAGGGGATTTCAGGCATATGTCTTAATCTCTTCATCTGGTAAACTCAATCCCCTCTTGGCTAAATGATCTGCTACTGCGTTTTTAATCCTGTGGATAAAGGATATGTTGCACGTTGTAAACGTTTTGATCTGGTTCTTAATCTTGATTGCAAGGGGGACGTTAATGGTTTGATGCGACCTTGTTAGGTATTCAACTGCATTTTTGCAGTCAGATCTAACACCTATGTCCGTTATTTGGAGCTATGATGTCAAAGTTAGACCCATCGATATACCCCAAAGTTCCGTTGTGAAGGGTGTCCCGATTCCGGTTCTTGCTGAGAAACCGGTGACCTATTTGTCGGATGCGTCGATGATGAAACCTCCTATTGTTGAGAGTCATGATCTTGTGCAGACTGCTCCATCTGTGTGCAAGATGTAGCCGTGATGTTCTTGATTTGCTGGTGGCGTGGCAGATGAGACAGATAAGTTTCGTTGGTACCCTCCGTTATTTCGCAATCCAAATGCTGTCCCATTTTCTCTAACCATAGCTCTGATCTTGTTGTGTAGAGATGCTGGTTGGATTAGCTTTCCTTCGAAGGCTGCTTCATTTCTGTGCATCCAAATGATCCAGCATGCGATTGAGAACCATGTTTGCCATGGTATACTTTCCTGTGAAAAACCAAAATTGAGATTAGTGGTGACCCATTCTGACAAGTCTGTTTGGGTCCAAAAGGAGGTTGGTAAGTTTAACGAGAGACTTCCCCAGATGTATCGTGAAATTTTGCAATCTCTGAAGACATGGATGGTGGTTTCATCCTCTGGATAGCGTTGACATGTTGGGGACTCTGTAGTTCCCACTGTGAATCTCCTAGTATTTGTCCAAAATGCACCCTTTAACATTTTCCAAACTGTTATTTTCACTCATTCGGGTGCCTTTATCTTCCAAACTTGGTTCCAATAATGATGCGATAGGAACCATCTATGTGAGCATATAGCATTATAGGTCGATGATGTTGTGAATTCCCCTATTTCGGTGTGTTTCCAAACTAGCCTGTCTTGTCCCTGTGTGGGGCAAGGTGGGACTATTGCTATGATCCTTTGTAAAACAGGCATGGGTAGCATGGTTTTCAAATAATTTAAGTCTCGGTGTCCTGAAACTGTGATAAATTTGTCTGCTATATTGTTTTGCTCCGTAGCTGGGATTGCCTGTAATGCTACGTCTTGTAATTTGATGCCTGTGTCTATCCAAATATCCTTCCAAAACCTGACTGTTTTGCCATTTCTGATCGACCATCTTGTGTTTTGAAGTAACAATCCCTAAGTTTTTGAGAGCTAGGAGCCTAAGTGCAAGCTCTTTTTGATTGAGAATTTTGTGTCCAGTTGCTGTGATGATATGTTATACTTTGTGAGTAGCACTGATTTCCACTATGATGATATGTTATACTTTGTGAGTAGCACTGATTTCCACTATTTCTGTTCTGGCTACATAAGCTCCCATGCTAGTTTGAGTATAAAGACTCCGTTTTGGTCAATTGTTTTTCTGAATCTCATTTCCTAGGAGGTTAACCTTATGTAAGTCAATCTTGGGAGCAATCCTCTCACACATTATGCACACAACTCTATTACTTAAAAGTTCATGCAGGGAGCTGGACAAATGCAGTCGACAGTTTTTGTGGGGCTCAGACCAAACACAACGGAAACAATGCTTGGTCCGGTGGGATGACATCTGTCAGCCAAGAGATAGGGGATGACTAATCTTTGGCCGGGACTCAGGCTGGGAATGCTCGGCTTAACCCTACGAACCCAAAAGACTTATATTCGAACTAAATCGACATCATTAATTCATTTTAATATAACTATTAACCCGACTAAGCCCCAGCCCGTGCTCATTACCAATCCCAAGTAAAACAGAACAGCAATGTACAGCAATGTAAGACTAGAGCAGACCAATTGGTTCTGTATCCTTCCGTTGAATAAGTAGCAAACTAAACAGATGAAGTTTTTCCAATAAACTACTGTTAATGTTAAGACCATTCTTCAAAGGAGTCTGTCATTTCTATTAGAAGAGATGTGTATACAATACTCTGTACATGACATGTTAGAAAGCCAAGGCCCTCCAACTGTAATCCCCTCCTCTTTTTTTCCAGTGCAAAAGTTACCAACTTCAGTCAATCAGCTATCTGTATTTCCAGTTATGTACACCGGAAGTCGTAAAGTGCAGATTGGAGCTTCCTATTGTTCCCTCACAATCAGCTCCTCCGTTGGTATCTGAATATTCCCACATATACCACCACTAACCGGGAAGCTTAATCTATCTGTACACCTGCTCTACTAATTACAAATTCACAATTTATGTTCAGTGAAACTATGAAAGGTGAAATGAGCCTTGTCCTTCTGTTATAGCATACAGAAGTTTCTCTTTCATCTTCTCCTGCAAAAGAATGTCCGTGAGAAATCTACAAATGTATTATATACTATAGAAAGATACAAACCGAAGCTACAAAAACAAGATGTGTACTTTTGAAGAGTAAGGTGGCAACTTTAGATAATTAGCACAAGTCATCACACTTGGTAAGTCCGCATCATCAGAGTTGCTGAAATGCTATAAAGAACAATGAAAATAAGATGATTGCGATTACTGTAAATAAACAAGGCACGGGTAGGGAAGGACAAAGATGTGCCAATCTCACAAACCTTCCTGACAATTGTCAATTTCGGATTCAGAGATGCTAACCCTCCAGGAGGAAGTCGAGGTGCCCCAGTCACAAATTGTAGAAATGCCCGTCGCTCGTTATTGTTAAACTCTTGAATAATTTCCAGTAACTGCATTTCAATAAAAAGTGAGTGCCCACATAGACCAACAAAATGAAAGCTGTGACTAATTTCAATCAGAAAGCACACAGACATTGCTGACTGGCAGACTGCTAGCAGTGTATCCATGGTCAAACTTGATATGATCCAGCAGCTCATCAAACTATTAGTGACAAAGTTCAAAATGTCAGTTAATGACTACAGTTAATTTCCTAAAACGAAGATTGATCAATCAAATTGCAGATATGCTTACAGCCCAAAGATCACGTTGTCCACAAAGCAAATGCTCTACTTCCTCCTCTGTGAAAATCTGAAGATGTCTAATTGGGAAAACCTGAAACAATGACAAAGAGTAAGATCTTGTCAAACAAAAAAAATTAACAAGACTGACAAATTGAGTACAGTTATTAGGTACATAGGAAACTCTGATTCTCTATATCATGAGATACGCCTATTAATCTCCAGTTCTATAATGCAGTGGGGAGAATCAAAGAATTCTAGCATTACGCTAGACTGGATAAAGAAAAACCAAAAAACCACTAGACTAGGAAATATATCATCTGCGAAGTTTTTTTGTCTCTCACTCTCTTTATTGTAGGAAAAACTTTTAACTATTGGCCAACTTGATAAGAGAAAAAGAAGTCAGGCCACAGGGAACTGATCATATCATCAAACAACTAAAAAGTAAGCATGTCAGACCTGGTTGCCACAGGGAACTGATCATATATCATCAAACAACTAAAAAGTATGCATGTCAGACCTGGTTAAATCCAGACTTGAACGCTTCAACTTGTCTGCAAATTCCAGTATGTATGGTAGCATCCACAACACGGCTAAGGTACTCTTCCAAGTTATCCACAGTCACCTAAGTAAAAGCAAAAAAATCAGTTGATGGAGTTCAGGATTATCATGTTAAAAGGAATTGAGAGATCACTGACAATATCTTGATCTTGATCATGAGAAAGGATATAATCAGGATATCCAGGAAGAGTAAAGTCGAGAGTGAGATCCTCAATTCTAGTATTCCTAAAGCATGCATCAGGGATAGAATATGAATTTTCTCCACAGGAAGATCCCAGAATCTTTCTCCTCTTGACAAGAGCCTGAAATTCTGTCAATGTCCTACCAAGCTCAGGATCAAATGACTGAATGTCATACAAATTAAGTTCCTGTACAAAGAAAAAACGAGAAAGACATTCAGATCATGCCTAATCAATGGTTGATAAAAATTTTACTTATGTTCTCAAGTTCATTGTTCAAGGACTACCTGCTCAAGAATTAGTCTATAGAAGGCTTTGGAAAACGGCAGATCCAAGACCCTTCCATCTTGAAGAGCCTTTGCCACGAGCTGGCCCAAAAGGACAAACTTTTTTATAACTTCAGAAAATTGTGCATCTTCAGGTGCATCTGATGTAGATGACCAGGGGCGAGGAAAAAGACCAAAAGAAGATATCAAGACTCCAGAATCCTCATCCTGCAAGCTTTTCTGGGTTGAAATTGAAACATTGTCCTCTCTCCACATACCCAAGCCAAATTTCTGAAACTCATGGCTAACCAGGGTATAAAATTCCAACGTTGGACCAAGACCAGTACCAACTTCTTCCTCATACATCACTTCAACTGGTACTTTAACACGAGCATGAAGGTCCATCATCTGGGCTGCAGAATCTAGAATTCTGTCACGGTGAACTAAGAACTTCTTACGGGATGCACTGCCAGAATTCGGTCGCCTATCTCTTAAGATACCTGGATAATCATGAGGAGGTGCCTGTGTAGATATTTGTTGAGGACCAAATGCTGATAACCGGTAGTATTTACATCTAGCCTCAAAGCCAAATAGAAAAGGGCATGAAGCCATAAGCTGGTTGCACCAGAGAGGTAAACCCCCAGTAGATACAGCCAAAGAATCTCGCATCTGCTGCTCCAGCTTTTCAGTCAATTTGCTGCTCACAAATTCATTCTGTGATACAGAACGAACTACCACTCTCAAATTATCCAAGTTATCAACTAGACCTTCTGCAAATGCACGTACTCTCTCATGGGACATCAGTTGAAAATTGAACTTATTCAAACCTTCTAAACTTTTCAGTAGAAACAATATGTCATAGGTAGGACTGGATTCATCCAAGCCAGAAGCTACTTCACAATCAAATAGGCTCGAAAGAAAAGATGAGTATAAAATGTAAGCCCCAGTTTTTTCTGACAATGAGGAACTTTGAGCCACACCAAGGCATCCTGGGCTTTCATCATCTTTAGGTTCCATATACGTTTTATAGGTGAGTGTGTAAACTTGACTCCACAATTTTGCCCCAGCATCAAGTTCATGTTCCAGCTTGACTTTGTGCTGGAGAATTCCTTGATATAGTGTCGAAGTCTGCTTCAACTGTTGTCCTTCTAGGTAAAACAATAGTTTGGGGGAAGATTCTTCATTGCTACATGAGGCAGAAACCTCAGTTGCTACACCATTGTTTGCTTCAGATGGAAATTGTATTACATGCTCTCTATCAGCCTGGAGCGCAGGAAAGCACTACTAGTGTCAAATTCAGGAAATTTTCACTCAAACCAATAAGCAGAACCTAAGGAGAAGACGTACATATACCAAGGATTATCTAGACAAGAACCTAAGACTTCATTAACAGTGCCTTTGTTAGGCAGGGAAAACAACATAAAACATGAATTTTAACTAAAAATATGAATTAAGAAAAACAATCAAAATTGAGAAACACATTTCCACCTTCAAGCTACACAAAGTATGAACTTGTTAAAGATGGAGCATAAATGATTGCATTTAATTTATATTCATAAGACTTTATTTTTTTAACTTTCTTGTTTCTAGCATCTTAGGCCATTACTCTTATTACAATAGGGTCATCTGGAGCCACTTGTGCCTATATCTTTCATTCTTCTCCCTTCTTTTCCTTTGTTCTTCTCATCTTCTCACTCTATTCCCCTTCCCAGGTTGTCCTACGTCAGAGGGCCAATTTCACACATTCCCAGGAAAATGCATTAATGAAGGTAAGATGTGCTTACGGTATCTATAGCATCTATAGTAGGATTTGAAAATAATGTTTCGCCAGGATTTCCCTGTCCTGAATTTGCAGCTTGTTCAGGTGAAGATTGTGATAAGTCAGCCACAGTTTCCTGCAAAGAATGCAACAAGTCAGAGCAGATTCTACAGAACAAATGTTTAACAAAAAAGAACTGAATAAAGAAGCATAAAAGAAAAACCAGATTACAAAGATTGAAGCATAGGAACAACCTGCAACTCAGGCAAATCAGTGGACATTCTGTCAGAGCCCACAAGATCTGAATTTTCTCCGTGTGTGAGGTTTGCATCTGCAGGCAATTCTAAACGCACACCTTCCCTTGGTTGTATGAATTTAGGAGCACATAATATACGTTTGTCTTTCTTCACTAGAACTTTAGGCAGTAAAAACCCCCCGATAGCCTCCAAAGAGGATAAGGGGTCAACAGTCAACGCATTTTCAGAATAGTCAGCAAGGGAAGACTCTCCTTCTTCCCTCACAAAACGAACTCTTACGCATGGATGAGATACAGAACGACCATAAGGAACAGCAGCAAATGAGTTCTTTTGCTTGTATCCATGACTCAAAATGACTGGGAAATTTTCCAAAGAAGATAGCGCACTTTGTAGTTTCCGTATTAAAACAGATATAGCCAACCCTTCGGTCATGTCAGAAGAAGACATAAAAAGCCTGGCAAACACCTCAAATCTTCTCTGTACAACAAGGCGATGATCCAATACCCCATTAACATCCACATTTTCCTTCATATACTGCCCATTTGAAATATATTTTACCAATGATTTCACTATTCCACTCTCAATAAATTCAAACGTGGAAACAGGCTCTGCACCATTAAGCTTTGACATAATCTGAAGTAATAAACAGTGGAACTTTTCTTCATTACTGTTGGAAACACCAGTTTGTAAAGATGAATTCATCAAATCACTCAATTCTGTAGAAAGAGATCTGAGCTTTTGAAGGATATCGGTGAATCCTTTGTCAGAGTTGCATAATACAGGAGTAAAGTGACTGCTTCTTATATGCTTTGCAAGATTTTGAACACTATCCTTTTCAAGCTTGCACATTCCCACTTCTGACGCTGGAGGAGACTGATAGCTGTCAAAAGCATAGCATAAGCATCTCAAAGCAACCTTTGACACAGACTTTTGACTAGAGTGAAATGGAAACTGTATTTCATTGAGAACTGGGAACATCAGATGCGAAGATTTTTCTGGTGTCAGCAGGGAATCTATGGCAAAAAAAACACCTTCCTTGATGAAAGAGTTCAAGAAAACATCTGAAAGCTTTTGGAGAATTACTTCAGCAATTTGCAGGGCTAACATTAGCACATGGTGATCCTTTCGAGTGAAGACCCCAGCCAAGAAACTGCATCATATCCATGGAGAATGATAAACTATAGATGAAGGCATTTAAAATTAAAAGCTTTTAAAAGAAAAGAATGCCCAATTCACCTTGGAATGTTTGCACTCTTAAGCAATTCAACGAGCATGTCAGATTTGCTGAAATAAACTAACTTGTATATAACCGAGAGGCACCCATAGCAAACATATAAATTTGCACCAGAATTAACAACCTGTGTGAATGTAAAGGAAAATTTACTGAGGAATGGGAAAGAATTCACATGAGCCAATGCAATGATACGTTCAGATAGCAAAACCTGGATCAACATAGGCAGCACATTCAATCCAAAGTTACGCAAAATTTCAGAGTGATTTACTAAAAATGACTCTCTATCCGACACTTCATGAACTTCTTGATCTTTTGCAACTGCAGGGAGAAGCTCATTTAGAAACTTCAAGACTTCAAGTACCTAAGAGAATAGAAAGAGATGCAGTGACAACCCATTTCAATTATCTAGAAATAGAAGAATTTGGATATTGTTCAAAAGGGAAGTCAAAGCAAAAATAGCTGAATAACAAAGAGAATGATCTCCTTAACCTGGAAATGAACAACAGAAAAGAATAAGCAATCCGACATAAAAATGCAAATGGAACTACATCATTATCTTGCCCACCAACATTCCTCACCATCAACCCTTAAGACACCATCAAAACACATAATAGTAAATTCTTCAATTTTTAACTCCTCTCTGCTTAAAGTTACAGATACTAACCTGATTTCCCTGTCCATCAAGTGCAATTGGAGATGACACTCCATGTGAAATGTCATAAGCAGCTAAAATGTCCTTCAAAATGCTGCTAATATTGAGCTCATATAGAGTTCTAAAAGCAACAGTTGAGCCAGAAGCAAGTTTGGCAAGTAACCCAATCAAACCCTGTCAAAGATAATATAATTTGTTAGAAGCAAATATGTTTATTGATCTCGAAAATGTCAGTAAGCTCAATAAAACATACATTGTAAATTGGCTGTGACAGAGTGGTACGGCTATTCAAGTGTAACAGATGCGTAGCTTGATTTATCAATCCATGTTTACAGAGCTCATCCAACATGTCAGAAGAGTGATTGACTCGTTCTGCTACTTTGATGAAGCATGTAGCTACATTTTCAACAAGCTGAGAAATTCACACAATATATCATGAGGTCATCAAAAAGAAATGTTTGCAATTATAGTTTCGTGAAAGTAGTCACATAAAAGACACACTAAACAATTGATACCTGTCTATCCTCGTACTGAAGAAGATTGCATAATATTGGAACAGCTTCCATGAAATGTGAAGAGCATTCAGTTGGTAGTTTCTTGCACATATTAACCACAATCTGAAGAGCAACCCTCTGAAGGAGACAAGGGGTAAATCTAAGATTATTTTTATTCCACCCACAAGAATGATATAATAAACTAAATGCAATAAATAAATGGAAAGAATGGATATTTGTGATAAGCTGCACACTAACTTACTTGTACACTGGTCGAGAAAAAGTCTATAAATTGTAGAACAGCCATAATTGCCCCTGCCTGCAAACACGGTAGTGGCTGGTCGCGAGATATTTTCTCCAGTGCTTGAAAACACTAGATGAAGATCAAAGAGCAAGCCTCAATAAGTACCATAAATAAGCTCTCCTCTGTGTTAAGAGATCGAATAAATTTTGTCCATTAAGCAACTGCTGAATGCATTTCAAACTCTACCTGTTCAGCTACATCCAAATACTCAATGGCCATTAGTCTTTCGCAAAGGGCAGGAATTGCATCATGTCGAACAAGAAAAGCAGATGCTCGAGGAAAAACATCACAAAGATAAGTTAAAGCCCTTATAGCAAGAAGCATTATATCTGGGTTGTTTTCGTGCCTTGCAAGCCTAACAAGAACCGGGGATAAAGCGTCTGCCATCACATTGGACAAGGAGTCTTCTGAACAAAAAGCCAGAACTTCACACAACTCTGTGAGTGCAGCTAACTGCTCAGAAGGCTCACTCTCTTCACTTAAATTAGATAAAGCCCTCATCAATCTGCCATGTTCACTGGATTTATGCCTATGAAAATTCTCCAAGTATCTCCGTCTCCGGTCTGCTTCCTCTGAATCACATGATTCATAAGCTGATTCTCTCTCAGGTTCTTCCTCCTCTGAGTGGCTGGAAGCAGAATCAGAGGACGAGGTGTCCATCTCTGTATTATGAGTTTCTGTGTCATGGACATCAGCATTGGAATCTATGTGGGTTTGAACGGATGAGTTTGAAGAACTTGGTCGAAACTCCAATGAATTACAGGCCCTCTTATCAGCAGGCAATTCATCTACCATTTCAGGCCGTTTATGGCCACGATTTTCCATTGATTGCCCTTCACTTTATCTTGGATATTTAATCCAGTCTTCCTTCCAAACGCACTCAAACAGAAAACCCTACGAATTTAAAACTCTCAATCAGGTACACCAAATGACATTATCGTATATTCACTAACACCAGGCCCAAGAGATTAAATCAGACAACGCAAACAGAACAAAAAGATACAGTTCACAAGTCACAACACTTCAAAAGAGGTTTAAGTCAGAATTCACTATTGAAACCTGAAAAAGCTTTTGCATCAAAAATAAAGTAAGCATTGTCGTCGCTTTTTACTCAAAACAATCATAAGAACCACAGATATCGAATCTTTACAACGATTTTGACGTCTACGAGCGTGCGTCCATCTCAAAAACAAAAGAAATCTCTAGAAACCACGCTATGTCAACAATCAAACACAAAGCCGACCAGAAAAAGGCCAACAAAATTCAAAAACAACTTCTTGCTCAAACCAAACACGACACAAATCATCTCCCCAAACATTTCAAACAAGAAAAAAAAAATCAAGAAAAAAAAAGAAGGAAAACAACGATGATCAGTTGACAGAACTCTGAATAACTAAACCATACATAAAAAGAAGTACCTAACAATTGTAGATTACTTGAAGCTTAATCGACCTTCGAAACACAATCGAAGACCTTAAATACTTTATTCTTGTAATTATATCTTTTCTATTCTTCTTTTTCTGGTTTTAGGGATTTGTTTTTTCCTCTTTTGCTCTCTTTCTCTCTTTCTATCTTCGGCTTACTCTTCACGGCGATGCGGGAGAAGGCGACAGAGGTTAAATTAAACAAGCGGTGAGATCAAAATGATAATCATATTGGGCGCTATAGAGGCTTGTGTACGTATCTACGTTTCTGTGCATGTGTGTATTTTAAGGGTTTAATTAAATGAAATGAAATTAAATTAATAATTATAATAAATTATTTGCTTAATTTAATATTTTATTTTTTAACTTAAATATAAAAACATATATTTTGTAAAGTTGTTTATCATTTTACATTTTCTCGTAAACCCCAAATAGGTTTTTTATTTTTACTATTTAGCATGTAATGAGATGTAATATAAAACTTCATATTTAATCCTATTCATTCCATTCCATTATAAACTCTTCTTCCAAATAATAGAATAATATTATATTTCATTTCATTTCATTAATAAACTCTCAAACAAACATAGTTTTAATTTGGGAGAACGATGGCGGTTAACAATCTGCTGAAATCAACCTGCTGAAATGATTATGTGTTTGGGATTGTTGTTTTGGTAACTGCTAAAACGTAAAAATAAGTACTTGACAAGTGCGGTTACGGTTACTGAAAAGAGATAAAATGACTAAAAAACCTATTGATTTAACAAACTATTAATTATTGTATAAATAATTAAAAAATATATTATTAGTCATACAATTTTAAAATTATAAATATTAAATTATTAAATTAAAATAAGCAAATATAAATAAAATAAAATTAGTAAATAAAATATTTCACAAAAAATTTTTTTTAGTCGTATTAATTAAGAGTATAGTAGAAAATAATACTTATAGTGAAGGTTATTAATGGAAAGTAAAATTTCTACCGCATAAACAGTTTCTTTCTGCAACCCTCTTTTTGTTTATTGATTTCTGCGGTGGCACTGCACTCTCCAACCTCCAATTGTTTATCGCAAATCTAAACATGTAACTGCGTTTGAAAACTGCGGTGAATAAGTACTTATTCTCACCACACCGCAGATCCAAACGCAACCGTAACCTCATACTTCAATCTAATATAATATTATCTCATTTCAAAATAATTATTTTGAAGTATAATGAAAATTTTAAGATTTCTATAACTCCTTCATTCTTTTTATTTCTTCATATTAACTTTAAATTATCACTAAATCCTTACAAATTTATTGTTATTTTATAAATTAAAGTCACAATCTCTATAGATTTTTTTAATATTTTTTAAGTAATTTGAGTATATGCATAATTTTGTATTATAGACACAAAATCCGTATTCAATTATTTACAAAACATGATGAATTTTTAATTTATATTTTTTAGTTGAGTGAAAAATAATTAACTTAATTTCACACTTAAATTAATTGTCACGAAAAAAAGATGGTAGGATAATAACACGTTGCTTAAATTTCATATAAATAACAATCTGGTATATAAAGACTTACCCAACAATACTTATATATATCTTGATATAATTAAGCCATATTAATTGTTGATTTAAGTGTTTTAGTCTCTTTCGTAAAGGTCAATCCTTTATCATTGACTTGGTGGTAAGAAGGGCTATGATCATAATCATGAATTGACCGGCTTTGCAGTTCAATTTTTATTTTTTATTCTATTTATTTTAATAATTTTTATTGTTAATAATAATATATTTTTTCATTAAAATTTAAATTAAAAATAATTTTTTAATCTTATTTTAATTTTTTATGTTTATTTGATTTTAATCAATTTTACGAAGGTATAATACCAGTTGTTTGATTGAGTTAAAACACTTAGTTCGCATAGATGATGATTATTGCCTAAAAAGGATATGTCAAGAACTTCGATTCACCCTAGGTAAGGACAGGAAGGGCACTTGCCTTGGGTTTATTTTCATAAAGAACAAAATAAGGCCAACTTTTGACATTCATAAATAACAAAATGAGGTAAAATAAGGTACAATTCACTTTTGACACTCATAAATAACAAAATGAGGCAAATCTTCTTAGTTTTTTTTCTTTACATATTGTTTTAATTGTTCTCTTGATCATAATGTTAAAAATTAATGCAACTCATTATATTTTCAATTGTGTCACAAAGAGGAGCTTAAGATAGTCTCTTTAACAAGAAAATTATGTTTTTAAAGTATATATATTTATATGTTGTCGATTTATTTAGTTTTTTTTTCCACTTTATCCAGAACTTATAAAACGTTAAAAACGACCCTGATTCTTGATATTAATCAAGTTTCGAAGTATGTTTTTTTTACCGATTATATGAACTTAGGAGACTTTCGGTCTCTTTTATTTTCACAAAAGTTTCAGTAAGTTAACATTAGAAGTTCTTGAAACTTAGAACTTGGGTTTGTTGATAAAGATTTAGAAGTGATTATGTCATTAATTTGAATGCTAAATATTCTTATGTGATAGCATTTGAATTGAAGAGGAAATTTACAACTATGCATTATCATAAGATGTTTATAGATTCATCTAACAACATGTATATAGGAAAATATTGAAAATTTGAGATTGTCCTCTCGACTATTGACATAGGCTTAAGAGTCTAAAGAAAGTATTTGACAAACAGTTTTTTAACTTATTGATTAAAAGTTAACTTTTTGACAACCTTAAAAAGTTATTAATGTGTTTGATGAATGACTTATTAATTAGTTTATTTAACTCCAATAAGCTGATTTCTAAAAACTCTATAAGAGGACCTTTTGGAATTAGCTATTTGTCAAATAACAGTATTACCTCCACTTTACTCTCTACTTTTTCTCTGTGTATTTTTAAAGTTGTTTTTTTTATTATACTGAAGTTTGGAAGAATATAATAAATAAGCTAATTAAAATTTTTAATCTTGAGTTGATTTTAAAGTATTATTTTACATTTAAAAATACCGTAACATTAAGTTTTTGAACATACAGAGTCATATCAAATTAATATTTTTAGTATAAAACTACTATATATCATATTTGTGTCACACTATAATTATAGATATTTTAATTTATTAAATAATAAAATTCATACATATTATCCGAAAAAAGCTAATATGATGTAGTTCACTGCATCATCCATATTAATGGAAATTTTAACATTAAAATATTGTTTTATGTTTTTTATTAAAGTCATAAACTTAATTTTTGTAAAATTAAATATCTAAGATCTAAATTCTTATAAAAATATTCAACAACATACTAACAAATATAATATTTATGTCTTTATAATTATTTTAAAATCATATCCTCATAAGTCATTTTACACAAGAACAATTAATACTAAAAAATTAATTTTATTAAATATTTTTAATAAACAGCTGATATTACCCGCTAGTCAAATCAACTGAGATAATTAAGTATCAATTAATCACTGATAAAATCAATTAACAATTAATGCAATCCCCTTAATACCAACTAGAGCCTAAACTCGGTGTATAAGTTTGATATTCCTTTTTTGTTTTTGGTTTCATTAACAGACTTAAGCCAGATTGAGCATGGGAACAGGGTTGCTTGCTTGTCATCAAGTTTCAAAGAAAGAGGGCTTATTTATGATATTAAATGGGGGGTTCAATAATAATTGCCAACTTTTAGATTGACAATGACAAGCAAAAGAGAAAACTTAACGTCCAAGTTCTCGTGCAATGGGAACTGCCGTCACATTTTCTTTTGCTCCATCGTGGAAGATACCGTCAAAATTTTCCTCAATTCAATCAAAGCTCCGGACTCTTTACGTTGGTTTCCACCAATGCTCCGGACTCTGTACGTTTGTTTTGGCTTTTTATTTATTTTTTATTTTAAATTTAGACAGAGTTTCTGTTTTGCTGATTTTCTAGTTTTTATTTTTGGTTTTTTATAATTTATGTTTAAGTATATATTAACTTAATTTAAATATATTTAATTAAATATATACTAATTTAACATTTCTATGGTAAATTTTATTAATATTTATTAAAAATAGCATACGATTCCGTGTAAGTTTTTTTTTTCCCCCTTAATCCCAAGTGTTTGAAGTTCAAAAAACTAGAAAGATGACAAAACAAAAACCTGTCAAAGACAAACTTCAAAATTGTGACACATGGGATATAATTGTCTAGGCAGAATATTACTGTTGAGGTTAATTTTCTGGAATTGGATTTTGTTTTGCATCTGCTAGTCCCCTCAATCATACAACAAGAAAGATTCTTTCTTCATTAGTAGTCAACCACTAAATTGCAAATGCCGACACTTGGAACTTAGACTCCGAAGACTTGCTTGCCCGATCAAACAAAGTCTATTATTTTACCACAAAAGAAGGGCAGCATAAATAAAAAGCAAGGCATTTCTGTAGAATTGGCCCCACCAAATAATCAAGTTCAAGCTTTGTATTAAGAGATGTAAAATCATGCTTCATCTTAGAAAATGTACCTTCTGCCTTGAAATTTAGATATCATCACCCCTCTCTCAGTAGAAAGAAAGAGATCACGCCAAAGGAGCTTTTTCTGGCAGAGAACTAATGCCTGTAAGCAAGCACACGGTCCCCATGACTAGCTAGTAAAGTGAAGTAGAGTCGAAGTTGCAGAAATCGTTGGTCACATTGGTAGCAGATCGTTTAGTTGTAACTAACAATCAGGCCCCTGCTTCATATCGAATTGTCCATTTGTTCTCTGATGCAAATCCATTATGCACAGGATATTGAAATATATGGGGAGAGGAAATTTTGAGGATGAGCCAAGAGTCTTCAAAATTATGAAAGCAGAAAAGATAATATCTCCAAACATCATGATAAAACCTGAAATGGCGTTACTGAACTACTAATAATCTGGCTGTAAGCGATCACTCACTAATTGGAAGCTGGTGAGATATTGCAATCTACCAATCTCAGTCATTCTACTTGTAAGGCGGTAAATAGGTACAATCAACCAATCCGAATATTAATACCACCAGTATAAATTTACGAAGCAATTGAAACTATGCAGTATATAGATGGGAAACAAATTGTCTATGGTCTACTCATCCTTCATTATCCAACAATACATGAAGAAAAATTGTGCAAATAATCAAATATTAAGTTTCCCGGTTGATTCATCACAGACTCTTCTACCACAAATGACAACCTAATTATACAGACCTTCAGTAAATAACTTTGGACGCATGAGAACCATAGGCACCAAGACGTCAGCTTCTGCAGTAGATAAATGCTTATAATACATTAATTGCTGTACCCACTGAATATTGAATAAATACCAAATAATGGAATTGGTAGAAAAGCAGTGGTCTACTCTGTCCCTCATAGGAACCATCAAATGCTGGGCCTGAGGCTACCCATACTTTTAGTTCTGCAAGCAGATCAATAAGGCACAGAACAAAATGGAATTAATCATCCAGGAAGAAACCTACTTCCTCCTTTAGGCAAGTATCCAGTAAGAACACAACAATTTATGTATTAAAAAAAAAATACATGACTCAATTGTTCATTAACAAACTGAATGAACACACAAGTGCTTGTGTATACATCAATGCATGCCAGTAACAAGATTTAAATTGCAAATATACTCCATGAGAGCCAACATGTACAAAACAAATTCCAATAGAATTTCAAAACCTCAGACTTCCATGCATCCTAGTCATGTCAAGTTTTATTTGCTTCAAAGCAGTTTCACTTGATTATTTGCCAAGATTCACTCCAAGCTAGAAAGAGCAAGTCGTATAAATTGTACGGTGGTAGCAATAACCACCATGATAAGAGCAGGGAAGGAAGATGATGACAAGGTATAATAGCATAGGTGGAAGAGAAGTGTAAGGGATGGTGTTAGCATCGATAGCAAGGATGGCAATGAACTATGATGAAGAAGGCTGTAGAAGAGTGCTGAAATGTTGTTCAGTAAATTTGTAATAATATCGACGTGTGCTTTATCTTAGAAAGAGTGTAATCATTGAATAAGAGAAACACATTGCCCCATGGCTATGTGAATAACTACCATAATATGAATTAAACTTTTACTGATTGTCGTCTAAGTTTTAAATCTTGCACAGAAACAGTCAATGTGTGTTGAAGCCCCTATCTCAGTTACAGTGCAGGAACTAAATGAATCCAATACATATATTCATATGCTGTAGTAGGTTTCATTCAAACATGCATCTATGCCAGAAAGTATGAGATGATACAGAAAGTACAAAGCAGGTTGTGCAAGATGACAGCCTAAATTCATTGCAATAACTACAAATTATGATAGTCTGTTAAGCAACTGAATGGTAATGTAGAAGGTAGTGCACCGAACTTATTGCACATTTCCCATGATAATTCCCTCGACAGCCTCTAATTATCTATTTGGAACTTCACATAACAGGTGGTAAGAAGATTCAATTAGCAAAATCTTTATTTTATTATATTTTTTTGACCATATTACACATATGTCAAATCTTTATTGCAAGATAACTCATGTAATCCTACATATTAATGTTTTCCCCTTAAACTGAAAAAAAAAAAATCCATATACTTAGGATTAGATACAAGAGGCACAGATTAGAATATTATGAATTTGCATAGAAAAATGTCTCAGAAATACTTGATGAGAAGTTGTATAATCAACAGAACGAGCCTTGGTGAGAAATCTGCAATGTATAATTGCCATATGTTAGCCGAATAATTCCATTTGCTAAGATTGATAATTATGAATCTACCATATTGGCAACTCAAATAATGGTGAAAAATTAATCATAACGGTGAAATGAGATAAAAAATCCAATTGACCTGAACATTTGAACTCGGCATAGCATCCCTTTTGTTTGACGAATCTCCGTTCTTAGCTGATCCCTTAGCATCACCCTATTAGCATCACATCCCAATTCTTAAAAGTTCACGAAAAAATAACAAAACTAGAGTCACTGGCATGCATGCTGAAGAGAGAATCTGCATACCTCCATCTACATCATCCATCGATGCACAAGACCAACAAAACAAAAGCACCGAATCGGTTACATGGATCTCATGGAGATAAAAAATTAGACAGAAGGATATAAAAAGACAATCTTGCATCAGGAAATTTAAATGTCCAACATTGTAGTTGCAGAAAGCAACTTCTCTTCAGCAATTTTGCACGTTTTAAAATTAGTAGAACGACAGAAACATGTAACCAAAAGAAGCTACCTCTCTATAACGACTTAGGTAAACCTTAAGTGGATCGATGTAATCCTCAAACCCTAACGTAGCCATGGCCCACAGCAAATCATCACCATTAATCGTCTTCCTCTTCTCTCTCTGGCACTTGTCGCTTGCTCTAAAACGATAATTAACCATTAAAAAAGGAGCAAAAAAATTTCGCTACTATCCCTAATCTAACGAACGACACAGAACTTAGGAACAAAAATCAGAGAAATCATACTCGCTGGTGATGAAGCTAATGAACTCAGAAACGCACTCTTGAACGGTCTCTTTCGCGTCCTTAGCGATCTTACCATTGGCAGGAAGACCTTTCTTCATGATCCGACTAATATTAGCGATCGGTAAATACCTATCCTGTTCTCGAACGTTGGAATTCGAGCGAGGACTGTGGTCGCCGCTCTCGGGGCTGGCCGGTGCCTCCGTTGCCATCGCCGCCACGTAAACCCTAGGTCAGAACAATAACCACCGGTCAACGCCATGAAACATGGGAGGGGGGATAGAGAAAGAGGGGGAGAGAGAGGAGAGTAAAGGACTCGCGCGTGTGTGAATCAGTGTACGTTACCTGAGTGGAGAGTTTGTTAAAGGAGAAAAAAAAAAAAGCGCGCGAGAGAATCAGAAGACTTAGAGAAGGAATCGGACGCTGGAGAAGAGAGGAGATAGGAGACGACCGAGATGAGACAATGAGGTTTATCAACACCGTTGGTTATTTTCTCCGTTTTTATATTAATAATACGTTTCTTGTGGATCTTTCACTTATACGTCGTCGTTTGTTTGGCAACAAGAATAATAAGTCTTGCTCATTATTTCTGTAGATTAAAGATGGTAAAGTGACTTGGTCCAATATAAAAGCTAAGGCACATGTTCTGTTGAGTTCTTGGCTCTCACATGATATTGTGGTCCATTGTTATGATGTAGCTTTCCATTTTCTAGCTTCAATGTTTACAATCAATTAAGAATTCAGATTTGGACATGGAAGTTAGACATAAGGAATGATGTGCACCCAATTAAGAAAAAATCATATATGAAAAATATCGAAAATTAAAAAAATAAATAATCTGGGAAAAATAATTAATTGGTTAAGAAGAATAAAGAATTAGTTTCGTTCATAAAGTATTTTAAAATATTTAAAAACTAATGATTTGATAAATATGAAGTTCAACAAAGAATAGAGAATAAAGCACTCACTATGTTTAATATATATACCTTAAACTATAAATATATCTTTATTAATTAGAACCATACTCTAAAATGAACATAAAAATGTGATAAATATTATAATTATAAAAGGACAAATCTCAATGCACAAACCTCTCTGCTTTGATGTGTGAATGGATTCGTATAAATGTGTTGATAAGATTTAATAGAACATGATAAAAATATCATAACTGAAATAGAAAATCTGTCTCCACAACAAGGCAGCAATTGGTAACTTGCGCGATAGCTGTTGTCAATAACCCATCACACATTGAATATTTTATCAACATAAATATATGAATGAAATTTAATAAAATTTAATAAAAATATAATAATTAAAACAAAAATATATCAAGTAAAACGAAGGATTTGTCCTCGCAATAGAACAGTAATTAGTAACTAGTAACTTGCGTGATAGCTTTTGTCACGGATCCACCACACACTGAACATTCCCCTCTTTAGTCCGATTATCTAAAGATGGTAAAACATTCAACATATCAAATTTTCTATTTCAACTATTTTATTTCAATTTTATTTTATTAAATTTTATCTGTATTTTTATATAGGATTAATATAAATATATGAATAAAATTTAATATAATACGGCAGAAGATCTGAATGCATTTTGGTGCAAAGCCAAGGCCGAAGCCTACAAGCCCTAGGGCTTACAAGCATCCGGCCACGTGTGCGGGTAGGAAGTGTCAGCCTTAGTGACACTGCCTATTTTGAAAGACCAACTATCATTTAAAACTAATGCCTAATTTGGTATTTAGCAATAAAAGAATTGAGATAAAAAAAGAGGATGAGAATAAAAATAATAATTAAAAAATAGAATTACAAATTATACAAATTTAACATGCAAGTATTAAGAATGAGATTATAGAAATTAATAATTATCCGATTTTATATCAAAGAATGGTATTTTTTTTTTACTTGTGTTTAATTAATATATAATTGAAGTCTGAGATTATTGAAATTCATTTCAATTTTATCGTTCACGATCTCATCTATTCTCGATAACTAAACAACTAAAAATTAAAAATATAAGTTACATTCTCATTCTTACTAGACGCTTGAGAGTTAAAATTCCAAGAACTTTATTTATTTATTATTTTATTTAATTTTTTATATGAATCGTTTAAAATCAACTTTTCTACTAATAAGATTACATAGGTAGGGGGTTGGGCATTGATTATAAATTTAAAACAAATACGACTAAAAAGTAAAAATGAAATAAATGGATTGCAAAAAAATGAATGAATTTAGAGTTTTAGTATTAAATTAGATTCCAAAGAAGCCATTCCCAGCAAACTCGTGCCTATGCTTTTCCCTTTTATAGGGAAAGCTGTAAAAGGTGGGCAGGGCACTGGGGCCAACCTGAGACTAAAACAGAAGAAACCCTTAGAAAACCAGACAAAATGGAGCTAGATCGATGTCCAAGATGAGCATTGAAGTGACCCATCCAAAACCCAACGTGGAAAGACGCCCCTTGTGACCTTACATAGGTCATAAGTAGTAACAGGATGCTACTACTGTTACTGTAGAAAAAGGTACCACAGGCTGTTCATGGTTGCTGATACAGAGGAGATAGGGTTAGGACTCCCTCTTTTCAATCTTTGCAGAGTGTACTGTCCCAAACTCCCAATGCAAAGCCGAGGAATGCGGAATTTGCATAAAGCCAAGGAAAAAGAGGGGTAGGAAATGACTTGCGATTAATGGAGATGACCATTAGTTCTCCGTGATTCTCATGCCATCTGGGTCCAAGTTCTCCAAGCTATACGCTTTAGGATGAAAGCTGCAAATAACAATACTTGGAGAGAAGTGGAGGTGTACGTGTGAATCTGATTAGAAGTTAATGACTGTTCCTGTGTATGCCTAGCTGCTTAACCCATGGGTGTCTTGATTCTTGAGTTCTGGCTACTATACGTTAAATTACGTGTTTAAGACCTTTAAGCTTCAAGAAGAAAAGGGAAATGGGGTTAGTGATTGGTTGTTGAAGCCAAAAAGATGTCATGTAGACTTAGGAAGACGAAGTTGACAAGCTGCAGCTGAAGGTGCTGTAATTGTTGAAGAAGCGAATCCTGATGATGCTGCAGTAGAGAAGAGAGGCCGTTGATTCGAGAACCCTTGGCTTTGCCATTCCCATTTTGTCAACAAATCTACTTCCATACTCTGCTCTATTGCTCTTTTCTGTGCAAAAGAATAGTTGGTGGAATTTTAGTTCTCAAACATAAAAGTACAAATCTGTGCTATATTCGTGTCCAATACAGAGCTTTGGAAAACTTAATCAAATAGAATGATCATTTCTTTTTCAAGATTAAATAAAAAGACAAGTAGATTCAGGGGTGAAAAGTAGTACAAGAGGGCATTACCTTATAGATGGGAAACATACTGGAACTTATACCAGCCCATGTACGAGGGTCATCTGATGCGATTGAAGGGCTATGCATCAACTGATTATTAATTGTTGGTGCAAAGCTCAGAATCTGAAAAGGCACAATAAAGTGAACCAACCTAAGACCATGGCCAGTATACTTAGGTGAGCTAAAATTGAAATATCAAGGAAGCTCGCTCAAAATATCAAGGTGGATCACCTAGGAACTTAGCTAAATATCATAATTTGATTTCATTATTACCGCTGGTGCCCTCCTGGAAACGTCAACCCAGCCACTTTCAAGCGGAAACGTCTCTAGGTTGCTGTTCATCTTTGCACCATGATATACATCAGGTGGTGCAATCCCCAAGTTCAGATTGAGATTTTGGTTGCCATCTGCATCAAGATTAAGTTATTGGTGTAATCTAAATCCAGTTGATTAATTAAGAATTCCTGACAAAGAGACTAGTAGTAAACCTCTACTATTGGCCTCAGATAGAATCTCGTCTTCATAAGAGCTTGGCTTAAAGTTGGTCACTGCTTCGCTTCTATTGCATTTGATGGCAGCTTTGTCATATGCCCTGCTAATAAACAAAAACCAACGTCCAGTTGAAATTAAGCAGCTGATTAAGAAAAATGAAGACTTTATTCATAAAAAGATCCAATTCAGGATCGGTAGGACCTTGCAGCCTCTATCTCAGTATCAAATAGCCCAAGATAGATATACCTGCAGGAAACAAATGAATGCCACCAATAAAAATCATTAGAACATGTATCCAACTCTCAATAACTCTCATGTTTTTAGTTCATTTTCCTACTTCATGACAAAATGGCATATATTGGGAGTGAAACACAATATCAGGGACAAAACAGCATGCAGCTTAGTAGTGAAACACAATCTTAGGGACAGCATTGTAGATGAAAATCTCAATGAGGACAAAACTAAATGTTCAGAAATTGAGAAGAGACAAATGATCAAGCCATACACATAGAGAAGAAAAATCTCACTTCTTGCCAAGAAACTGCCCCATACGAGCCTCCCATCTGCCACATTTATGCAGCGTCACTCCTCTATATTTCGAGCTTCCCCTTGAAAACCCCGTGCTCTGCCGCCGAAGAACATGCACAAATTCTTCCTTGGTAAAATTACTCATCTGAATCCAATCAGACCCAACGTCCATTGATAACAAAATCAAAACAGACAAGGATTCTTACCATAGCATCTACGAAAACAAACAAAAAAGTAAAACATGAATGAAAAACTCACCTGTTTAATATCATCCTCGTAATAACTCGCTTCAAAGTTGATATCTGCATCAACCCCACGAAACTTTATCGCTGCTCGATCATATGTCCTGAAACCCAAAACCCATGAAACCATCAAGTCTCCTCATGAACTAAACAACAGATTATAATCTGATATCTTCCCATGATTACCTAGCAGCAGCAAGAGCTGTGTCAAACCCTCCTGGAATCACAAAAGAACCGTAAAACAAAAAACTAGCAATCAGATACAAAGATTTAACGTTGATCTCCAATCAGTGAAGAGATAGCTAGAACTTAAACATTTACTCTTCTATGCTTACCCAAGTACACCTGCTTCCCACAGTCCCTGCACAAAAAACGATAAACGTTCAAACTTAACACCAAAAAACAACCTTCATTGATGAAATTTAAATTACTCTACAAAAAAAGTTAAAGAAGAAAGAAAATTCAAGAACTAATGATCAACTAACCATATATGCGATTCCCAGCGACCAGTTCGCCGATAAAACGTAACGCCACGATACTGTGAGCTCTTAGACCTTGGTCCACGCCGACTCTTCTTAACCTGAGGCCTCTGACCCACAATCCTCTGCTCCACACCGCCGTCGCACTCCGCCTCCTTGCACCCAAGATCCAAACGCCGAGAGCGCTCCACGTCCACCGGAAAAAGCTCGATAGTCCGATCACCGACAACGCTTCCTCCGAGCTCCTTGCTCAAGATACTACAGCTGTAGCTGAAAGCGTCGGCGTTAGAGCAGGAGTCCTCGTCGCCAGCAGCAGCAGCATTGACTACGGAGGAGGAATTGAAGCTTCCGGAACTCTCCATTTGGCAGCTTAAAAGCTCGAGAAGCTTCCTCTTCCTCTCCCCGGCGGTGGCGGACTCACCGGAAAGCATGCTCAAGTTAAGATCCAGCATTACGACGCCGTTTAAGTCTTAGCGCCTAAAATGCCACGAAGACGAGATCATACAGAGTGAGTTGAGAGTGCCTGGGATATAAATAAATCGCAATGTAATTAGTAAGAGGATTACCGTTAATTATAGTACTAAGCACTGGGGATTAGTCCAGCCGAACAGGGAATCTAGCGTGAGCCGGCTAAATATGTACTAATTGTGATTAGTGATTAATTAGAGAGGTAAACTCAAGATTAGACCAGTTCTTTCTCTCTTAACCACAAGTTTCATGTGTCGCTACTCAAAGACATTCGTTCTTTGTTCTAAGTGTACTTTTTGTTTTTTCCGTTCCTCTGTCAATTTAGCTTGTGATATTTCAACTTTCGACGCTTTTTAACTTTTGATGTACCTATAATCTTATTTAATTTTTAAAATGTTTAAAATTAATTGGAAAAATTAATAAAATAATAATAACAAATTATATCTATTTATTTCATTATTTTATTTATCTTTTTATGTTGATAAGTTCATAATTATTAAATTTTATAGACATTAAAAAATAATATTCCAGAGAATTATATTCGTAAAAATATAAATACACCGATAATAACTAATAAGACAAGATGTTTAAAATTTAAAAGGTTCAATCAGTATTAGACTACTATAAAATCAGCTAAAGACTCATTAAAGTTGAAGAATTTAAAATATGATTGAAAGTGATTATTCTTATTGATCGAAGAATTTGAAGTTTAATTAAAAAAATTATTAAATAAAAATTAATTGACTTATTTTGGTTTATAAAAACTAACTAGTTTATGAAAATTGATAAATTGAATTAAAAAATTAAAAAGTTTAATATTTTAAGGATTGAACCGGTAGAGCCAGTTAAATTTTTTAATCATTAAAAAATACAAACTTTATTATTTTTTCACGTCCTCTCTGTATTTTATTTTTTCTTAAATAAGATAATCTCTTTAATTTAAATATTATTTAAACACTCTTTAGCATTTTTGTAAAATTTACTTGTGTCGAATAAAATGAGATTAGGACTCTATTGCTTTCACAGAACTAGATTTGTTGATGAAAAGGGTAAACTGAACAAGAAAGAGTGGATGTTAAGGGACTGTGACTAGACCGCACCAACTAGAACTGAGTTGTTGGGGAGACCTAAATTTGGCAGCGTGTGCGAACCTGATTGGCCTAAGTTTCTAAAACCATTGATCTTCGTACTTCTTTGTTTGTCCCAAGTTTTATGTTCCTTTTGTCATGGGTCGGTCGACCCTCTTGTACTCATTGCAGTTTAAGGATTCATTTCACTAATCTGTACAATCGTACCGTTTTAAGGATCTCGATCCCACCAACGTAGCCGTCTAATCCTTTGGCATCTTTTAACCGGCACACCTTTAAAGATTCCAAGACTAGTTCTTCTCGTATTCTTACAATGGTTAAATCTATAAAATTTGTAAAAATGCCATTAAGTTAGATTTGATAATTTTCACTAGTATAAGGTAAATTTTGTATCTTGACATTTTGTAAAAAGTTTAATTAAAAATTTACTGTTTTTTAATACTACTTTATTGTTTTACACTATAACTTTTAATAAAATAATACTATTTACATCATAATGATATTAAAATAATACCTAACTACTTATGGAGTCTTAAAAATAGCAATAAATATAATAGAGTGAGTTTATTTAAATCTTTTGTGAAACATTAAAATGAAAATTACATAGTTAATTAATATTTAAAAAATTATGTTTTACATTATATTAAGTTAAAATTGCATAGTTGTGATATGATATAAACAAAATTTAGAGCTCATATATTCAAACAAATTTTGGAAACAGTCTCTCAACTAGTTAGGAGTAAGGCTGCGTACTACTGGATCTTTTTAGTTCTTGCGTGTCGGGTGGATTTATACTAAATATTGTTGTTATTGTTGTCTACTATAAATTATGAAAAAATTTCTCAATTATGATTTAAGATGTTATTATTCCCATTTGGGTTAATTATTAAAAAAAGCTCATTTTTTTTCAAACTTTCAATTATAATTTAAGCTTTAAAAAGTAGCAATAAAATGCCTAAACTTTTAATTTTTTCAATTCTAGCCCGACGTTAGTCTCACCGTCATCTTTGTTAACGTGGCACTGCCACGTATCAATGGATCCTTATTAATTAGACACATCAACGTAATTAACATAAGTCAGTCTGATTATTGAATTGATGTCATTTCATTGTAAAACTGAGACAACGTCGTTTCAACAAATGAACAACATACCCCGTCGTTCTCAATCTTTAACCTAAATCTCTAAGTCCGTCATTGCCAAGACAGCCATCGAAGAAATCATTGCCCAACCGACCTCTGTTGTATACAAAAAGCTTGCTTTTGACTTAATTCAATCAACTCGTCTCACTACCAATCTCTGGGACATTGTTTGCATCGATGTTCGCTCCGATCTCCACTTCCTTAATCCCCATGTCATTGTCGTCACCATTTCTATTCTCACAGCAATGCCATACTATGCTCTTTCTAATTTGATCACTGATTCCAATGCTGAAATCTCCACCTGTTTTGTAACACCCCACTCCTGCTGGACCCGAACCCGATATCGACGGTGATATCGGAGTCCGTGTCCCGCGAGGGTGGTGTGCCACATCACTAAACATTCAAACAATCAGAGTCGATTTTTTTTTTAAACCATAAAACATAAAGTATAGAAAATCGTTAACCAAGTGATAACCAAAACGTTCCATTTTATTTTATAACTATTTGATACAAACAATATAGTTAACAGAAACTTTTATTAGCCACTTTGGGCCCATTTCAAATTACAACAATACAATCATTTTTAGTTTCTCAAAAGTAATACAAACTGTAATGTTCGATTACAGAAATTACAAACTGTAATATTTGATTTCAAATAATACAACAACTTGCGGAAAATACAATTCAGTGTCAAATAAAGAAAATCAATGCAGACGCGAACTGATCCCGACCTCTAATCCTGTCTCACATGCAATAGGCATACTCCCGTTGCCTAACGGGGT
>JAOQMS010000004.1:34242920-34256520 GCA_027563885.1 Erythroxylum longipes
GAACATTTTATTGAGAAAATGATAACGATTTCGAGTATGTTAGATGATGCCATGGGCAAGTTAAAGTTGTGTTCTTGCTCTAGCATACCATTATCGTCGGTTATGTTCCTAAAAGCTTAGGAACGTACCCTATGATAGTGGGATGCTACAGAACATGTTGGACAGGTTTGATGTTATTTCAAAGGTGGCGTTTAAATTAGTTGGAAGATTGCTTCAGGAGTTTGATTCAAAGAGGATGAGTAGGCCAGTTAGGGATAAGTTGGTTGATAGTGAGAATTCTTTAGCCATTAGGTACAATTGGGTTTCTTCAATGGTGGATTTTGTGTGGAACAAGAGGAGGGCTTTGATGTCAAGATCATTGGTTTTACAAGTGGAAAGCTTCTGGGCAACAGTATTTCCAATCATATATGCAGTTAAAGTTGTGGGTTCTGGGAAGATAGAGGTGATCAAGAAGCTCTCTAAGGATAGAGGGGCCAATGACAGTGTAGTGGATTCAAATGCAGAGAGAATTATAGGCATTTCAGATGTTCTCACGCATCTAGCACCATTCTTGGCTTCATCATTGGAACCTGCTTTGATTTTTAAGGTGGGGATTAATATGTTGTACTTGGCTAATGTGCCTGGAGGCAAGCCAGAGTGGGCTTCACAGATTGAGAACGAGGGGTGAAAGTTATTTCATGCACGAGTGAAAGAAAACATGGGGATTTAGGTTAAAGATTGAGAACGATGGAGTGTGTTGTTCAATTGTTAAAACGATGTTGTTTTATTTTTATAATAAAATGACATTGTTTAAATAATGAAATTGACTTATGCTAATTACGCCGATGTGTCTGATTAATGAGGGTCTATTGACACGCGACAGTGTAACGTCAACAAGGATAACTGTGAGACTAAAGTCGGGTTAGAATTAAAAAAATTGAAAATTTGAGCATTTTATTGCTACTTTTTAAAGTTCGGGCTATAATTGAAAATTTAACAAAATTTTGGGCTTTTTTAGTAATTAACCCTTCCCATTTTAAAAGTGTTAGGGTATAATGTAATCCTACAAATAATGATAAGAACTGATTTAAATTTTTTTAAAAATATTAAGAAACAATTCCTATTTTCTGCTTTGCTCAAATAATTATAGAAGATTATGATAGACAAAATCTTAAAAAAAAGAATGGTATAACTTTCTAAATCATTGTAAATATAAAACAATACTAAACATTACCTAAGTTTACCTTCAAGAAATAGAATAAATTGGCCAGCAAATAAATATATTATTTAACTTTAAAAAATAATAATTACTTTTTTTTCTAAAAAAGATAAAAACATATATTTTGGCAATATTGCAATAAGAAGTGTCTTCGAAGCTCATTAAAAAATTGTTGTTCATTTACAATTTTAATTTGCAAATTAGTGGCAGAATAAAAAGGACCAAGAACCAACATAAGAAATGAAGCCAAGAGAAAAAGCTCATGACGATTATATTTCAGTCAAAGACCGACCTGTCGGTGGCAATCAACAAAAAGAAAAAATGTATAAACAAATTTAACAGCGTGTACTTTCGGCTAACGCCGTTAAACTTGTAGTTGTTAATTTTCATTTTGAGTTTGTAATTGCTTGTTTGTTAATTAGAATAAGGTCCATTTTAAACCTTAAAATTTTATCTTACGTGTATTTAAGTTCTTTGAATTAAAACTTTTATCAAGTTACTATGATTTTTTGTTTCAATTCATACACTCTAACTTTAAATTTAGAGGATTTGGTGAGTATATATTAATTTAAATAAGAGAGTTACTTTTTTACTATTAATAATATTTGAAAAAAAACTTTAAATAGGTTCTCTAATTTTGACAAAAGATATAAATTTTCCCTTAACATTAATATTTTAAATTCACCCATATTTGATAAAAATATATCATTCAAGCTGAAAGGAAAATTTTATCGTTTAGTGATTAAGTTGATCATGTTTTATGGGATGGGACGGAGTGTTGACCCATCAAACAAAGTTAAGAATGTATTAGTAAGAGACATATTAAAGGTGATCAGTATTGTTGATAAATTAAGCGAGACGAGGTTTAGGTGGTTCATATATATTAAAAAGAGACATCCTGACACTCCAAATGAGAAGATGTGGGAAAATAGTGCTTAAAGAATGTAAAAGGAAAAAAAAGGCTTAAAAAGAACTAGGAGAAAGTAATCAATGATAATATAGTTATGTTAAAAACTTATCAAGAATATGACCTGTAATAGAAAATTTTAGTGTAACAGAATATGGATAAACGATCTCACTAAGAGAGATCTTTCTCGTTCTTTTAAGTCTTTTAAACATTTTTCATCAAGTCTTTCGTTGTATAATTAGCTTCTGTTTTAGTTTAAACAGTTTCTTACTTAGTCTAATTACTTTCTTGTAATGACTAGTTTAAATTATTCTTATACTTGTATTTTCTCTGGTTAGTGTATCTATTTACTTATTATATATTTTATTCTTAATCGTTACCATGTTCTATATGTTATTGATTATATATTGCATTAAATATTTTTATATTTTTATTTATACATATTTATTTATATTTTGTACTATCATTATTTTACATTAGATATGAATCTATTTCAACCAAAATTGCGAATATCGTACCTGATCTGGTACCGAATTAGGTTCTGGCATGGTACTGTACCAGTACCCATCAATACTGGGTACCGTTTCAGGTAAATTTTTAAATTTATAAAATAGTCCCTGAATTTTTTTAGAAATTGCAAAATAATCCATTGTCATATTGTACTGTTGTATTGTATGCTTTATAAGTTTACATCAACCATGTTGCTGAAAATCATAATAATAAATAATAACAACAATTAATATAAAATAACAATAATTTTTTAATATTTCACACATAAATAATAACCACAATTAATATGAAAAAGACAATTACCATCATACAAATATAAAATTAAAACAATACAAAGTATTTAAATATTATAATTTCATCATATAATAAATAATAATTAAATCAAAACATTCAATAAAAATAATAATAAATATCCTTAATTCTCAAAACTATTATAATTTACGACAAGTGTTTGTGATGAGGAACCAACCAAGTAGAAGTAAAACCTGTAACAAAACATTTACAATTATAGTACATATATGGAATTTAACATATGCATCAAACATAAGTAAAATTTAAAGAAGAAGAAAAACAAAAATCTGAAACTTCATTCAATCGTCTATAGGAGGATACCTACTGTAACTACACTGACCCCAGTTATTATTTGGTACAAAATTCTCATCATTGAGAGGAGTTTCATCATCATCATCATTCAAATTTAATGCATCAAATGACATATCAATGCTTTCCCAACCTAGATTATCTTCTAAGTCATTCAAATCGATCAAATCTAGTTCCTCAGAAACCTAATCCTTCAAAAGATTGATATTATCAATAGAAATTAGATCTATTGAACTACTTATGCTATTAAAATTCCTAGTAAACAATAAAAGAAAATTATAAAAAATTATATTGAAATTAATAATGATAATAACATAACTGTCCCGAAGCTTTAAATTGTAACGAATAAATACCAAGTCATTCAATCTCTTATGCTCCAATCTATTCCTTTTCTTGGAACGAATGAATTCATACGTGCTCCAGTTCCGTTCATAGCCTATTGCATCACACATTGACTTAAAATTTGAATTGCAAACGGAACTGGTGCAATTCTGGAACACCACTTTCGAATTGATTCCACCAAGAAACTGTAAGTCGTAAGATAACAAAAGTAGCATTACAAGCAAAATAAAGTGATAATTAATTTTCAACAAATAAGAAAAAGGAAACATCTAATATCTGGAGAAAGTTTTGCTCTTTGTCGAATAACAACCGACAATCCAAAATTCCCACCACACTGTTTATAAAGCTCCATTTGTGAGCTCAAGAGATCTTACATCATGGCCAACAATTGTTGTAATAGTGAATATCATTCCTTTACTAACTTCATCTTTCTTTATAAAATCTGATTTGAAATATATACTAGGATTCAAAAACGCCCTAGTTGCAAATAACGGAGAAGAAAGTTGTCTTTACCGTCTCTCATTGATGATTGCAAGATACGGTATGCACAAAGAAGGCCTATGTTTAAGATTGGCCTTGATTACTTCCTTAGTCCTTTCCATGATATCAAAAAAATATCCCATTGTTGCCTTTGCTTCACTATCAGATAAGCGAAGCATCCTCACCAAAGGCTCACAAACTTGGATAACAAATTGATATTAAGATCAAAATTCTTTATCTTTCCAGTATAATTATGGAAACCTCCACTCCAGCATTAGACCTAGCATGTTGAGATGCAACCCACTTATTAGTTGTAAACATATGTCTTGACTCTTTCTCTATCGTAACAAAAGACTAAAATGATAAGAAATTTGTTGCAAATCTCCTCAAAGCAGGACGACATAAATTCCTATCATTGGTAAATTCATTTCTCATTAAATTCAACACTCATGCATGATTATAGATGAACTTGGTCACCCTTTTAGCCTTTTGCATAGTCTCATCAATAATAGGAAAATACCTAATATCTCCTATATTCTTCAGCATTAGGTTAATGCAATGTGCAACACAAGGAGTCCAAAAAAAAACAAATTATACTTATTTTGTAGCCTTCTTCCTACCGCTTTATAAGCGGCATCATTGTCAGTAATGAACTAAACAATGTTTTCTGCCCCTACTTAATTCACATTAAATATCTCAAAGAAAGCATAAGTATTTTTAATAAGGCCAGATGCATCAATAGACTTCAAAAGCATTGAGCCATTTGCAGAATAAACCAAAAAATTAATAATAGGCTCTTGTCTCCTATTTGTCCAACCATCACATATGATTAAACACCCACAAGTAGCCCAATTCACTATTCTTTATGCTAAATAATTATTAATTTCAAAAACTTAAGAACTCAAAAGTTTATCTCTTAAGTCATCAATCGAAGGAGCTTTGTATCACGGACTATAAAAAGATATTTCATCCACTATAAGTTGATAATAATAAGACTAAGAAGTATTGAATGATGAACCTGTATCATACCACTATCTAGCTACTGCTATATCGACATTGTGAGCCGCATATCTTAATTGCATTGCATTACGAATTGAAGGTTGGACTCCAAGAGTTGTTCGTGGTGCAAAAAAACTAGTCACCTGCCTTCTTCTTTTCCTCACATAAGGTCCAGGTGTAACATTCACTTCTTCTTGGGCCTGAGATGGAACACTACCATTACCATTACCACTACCACTACCACCTTCAATATTTTCACAATCACCACAAAAACTAGCAAACGGACTTCCACTACCAATCTCAAATTTCAACCTTTCCTTTCTATCTCTCTCATGTTGATATTCTTCAAGCAGTGTTTTCATTTGCCACTTCACATCATGACTTACTTTTTTACAGGGTTTACATCTCCTTTAACCCCAACTAAATGCTTCTTCAATCGGGTGATTCCTTTACCTTTCAAATGCTTGTTACAAACAAGCAAATTATATGATTTTTTATACTGGGACCAATTCAGCATGAGCCCAAGCTAGATCATTATATCTTCCTGAAGCAATTTGATCAGGAGTACTTGAACTTCCTTCCATTTATCTGTAACAATAAATGAAGATATTAGTTTTGTAAGAAATTAATCCTTTAGTAGTTTCATCAACAAAATTAGCACTGCTAAGTCCTTTACGAGGCAATGCAACATAAATAATGTCTTTAACTCTTTATCATCATCATCATCATCACCCAGTTGAATCCGCACCAATGCAGGATCTGGGGAGGTCTGATAGTACGCAGCCTTATCCTACATAAGTAGAGAGACTATTTCTAGTAGACTCATATGCAAATGTGATATAAAGATATTTAAATACACACACACACACACACACACACACACACACACACACATATATAAGGATGAAAAATAAATTATAAAAATTATAAAAATATTTTTTAATAAATTAATACAAAAATAAAAAAATCTTTGGACTCGAAAACGAAAAAAGGGTTAGCGCAAAATCAATATGGGAAGAAACCTTGAACAAAACAATGTAGCATACAACAGAGGACAGATCTAGAAGTCAATCAGATCAACATAATCCAACAACATTATCAAAGAATCACCGATCTCCTAATCCAAACGAAGAAAGCAAATGTAGAGGAGGTGAGAGAAGGTCTGAGATTGCGAGAGTGGCCAGATCTCAAGGATACAATATGTTTATTAAAAACTAAGAGTGATAAAAGAAGCGTGATCATGATACTTACAATTGTTTGTAGATATAATAATAGGTCCACTGAGACCAAGAAAGACACTCCAAAAAAAGTTAACGTGATCTACCTCGAAGGCCTCTTTTCTGATGATTCTTGGGCGGCTTTCCAAAAGCTTTGCAAAACCCACATGCAGAGACCTTTGGTGACCACGAATCTATTGTAGGGGACACCTTACTAAAATTTGTTTCACTTCATAAAAATCTCAACTTTAGTAACACAACCAAAGCATTAACTCATATAAGGTAGAAGTACTCAACAGTGCAACTTTTCCGGCATCAAACCCCCAAAATCTGGACATTAACACACAAAAGAGACACAGTCAACCTATTTTGAGTTGTTTAAGAAAATACTCGTATGCTTCACAGGACTAGAGGAAAGCCCAAATTCACAAATGCCAAGCAGGATGCATTCAGTAAGTTCTTCAGTAGGCAAAATCCAGAAACAACTTGAGAAGATTCAGTAGCAGTGAGGTCACCTAAACCGATTCGACTCCGAAAACTAGCTTCCTTGAAGCAAAATCCAAATTCTCCGACGACAATGTTCAAATAACATAACACAAAGAAATTAAATAACAAATACAAAACATAAAAAAATCAACTTTATCACTGCAAAACACACCTTTTGTACAGATCTACACAAATAATGTCCAGATCTACCTAAGAAGGATAAAAATCATAACTTTATCACAGAAACAATGGTAGCATACTTATTTTATTTCTCTGTTTTCTCGAGAGCCAAATGTAAACATCACAACAAACAGGAGAAAATTGATCTAAGAGATACTAGAACTTGTGACAAACTAAGATTGACAAACAAAGAGGCTAATCTCAAAAGCAAAAGATGCACAAAGAACATAAATTTTAGAAAACCCAACAAAACTCAAAAAACACCATAAAAAATGTCTTAGAAGATGGTGGCAAATAAAAATGGCATTACAAAGCTAGAATTTTCTGCCAAGTCCACAACAGGAAATAAATTATAAGCACTAAAAGAGAAATGCATTAGTTAGAAAAAAAAAAGAAAAGAGTAAAGATTGAGTGAAGAACGAACGAACGAATCCCACCCGGACAAAGACAGGATTGAATGGTCTAGATCAAACATGAGCTCATTCACTCACTCACCACTGCCGCCGAGTCTGTCCACTCTATCTCTCTTTAACTCTTTACATTCAACCTAAAAAAGTAAATATTAATGAAACTAAAGTAAAATTTAGAAATAGAGAGACTTTCCTGTTGGAGAGTAGTAAATTCATGCTAAATTTAAAATCGATGTACAATTTTATGATTTATAGTCTTGAAGGTTCAAAGATTTAAGATGATGGCTCAACAAATCTAAAAATTCAAGTCATGACTTAAACATCCTTAACTTCACTTAGCATGTTTATCTTTATTATTGTTTTTTTTCAGGAATATGATTATTGTCATCGACATATTTTCATAAATCCTTGCCTTTAATAAATATCTTGAAATGGAAAGCATAAGCTGAGTATTTTTTTTGTTAATTAAGATGAACTAAAACACTTTCACACTTATCCAAAGACATAATGCTAAAGTACTATAAATGAGATAAAAACAGAATAATAAGAAAATAAGATTTTGAAGAAGCAAAGACTATGAGATAAACTAATTTTGGGATAAATAAAGGTGAATATGCCGAGACTTGATGAGATGGACTAATTTTGGGATAAAAACAACTTAGAGATATAGATTTTACCTTTTTTTTTACTAATTTTCTATACAATAATTACAATTACAAAACCTCATCTTCGGCTCTTCCATAAGACCACAACCGAATTATTATTATACTCAATTAATTATTTACCCAATATTCAAATACCATTATAATAATTTTAAGAATATGTCAATTAATTATTTACTTTAAAGTCTTTACATTATCAGTTTTGAGGTTTTAATTTAAGTTCAAACTTTCTAACTTTCAATTCATGTATGTCGTGCATTTCAATGATAAAAAATTTAAGATGAATCTCACATGAACCAAACTACAACCAATGAACCAAACTCATTTCATTCAACTCCAATCTAGTATCCAACCAACACAAATCACAAATCCAATTCATAATTTGATTCCAACTTCCAACTCATTCACAATCACAAATGCAATTAAGCAGAAAAATCATTTAAAAAGTGAAAACACACCCAAACAAATTCATAATTGGTTTTTGGGTCAAGTTGGGTTTAGATCAGGTATTATTTTAGATCTGGTAGTTGCGGATGCGTGGAGGACAAGATGAGAGCAGTTGATGACAGAGGCATAAAGGAGGTTCAGTGGTGGCGTCGCGGTCCTCATGGAGGAGGGCTGAAGCCTGATGGAGGAGGCTCGGTGGTGGCGGGTTTGAGTGGTGATGATGGAGGAAGATGACAATCATGTGGTGTTGTGGTTCATGGTTGTCTTGTCGTCAGAGAGGGAGAAGCACTGTCGGAGATGGAGAGGAGAACAAGAGAGAAAATGGAGACGAGTGTGAGATAGTGAGGGAGAATGGAGGTGAGTCTGAGAGACAGAGAGAGAGAGAAAACAAAGCAAAATAGTAAAGAGTGTGTAGATCGGTCCGAGGTGGGGGGTTTGGGTAATTTTTTTATTTTTCCTAAATAATCCCTCATTGTTTTAAAATTTATAGTACTGATCGGTATATAGTCGATATTTTGAATACCTGCAGTACTAAGGTACCGACCGGTATGGAATGGTATTTTAAACACTAATCTCAACTCCACACCTTTCATTGGATGTTGTTGTTATTGTTTATATAAACTAATTATTCTAAACACTAATCTCAACCCCACGCCTTTCATTGGATGTTGTCGTTATTGTTTTTATAAACTAATATAATCCATTTAATATATTAACTAAGTTTATATTTTATGGAGGTAAGTATAATTTTGTATACAAGTATTTAACAAAAATAATGGTGACGACATATTATTATAGCTTAAAATTATTATTATTTATAACGTCACATATTATATTTTTTTGTTCTATATGTAGATTAATTACAAATAAAATGAATAATTTGAAATACAATTTAACTAACGATTATCTTAAAGGTAGAAGTAGAACATATCTTTTTTTATGCATGAATTAGTGGTACTTTATACATATAATTTTATCCATACAAAATAACAATTTTAAATAAAATTCTCATATCAAAATTTGTATGCACAAGAACATTAAAATAATAATTTTAAATATTAATATTTAACTAATTGAAAATTACTATTAATTAAATGTAAGAGTATTAATAAATAATACTTTAAATTGCATTCAATAGAAGTGGAGATTTATTTAAATAAATAATTCAAAATTGGGCAATGAAAGGACTGATTGAGAAAGAAAAAGAGGCTTCCTTGAAGTAAACTACACTAATATAAAAAGATAAAAGATGTCACTCCATGGCTTTCATATTCCAAGAGCTAAAGACATTGACACAATAGACTTGGTTCTATCTCGGAGCACATCAAATATCATACGAAGCACGCATATAAATATACCCAAATGAAATCCACGCCTATCCCTTCAAGTATATGACACTTTGATGTAATGATCACCGAGAAAATGGAACACATGACCACAGTTTCTTTGAAGTAGACCTGTTTTGTGAAATTGAGACCTGCTCTTTATAGTGGTTGGAAGAAGTATGATGAAAGGTCCAAGTCAAAGGATCCAAATAGAAAAGGTTCATAGGAAAATTGGAAAGATGGCCCGAATGCAATCAACCACAGGATTGAGGATTGAGAAACCAATGAACAGGGCTCAATAGTTACTATAACGTCAGTGTGAAAGATCCACATATCGAAGAAGAACAAAGCAAAATCAGTGAAAGATCCACACATCAAAACAAGCCATTGTTAGAACTGAGGAACCAATCTGATTGATTTCTCCAAAACAAAAGACCGAAGTATTACAGTATTTAATTATGGTTCTAATCTTAAAATAAACTCTTTGGTCTAACAAAACGCCAAAACCGTGTAGGAAAGGGATTTCCAACTTTACATTTTCATCATCCTGCTCATTTCCTTCCCACTCATTCTCTTTCATGTCCAAAACCAAAACTAACGAAAAGCTGGCAATTGAATAAAACGATCCAATAAACACTTCAGAATCACTGAGATACGCCCAACCACTTTGAGAAGTTCTCAAATTCAGTGTAATCACCATCTGAGATCATAGTTTGGTACCATGCTTTTCCTGCTGCCTTAACTGCTGCTGCTTCCTCCTGAAAAGTTAAGAACAAGGATGCATTGAACATAGTTCAACAAAAAGCAATAAACAAAAATTTATACTTACACTGATCACGACTTCAACTATTATACAAGAAGTAAACCCAAGAGGGTAGAAGACTCCACAAAAATTGGACCTCAATGTCACATATGAGCAAGCAGATTTTGATGAAAAGTGAATAACACATAAAGAAATATTCATAGCGAGAAAATGCAGTTTGTTAAACGCATGAAAAACATAAGAAATAAACCAGATCATCAGTCATCCTTCCACTTGGAATTTAAGAACCATGACTCATACAATTGCAAAACCATGCAGCAAAGTACAAAAAATGAGAGTCAGAACCCATATTAAACCAAATCCTACGTCCGTCAAGCAATTGCACACACAAAGATCACATATTCCACTTACAAAGACATGTTCTTCATGGAAATAGAATCCAAAAACACATAGTACAACAACAAGAAGCAACATACATTTATTCAAAACATCGTATGATAGCAGGTTCAAAGTGATGAGACGACATCTAAAAAAAATCTAAGACAAAACACAACAGCCCATCAACGGACAGAACATTGATAATATGATTAATTAAAAAGAATCTTAAGAGACAGCAAAATCAGCAAGCTTTAACTGATATAATCTCAGACATTATTCAATCAATACGCAAAAAGAGAAAAGGAATAAAGAATATACCTTAGTAATAGGCTTTCTCTTCTTGTCAAGCTTTTCCTTCTTGGCCTTAACGCGCTCAGCCTCAGCCAAAAGTGCCATCCTCCTAGCAGTCTTAGCATAAGGATTCAACTTCAGCATCACATTCAAGTTCTTCAGTGGATTCTTCTTGAGTGGTGCCCTCTTAACCTCCTTCTTAATAGGCCTAACCACAGACTGGATCTCATCAGAGTTTATAATCCTTGACAAGTCAGCATTCACCATCTTAGCTCTAGGCAACACATAACCCTTTTTCTTCTCAGAAACCTTATCGAAGGATCCATAGATGGCATCAAGCTTCTCGAACGCCGACTTTGTCCAGATCACGAACCGCCCCAAGTGCCCTCCCGGAGCCAACTTCAACAGATTGAGCCTGTCCACGTTGGCCACTTCCACTCCTGGAATGTTTCTAAACGCCTTCACCAGCTTAGCCCCTTCGGTTCCGTACACAATCAGAGGACCTTTGCGAGAGATATAGCGGCGGTTTCTCATCTTACCCTTACCAGGACGGATAGCGTGGCTGTCCTTCGCCTTCTCGGCGTCCGCGTAGGCGCCTACGTCCCTCAACACCTTGATCGCGGCGGAGGTCTTCTCGACGCCCTCAGCGCTGTCATTAATCACCAGGGGCAATTCGGGAACGGACTCGATTCTGTGCCCTCGAGCCATCACCAGGGAGGGGATTGCAGAGGCTGCGATGGCGGAGGCCATTGCGTAGCGCTTCTGGTTGACGTTAATCTTGCGGTGCCAGCGGCGCCAGATCTTGGTCGGAGCAAACATGCGGCCGCCGCGGCACATGTTTCCGAAAGCACCCTGGCCAGCACGATGAGTACCGCCGCCAGGGACACGGGGGATACGGGAGACGGCTCTGCCGGTTCCCCAGGACTCGGCTGAAGTCTGGTGGCCCGCGCGCTTGGAGACGGCGTAGGTTTGGCGGCTGTTCTTGGAGATGTTTGAGTGGACGAAGTTGACGATGTCTGGTCGTATTGAAGCCTTCATGACGTCGGGTAGGGCGACGGTGACGGTAGAGTCAGTCGCCATATCGTTCAGCGCCGGAAGTGACTGGACGGTCACAAGAGGGCGAGCAGCGGCTGCCATCAGTCTCTGTGGGTTTGAGAGACAAGTAAGGCTTTTGAGTGTTGGCAAAGAAAATGATCCGAACTTATATATACTAGCATTCTAGGGTTCATTTTATGAGGGGGTATGTTTGGCCACTCGAATTAGTTTATTCTTCGTCCAGATCAGAACGTATTTTATTCCTAACAATTAGAAAAGGAAATAGAACATCGGACGTCGTCGTTTATGATTTGAACACACTGAAACTAACCCTGTTACTGATGCGCTCAATAGAAGCTCTACGGTGTCGTTGAGTTCCGAATATATATATATATATATACTCTCTGATTTGCCACATCTACGCAGCGTCAACAAAACCCTAAATCCCAAGTCAGTGGTTAGCGGCCAAGTCTGCACTAGCTAAACGCTCGACTCGACAGGAAGGAGAAGCTTGTTGAAGTATCACTTGCAAACAAAATGGCGGCGTAAGTTTCTTGGAACTATTACTTTGCAATCAAAATGGTAGTGTAAGAATAAGATAGATGCTTGATTGTTATTAGTTTTTAATTGTTTTGCTTAGTTAATGTGTTAAATTCTAAGGGATAATAGCATTGATTGAAATATTGAGATGAGGCGGATTGTGTGCAGAGAAGAAGGTGCAGTCACTGTCGAGACAGGTGCTCAGGCTCTGGGTGAGCCCATGGACTTAATGACGGCATTGCAGCTTGTTCTGAGAAAATCTCTAGCTCACGGAGGTCTTTGCAAGGGCCTTCATGAAGGTGCTAAAGTGATTGAGAAGCATGCTGCACAGTTGTGTGTTTTGGCCGAGGATTGCAATCAGCCTGACTACATCAAACTGGTTAAAGGACTATGTGCTGATCATGGTGTAAGCCTGTTGACAGTTCCTAGTGCCAAGACCCTCGGCGAATGGGCTGGTGTAAGTAAGCTGAAGCTTTTCTGTTTATAACTCCCAATTGTTGACCCAAATTTTTTGTCTAATCGTATTGCTTGGCACTTTGATGTAGTTATGTAAAATTGACTCTGAAGGCAAGGCAAGGAAGGTTGTTGGTTGCTCTTGCGTAGTTGTCAAGGTATGGATTTTATTATTACATCCTGGAAGTTCATTATTTGTGTTGCCTTGTTTTCTCACTTCAATTCCACTTGAGTTGCAGGACTTTGGAGAGGAGAGTGAGGGCCTTAATGTTGTTCAGCAACACATTAAATCTCACTAATTAGCAGAGAAGGAGATTATATCAAGTCTTAATGGAAAAGGAGGAGGAGGAGGAGGGCCCCTTTGCTTTGCTCCCTTT
>JAOQMS010000004.1:34267054-34279443 GCA_027563885.1 Erythroxylum longipes
TGCCACCCTCGAGGGGCACGGATTCGGATATCACCATCGGTATCGGGTTCGGGTCCAGCGGGAGTGGGGTGTTACAGAAGAGCTTGTGTTCAAAGAAGTAATATGTTACATTTCTAAGCCAGAGTCAATCAAGCCCTGACCTCGGAAGATTTTCATAGATTTTGCCACTTTGGGTTAAGGCATAAGCTTGAGTTTTGGTACGAGTCTAGACCATTGTTTCAAAGGTTAGGTGATAAGATATTTTGGCAGTTATCGATCTAAGCTACCAACTAATTTTTGGGCTTACTTGCATATGAAAATAAAAGGTCAATTTGTGATTGGAAAGTTTTTAGAGATAAAAGAGATAAAACTCCAAATATAGACTATTGCTTTATGGGTTTAATGACAAGATATTTTGGTAATCATAGAACTAAGATGCTAACTGGTTTATGGTTGTTTACTTCCTCGTGAAAATAAAGAGCCAATTTGTGATTGGGCTCTTTAGGGTTAATTAACTTTTAAATAATTCAAAATATTTTCATTAAATAATAAATATTATACATGGCAGTCACGTGACAAAAATTAAATTTAACATAGTATACCACATCATCAATATTAACAAAGAACTTAACACTGAGTTAATTTTGTAAAAAATTGAAATTTTTAATATTTTAGCATAACTTTTTAAAATTTCAGCTAATATTGCAAAATTGAGTAAAGTTAGTTTTTTTTCTACAATTAACCCAAATTAGTATTTGTATCCTTAAGTCTCGTTTGGATTCATCAGATTCATGTCGTATACCTTATGGAATTTATATGTCATATTCTTAATGAGAAGAAATAAATGTTAGCCACGAAATTTGATGTGAAATCTTGAGTAACAGTAACCTTAGGTGGCCTCATATAAAAGCTAACTTGTTTGAAGATAGAAGTGAGGCTTAGGTTTTGTCTAAAATTAAGTTGACAGGAGCTTCAGTGTTTGATTTGATTTGAGGTCAATAAGTAAGGTTTAAGTCCGTTTAACTTTCATTATAAAACAATATCATTTTAAGAAGTATTAACATCATCCTAGAAGTCAAAAATCAATATACATTTAGCCTTAGTTTTCTCATATAATCATATGTATTAATCCTATGTAATTATTTCCTTGACCTTGTTTCTTTAGTTGGAGTCACCTAATATGTATAAATACATGGATGTATATATCAGTATATACATACAGAAATATACAAAGCCTTTTATCATTCTTTCTCTGCTCCTTATTTCTAAATAGTATTAAAGCCTATTTTATAAAACAGAATCAAAAATTTGGGGGCCTTTTGTCTATGCATTTTAGGTTCTTATTATGCTCCAAAAATATCTTGTCATGTACCAAATTGGTCCTCTGTTCAAGTAGATTGCAATAGTACAAGGAATGTCATCATACTCCATTGCACATGCCTTTACGCATCGCTAGAAGTCATTGATATAAAAAAAACCTAGTTGCAACTACTTAAAGGAAGAAGACGATCTAAACAGCGTTGTTTAGCTTTCAAGCAAAACAACACCGTTTAGTCCCAAAAGGACAACACACTGTGTAGCCATGTTAGTACACTTCAACTGCCACGTCATCATGTTCCCAGTCATTTACCACATCACCGAGCATCTTATTAGTGCCACATCAGCCCACAAGTGACACATTATTGTCTTAATGTGTCATAGTCTTATTTGTCCACATGTTGCTGTTTACTTTGTCCATATTTTAGCATCAACTCTCTCTTAATTCAGTTCAAACTCTCCTGTTTAGTTTCATCCAAAATGAGTTCACCAACACTTTGATTGCCTAGTTTAACCAATTTTCTTTTAGTTTCTCTGCAAGGATGAATTTGAACTCACCATCACTCTCAAGGATGAATTTGAACTCATTTATAGCTATCTTCTTCATAATGGGACTCTACCCAATCTCCACATTGTAACTAAAGAGCTCATCTAGAAAGAAAGTTGCCTTAATACACTCTGCATGGAAAAATCTATCCCATCTACTAATTTTGTTCTTGCAACTTATATCTCTTCTTAAACTTCTCATAACTAGAGTAAGAAGTTCTATAAGGGATATTGAAGCTACTGCAAAATGCCTGGACATCACATCTTTGAATGTAGGAAACAACTCAAACAAAACTCTAGATAAGGTAATTCCTCTAAGCCATTTCAAGCTGCTCCTAATACTGTTATTGCCACTGAGGACCCAACAAAGAGCAACTCTTTTAAATTCTCTTTAAAGGGTCTTTATCCCCTTTTTCATTAGCTCCAACTAGATTGGTATTATATCTTCTTATGCCATATCTATCATCATATTAGGTATCTCAACCTACTAGTATCTTGATTCTGCTTGTTGTAATCATATGAACTCTAATTCTTCCATTCTTGAATCTTTAACAACACCATTTATTCCATACATTATTGATACAGCTGATAACTTTATTATGTATGTACAAGTATAAGTACTATTCACACATCCAAATTACTTTTATATGAAACCTTTCTTCGACCCAAACTCTTATTGAATCTTATTTCTATTAAACAATTATGTGACCTTGGTATTTACTTATCCTTTTTAAGTTGTGGTTAAATTGTGCATGATTTATAGGCGGGCATGGTCCTTGGAAGAGGGCATAAGGTTAGACAATTGTTTAAGCTTACTTCCTTGAATCTCCCCTCAAAGTTTATTATTAGTGTTGTCACTTCTCATATATGACACTGTCGCTTAGGTCATCTTTCTACTTTTATATTAGGATCTTTAATCTTTAATGGTACTTTATCTCATGTTAAGATTGATCATTTTGATTGTGTCTCTTGTCAACTATCTAAAAGTTATACCTTACCTTTTTCTTTTAATGATTTTATTTCTTTAGAGCCTTTTGATCTAATTTACTCTAATATTTAGGGCCTTGCACGTCATGAAACTATGAGTGACATAAGATATTACGTGATATTTTCGATGATTTTTCTCGCTATACATATATTTATCTAATGCGACATGGATCTAAACTATTCTCCATTTACTCTCGTTTTGCTAATATGATTCAAACTCAATTTTCTTGCAAGATTAAACAATTTTGCACTGATAATTCCATGGAATATAAAGATACAAACTTAACCAATTTCCTTGCTCAATAAGGGACCATCATTTATAGATCCTGCCTAAATATATTTTAACAAAATGATCGGCCCGAATGCAAACATAGACATATTCTTAATAATGTTCGATCCCTTCTTATATCCTCTTCTTGTCTTGAACCCTTTGGGGTGAAGCAACCTTTACTGTTTTATGTAATATCAATCACATTCCTTCTCTTATCATAGGTAATATCTCTCCTTATAAGTACTTATTCAATCGTGCTCCTAACCATCAGTCTCTTAAAGTTTTCATATGTGTTTGCTTTATTCTTTTACGACCTCATAAGCACACCAAACTAGAACCAAGAGCACGTTTATGCTATTTTATGTGATATGATATAAATCACAAAGGATTAGATGTTGGGATTCCCTATCTTAAAGACTTCAAATCTCTCGACATCTCACCTTTTAGAAACATAAAATGTTTTCCATATTATTAAAATTCTGAGTCAACAAACCCTCATAACATTTTTTTTAAATCCTACCATATCTTTGTTTCCAATTATTTCTTATACAGGTCCTTCTTATAACTATAATAGTTCAACACAATTGGCGCTTGATTCCATTATATCTCCCCCCACTGCAGATCCTCCACTTTCACCAAACAACTCTTCCCCATCTATTCATTCATCATAATCTATCGAGTCCCAACAACTTCCCTATTGATCCTCTTGAGTAAGTCATCTTGAAGACTTCCAAGCTTATTCCACTCTTATTTTTCTTTATGAACCTTACACCTATTGTTAGGCTAACTTTGACTCTTTATAGCAACAAACAATGGTGAAAGAACTATTTGCTCTCTCCAACACCAATACTTGAGACTTGGTTGACTTACCTCCAAACAAGTCAATTATTGGCTATAAATGGGTCTACAAAATCAAGATTGGAGCTGATAGATTAGTCAAAAGATACAAAGCCAGATTGGTTGCTAAGTTGTTTACTCAAGAATATGGAATTGGCTATAAAGAGGTTTTTGCTCCCTTAGCTTGCCTGACTTCGGTCAGTAATTGCCAACAAACGTTGGAACTATTCTAGATAGATGTTAAAGATGCCTTTATCAATGGTAATCTTCTTAAAGAAGTATATATTCAACCTCCAACTAGGCATTCTTATCAACCTAATAAAGCCTTGTATAGTCTTAAGCAAGCTCCTTGAGTGTGGTTTGCTAAATTCACCTCCACCATCAACCGTCTTGGCTTTATATTCAACTTATATGAACATGCCTTGTTTCTCCTAAAAATAGATCAAAGGTTCACTCTTCTTCTTCCCTATGTTAATGACATGATACCAACTGCCAATAACGTTCAGGGATCTTTGCTCTCAAATCATGTCTTCTTCAACAATTTGAGATTAAATATTAAGGTCCCTTGAGGTATTTTTTGGGCCTTAAAGTATCCTTTAATGATTCGGGTTACTATTTATCCCAAGCAAAATATGCCAATGACCTTATCTCTCGTGCTGACTTTACTGACATTAAGACTGCTAGCAATCCACTTGATTCCAATGATCATATTTTTGCTACTAATAAAAATCCTTTTAATGATGATACACTTTATTGATAACTAGTTGGTAGTCTTATATATATCACTATCACTTGCTCAGATATTGCTCATGTTGTTCACATTGTAAGTCAATTCATATATGCACCTTGTACTACTCACTTTTATGTTGTTTTTTTGTATACTTTGGTACATTCGAGAAACCTTTTTTCATTGGCTTCATTTCAGTCATTCATCTTCATTGGACTTACGTGCATACTCTAATACTAACCGGGCTAGAAACTAATCGTCGAACCACTACTAGCTATTGCTTCTTCCTTAGGACATCTCTTATTTTTTGGTATAGTAAGAACCGAACTATTGTCTCTCGCTCAAGAATTGAAGCAAAATACCGAGTCCTAATTGATACTACCTTTGAGCTCTTTTAGTTACGATGGTTACTTCAAGACCTAGGTATCTCTTTTTTATTCAATAATTCTTCTCTTTTGTGATAATTATAGTGCCATACAGATTGCGCACAATGATATCTTTCATGAACGAACCAAACACATCGAGATTGATTGTCATCCTGTGCATTATTATAGACTTCCAAGAACTATACAACTTGTTCCCATCTCATCCCAATTGTAGATTGCTTTTTTTTTTTAATACTAAATCCCATATGCTATTGTCTTCATTACCACCCTAACTTTGAGGAGTTATTAACATAATCCGAGAAGTCAAATATCAACATACATTTAACCTTACTTTTCTCCTAGAATCATGTATATATATATTAACCAAAGGCTCTGGACACCATATCAGGTATATTTTTTGTTTATTTTTTTAGTTTTCAGGTACTAGTAGATCTGGACATCATATCAGATATATCTTTTAGTTTTTTTATTTATGTATTTATTATTTTGTTATTTACATAATCTTTTAGCGTTCAAGTTTTACCTATTTACTCTTTAACCTGCATCACTTCTTTATTATCATATCTACATTGTGGGTCTACCGGAAACAACCTCTCTACTATGTAGGAGTAAGGCTGCGTACTATCAGACCTCTCCAGACCTCGCTTTATTGCGGGACTTCAGATTGAGTGTGATGATGATGATGATGATGATGATACATATATATAGTAGAGGAAGAATGACAAAAGGCACTTTCTACAAAAAGATTTGCCTTTTTTCATTCTTCCTCTACTCCCTATTTCTACAAAAAGATTTTTTGAAACATTATCATTTTGGTCTTAGATTTAAGGCTAAAATACATTTAAACCTTTGTGTTTTATCCCTTGACACATTATGCCCCTTATATTTTAAAAATGGACTTGTTACCCCCTTTGACTACCAACCAAAGTAGCTTAGAACTCAAAAAGACTTTTTTATCCCTATATTATGATGACGTCACCACAATTATACATGTTGCATTTTTAGACAAAAAATCCTTTTAGTCTTTTGTTTAATAATAAATAAATTTAAATTATTTTTAATGTTTCAATAAATTATTAATTTTTAAATAATTGTGTATGATTCTTCTTATAAGAATAAAATTAAAAAATAATAAACTAATTTTATAATATAAATTATTGAATAGAGAGTTTCAGTTAATATGAAACATAAATAAAAAGAAAAAAAAGAAATTATGTTAAATGAATGTGAGAGTAATATTTAATTTCTTATAGACTATTTATTTGTTACTGCTAATATTTAATTTCAAATTATATCCAAATTGGGAATAAAATTTAAAATTATTTAAAATTTGCTCTAAAGTTGTAAATTCTTATCTTTTCTGTACAAACAAGCAAGTAAAAATTTAAAAAATGTAATATCTTTATTTCCGGTTACCGTACTTACCCTATCTAATTCCTTAGTTTTCGTAGGAAACTAGAGAGAGTCAAAATCCAAATTCCATATACAACAACAAGCGCAATGTTAAAGGAAAATAAGGAACAACAACAAAAATGAATAAATAGAGATAAAACACCTCTAATTTTGAATCTAAAATACCAAAACCTTTTTCTATTTTCCAATATTCAAAGTTTGGTCTAAAAATTCTAAGATATAAAGTCTCTTCTTTAAAATGATATTATCTTAGATTAATTGTTTTAAATAAAACTAATTAATTTATAAGTTTAAAAAATTAATATTATTTCAATTAATAATATTAAAATTAATATTATCTTAAAATAGCCCAAACAAATGAAATAATATATCTTAAATTAAATCTAAGTCTCGAACCAAACTTGTGACTTTACTCAATCTAAACCAACAACTACATAGGATTGCTTTTTCTTGCGAGTTAGGAGACGTCGTACTACTCCAGTCCACATTTCGGTTACAGTCAATCAGAAAATGTCGCCTGTTAGGCCTGTCTACTCTATTGTCTACATGCAAATGTTCCATGTCATTAGGACGAGGGACATGGAGATGGAAGAGCAATACCTAATCATGACTTGTCTGCTATTGCCGAATGCGAGTAGGTGTCGGTAGCCGACTTCACTGGAAACGTCTCTTCGCTGTCTGCAATCCTCATTTTTTCCTGTCAATTCGCGGCGCCCACCGTTTTGAGAGACCGTATTAGTCTGTACATCTCCTATTAAATGAATAGATTAGCACGTCCGTTTCTTGCTCATCATCCATGCTTCTGATATTTTCCGCCACTAACGGGCGACGGACCCCTAGGAAATAGTATTTGTCCATCTTGAAGAAGAAAAGGTTTAAAATATCTCACTCGTGGCTTCCTCACCCACATTATAACACATGCTCCCATTAGTTCTTCTTCTTCTAGAATATAGCCTTTTGGTTTTCTGAAGCAGTACAGCAAACAAGCTATGCCTTTTGCTCAGAAACCAGAAGATATGAGACCCGGGGACAGCTATCGTCCCTCCAAAGACAAGCGAGAATCATTTCCAAGTTCGTGAAAATGGTTGGCAAGGCATGTGACAAGACTCTAGCACATTTTTGTCCTTACTAATTAAGTGCATAATATTAATTGTAATTTTTAACTTTTCAATAAATTATCAGTTAAGTTACGTAATTTGATCCAGATAAGAATAATAAAATAACACAATAAATTATTTATATAAATGAGTGGAAGTTCGAGTAAAAAATAGATCCTATTAGTATAGACTGTACCTATATCGGACTTGTGATGGAGATGTCTGATATGAAAACTATATATAAAGGTTAAGATCACCTACAGTTGCTCATATTAATCGTAAGTATACAGATTCTCTGATCCGTTAAGATAGCTTATATATTAAGAAAACTGTAGAAATGCCTAAACCTCATATCGGAAAATACTTTTCGTAAAGGTCTCGGGAGATTAGAGCTCGTTTGGTACTCGGAAACTGCTTTGAAATAAGAGATGGAACTGAAATCAGGTATTTCACATTTTCTTTATTATTAACGCTTTCATATATGATCTGAGATACGTAATAAGGTCTATGCTACGTATTACACGTGGTATCAATAATAGTAGCGAGTTGTTCTTCCAAAAGTGCCAAGTTAAGATCCAACACACCTAAGTAAAAATTGACTTGTTCATTCTGTTAAGAGAAGTTCAAACCATTAAATACAGTAACAAAAGAAGCTTGCGAATGAAGCGAAATTGCTGTAAATAAAAAATAGATACTCATAATTAATTATATGACAGATTTAGATCAAACCTCAGAGCATATTATAGAACACCTTTGGGTATATACTACAACACACAATTATAAATAAATGTCACTTTTTATGATTATCAAGAAATTAAAATTCTTAACCAAACATAGATGTCATCTTTGGATAAACAAAATATATTTGACTTAAGAAATTTAATTTCTTCAATCATACTCACTAATCATAGAATAAATTATTTTCCTTTGGGTAAATCCTAAAGTTCTAATAATCAATGAAGGTCATTTATTCATCAATTTGCCTAATTGGCATTTTATGAGTGTCACGAATAAATGACTATTTTATACATGATATTTTTATCATTTATTTTAATAAATTAGTTTGTAAAGGGGTTACAAACTAATTTTAATCATATTGTCAAATATAAATAATAATAATAATATATATTCATAAGATGAAAACATAATTCTAGAAGTTATTTGGATTAACGGCTTTGCAAAAACCACACACTTAAGCAAAAGCAAGGTTCATATGGTGACTTTGGATTAATGTTTTGGCAAAAACAAAATTCATACTGTAGATACCACTTTGAAAGTGTTTTACGCTGAAAAGAACGACATCCAAAACATAACTTCCACAAGAGAGAGGCTGTTGTTTTTGCTTCATACTTTTATTTGTTTATTGATACAACACGTTAAATGCATATAAGACTAGAAGACAACATAGTGACATACATTAAATGCATATAAGACAAAAACAACACATAATAAAAGAAGAGTGCATCTAGGAATCATACATTATGAGAGAAACACTTAAAATGCATATGAGACATAACATCACAAATTAAATGCCTAGAAGAGTACATCTGGTATCATACATTGTGAGAGAAACATGGTTTCTTCGTACTGTTACAAGTGTGAAGATTTCAACCACATAAAAGTTGATAAGCGAAATATAGGGGGAAGACAGTAAACAGATTCTTCAACTCTTATTATTCACGATTTATGATGGAAAAATTATAGATTTCTAAGCCATTCTATGTTACCACATATAAGGAGAAATTGATTTTCTTTACATTACAAAGGAAATTGAAATCAATAATTTTCACATAACTAGATTTGAAGAAGAAGATATGATACTTTATCTGCGTAGAAAAAAAAATAGTTTCTCTCCACTTTTTCCTTTCTTTTCTCTAAACTTTCTTTTTAGATTGATGTTTGAAGTTGTTCTTAAAACGTATATAGTAGGGCAGACAGAGGAACAATTTTATGCGTGCCTTTCTTTTAATCTGATGCGTCCAGCAAATATCAATATGTCATTAATTAACGGATGACATGTTTCTATATTATTAATTTCCCTAATAATATCATATTGATTAGTTATATTGTGCCTTTCTACCACACTATTGTGTTGAGGTGTGTATGACATAGTGTATTGTGAACATATGCCATGTCTTTCAAGAAGTTTATCAAATGGACTTAGACATTGTCTTGTTTCATCATATTTTCCATAATATTCACCACTTCTATCAGATCTTATGATTTTCACTTTCTTGTCTAATTGCCTTTCAAACTCATTAATGTACACTTCTAAAGCATTCACTGCTTGAGACTTTTCTTTAAGCAAATAGACATATCAATAACTTGAAAAATCATCAATAAAGGTGATAAAATATTTTTCTCCATCAAAAGATGAAGTACCAAAAGGTTCACTTAGTGTGTATAACTTCAAGAAGCTGAGTGCTTCTTGTGGCTTCTTTCTTGTTATGTCTAGTTTGCTTTCCTTTAATGCAATTCACACACAAACCAAGATTAGTAAAATCTAGATTTTTTAGAATCTCATTCTTTACTAATATTTCTAATCTTTCTTTAGATATAAGACCCAAACGTTTATGCTACAAAAAAGATAAACTTTCATTAAGCATACTACGCCAATTCTTTGATGCACAATAAATAAAGATTCAGAAAATTGATCATCAAGTTTCAATTTATACGAACCATAAGACTACAGAAACCAATAAGTCCATAATGCTTATATAAATTGAAACAACCATGTCCAATAGTAAAATTAATACCACAATCATCCAACTTTGAAATAGAAATGAGGTTCCTAAAAATCAAAGGTACACAAAGAGTCTTTAATAGGTCTAAATAATAACTAGTATCTAAGACCAAACGATAAGTCCCTATGCCTTCAATTCAAGCCTTATTCCGATTTCCCATATATAGGAAATTCTCAATTTGGCTTGTGGTTTGGATCATAAAGAATCCTGCATTGTATTGGATACATGAGTAGTAGCTTCAGAATCAAGCCATCAAGTATTATGAGAAACATCGATTAAATTAGATTTGAAATATACAAAAGTCTTAGATATACCTTTCTTTTCTAACCATGCCTTACGTTTAAGGCAATCTTTTTTATAGTGTCTTCCTTTCTTATAGAACTAACACCTATCATTAATTTTTCCCCCTTCTTTTCAACCTAGATGCTTTTTCAGGCCTTTTCTTTTTCTTAAAACTTTTGGCTTTTACCTTTGGTGCTTTACTAGCTTCTTGAAATGTGAGGTTGACTGAATGACTTCCCATGTTCTTTAGTCTATTTTCCTCTTGAATAAGCTTTCCAGTCAATTCATTAACATCCTACTTGTCCTTAATAGTGTTATAGTTAATTTGAAAAGCACCATATTCAGGAGGCAGTGGGTTCAGTATAAACTGAACAAGAAATGAGTCATCTACAGTCATACATAATGTCTTCAATCTTGCTGTAATATTAGTCATCTCATTGGTATATTCTTGCATACTTCACCACCTATCAAACTTTACGGTTGTGAGTTGTGCCATTAATGTACTAGCAAGTGACTTGTTTACAGAACAAAAACGTTCTTCCATAAACTTTAGGTATTCCTTTGCATTTTTTGTTTTTGAAATATTAGTCTTGATGTTATTCGTTATAGTCATTCGCATAAACATAAGGCACAATTTGTTAGACGTATCCAAGCTTTATATTTGGATTTCTCTTCTTCGCTGCTTAAATCAATAATAGTAACGGGTTATTCTTCCAAAAGTGTCAAGTCAAGATCCAACACACCTAAATAGAAATTGACTTGTTCATTCCATTCGGAGAGGTTTAAACCATTAAATACGGTAACAGAAGAAGCTTGCGAGTGAAGCGAAATTACTGCAAATAAAAATTAGATACTCATAATTAATTATATGATAGATTCAAATCAAACCTCAGAGTATATTATAGAACGCCTTTAGGTATATACTATAACATACAATCATAAATAAATGTCACTTTTCATGATTATCAAGAAATTAAAATTCCTAACCAAACACATATGTCATCTTTGGATAAACAAAATATATTTGAACTAAGAAGTTTAATTTCTTCAATCATACTCACTGATCATAAAATAAATAATTTTTCTTTGGGAAAATCCTAAAGTTCTAATAATCAATGAAGGTCATTTATTCATCAATTTGCCTAATTGGCATTTTATGAGTGTCATGAATAATTGACTATTTTATGCATGATATTTTTATCATTTATTTTAATAAATTAGTTTGTAAAGTGGTTACAAACTAATTTTAACCATACTATCAAATAATAATAATAATAATAATAATAATAATAATAATAATATATTCATAAGACGAAAACATAATCCCAGGAGTTATTTTGGATTAACAACTTTGTAAAAACCACACACTTTAGCAAAAAAAGTTTATACGATGACTTTGGATTAATGCTTTGGCAAAAACCAAATTCATACTGCAGATACCACTTCGAAAGTGTTTTACGCTGAAAAGAACGACATCCAAAGCATGGCTTCTACAAGAGAGAGGTTGTTGTTTTTGCTTCATACTTTTATCCATTTATTGATACAACACGTTAAATGCATATAAGACCAGAAGACAATATAGTGACATACATTAAATGCATATAAGACAAAAACAACACATAATAAATGCTAGAAGAGTGCATATGGGAATCATACATTGTGAGAGAAACACTTCAAATGCATATGAGACAAAACATCACAAATTAAATGCCTAAAAGAGTACATATGCAACATCCCACTACTATAGGGTATGTACCTAAGCTTTTAGGAACATAACCTACGATAATGGTATGTTGGAGCAAT
>JAOQMS010000004.1:34279543-34291876 GCA_027563885.1 Erythroxylum longipes
TGAAATGGGCCCAAGTGGCAAATAAAAGTTTTTGTTGATTTTGTTTATGTTGTATCAATTAGTTATAAAACAAAGTGAACGTTTTGGTTATTGATTGTCTGTTCTTTATAATATGTGGTTTAAAAAAAATAAAATACATATTGACTTTTAAGTGCTAAGTGATGTGGCACACCACTCTCGCGGGGCACGGATTCGAATATCACCATCGATATCGGGTTCGGATCCAATGGGAGTGGGGTGTTACACAAATAGACATATCCATAACGTGAAAAATTATCAATAAAAGTGATAAAATATTTTTCTCCAACAAAAGATGAAGTATCAAAAGATCCACATACATCAGTGTGTATAATTTCAAGAAGCTGAGTGCTTTTTATGGCTCCTTTATTGTTATGTCTAGTTTACTTTCCTTTAATACAATCCACATACAAACCAAGATTAGTAAAATCTAGATTCTGTAGAATCTCATTCTTTACTAATCTTTCTTTGGATACATGACCCAAACTTTTATTCCACAAAAAGATGAACTTTTGTTAAGCATACTACACTTCATTCCAATACTTTGATGCGCAGTAAATAAGGATTAAGAAAATTGATCATCAAGTTTCAATTTATATAAAGCATCAACAAGACTACCAGAACTAATAAGTATAGAATTCTTATATAAATTGAAACAACTATGTCCAATAGTAAAATTAATACCACAATCATCCAACTTTGAAATAGAAATAAGGTTCCTAGAAATTAAAGATACATAAAGAGTCTTTAATAGGTCTAAATAATAACCAGTATCTAAGACCAAACTATAATTCCCTATGCCTTCAATTCGAGCCTTATTCTGATTCCCCATATATAGGAAATTCTTAGTTTGGCTTGTGGTTTGAATCGTAAGAAATCCCTGTATTGTATTGAATATATAAGTAATAGCTCCAGAGTTAAGCCACCAAGTATTATGAGGAACATCAATTAAATTAGATTTAAAACATACAAAAGTCTTAGATATACCTTTCTTTTCGAACCATGCCTTACGTTTAAGGCAATCTTTTTGATGGTGTCCTTCTTTCTTACAGAAACCACACCTATCATTATTTTGCTCCTTCTTTTCAGCCTGAGATGCTTTAGTAGGCCTTTTCTTTTTCTTAAAACTTTTGGCTTTTACTTTTGGTGCTTTACTAGCTCCTTGAAATGTGAGGTTGACTGAATGACTTCCTATGTTCTTTAGTATATTTTTCCTCTTGAATAAGCTTGCTAGCCAATTCATTAACATGTAACTTTTCCTTAATAGTGTTATAGTTAATTTAAAAAGCACCATATTCAGAAGGCAATGAGTTCAGAATAAACTGAACCAAAAAGGAGTCATCTATAACTATACCTAATGTCTTCAATCTTGCTGCATATTAGTCATCTAAATGGTATGTTTTTGCATACTCCATGACCCATCAAACTTCATGGTCGTGAGTTGTGTCATTAATGTACCAGCAAGTGACTTATCTGTAGAACCAAAGCGTTCTTCCACAAACTTTAAGTATTCCTTTACATTTTCTATTTGTGGAATAGTAGTCTTGATGTCATTCGCTATAGTCATTCACATAAACATAAGACTCAATCTGTTAGACCGTATCCAAGCTTTATATTTTGACTTCTCTTCTTCATTACTTAAATCAGTAATAGCAGCGGGTTGTTCTTCCAAAAGTGCCAAGTCAAGATCCAACATACCTAAGTGGAAATTGACTTGTTCATTCCAATCAGAGGAGCTCAAACCATTAAATATGGTAACAGAGAAGCTTGTGAATGAAGCAAAATTGTTGTAAATAAAACATAGATATTCATAATCAATTCTATGATAGATTCAAGTCAAACCTCAGAGTATATTATAGAAAACCTTTGGTATAAACTACAACACATAATCATAAATAAATACCACTTTTATCATTATCAAGAAATTAAAATTATTAACCAAACACATATGTCATCTTTAGATAAACAAAATATATTTGGCTTGAGAAATTTAATTTCTCCAATCATACTCACTGATCATAGAATAAATGATCTTCCTTTGGGCAAATCCTAAAGTTCTAATAATCAATGAACGTCATTTATTCATCAATTTGTCTAATTGGCATTTTATGAGTGTCACAAATAAATGACTATTTTTTGCATGATATTTTCATCATTTATTTCAATAAAATTATTTTGGTCACTTTGGTGATTACAACCTAATTTTAATCATACTGTGAAATATAAAAAATAATAATAATATTCATAAGATGAAAAGATGATTCCAGAAGTTATTTTGGATTAACAACTTTGCAAAAACCACACACTTTGGCAAAAAGCAAGTTCATACGAAGACTTTGGATCGATGATTTTGGAAAAAATGAAATTCATACTGCAGACACCACTTCGAAAGCGTTTTATGCTGAAAAGAACGACATCCAAAACATGGCTTTTATAAGAGATAGGTTATTATTTTTGCTTCATACTTTTATCCATATTTTGATACAGCACATTAAACGCATGTAAGACCAGAAGACAACATAGTGACATATATTAAATGCATATAAGTAAAAAACAACACATAATAAATGCTAAAAGAGTGCATCTGGGAATCATACATTGTGAGAGAAACACCAAAGGACAAGGACAACATACATTAAATGCATAAAAGACAAAACATCACATATTAAATGACTAGAAGAGCACATCTGAATCATACATTTTGAGAGAAACAGGGTTTCTTCATGCTGTTACAAGTGCAAAGATTTCAACCATGTAAAAGTTCATAAGCGAAACATAGGTGGAAGACAATAGACTGATTCTTCAACACTCATTATTCAAGATTTGCGATGGAAAAATTATAGATTTCTAAATCATGCTCTAATACCATATGTAAGGAGAAATTGATTTTCTCTACATTATAAAGGATCTTGAAATCAATAATTTTCTTATACCTAGATTCGATGAAGAAGACATGATACCTTATTTTCATAGAAAATGAAATTAGTTTCTCTCCCCTTCTCCCTTTTCTTTTCTCTATACGCTATTTCATATGGATGTTTGAGGTTTTTCTTAAAACATATATAATAGGGAAGAGAGAGAACCAATTTTATGTGTGCCTTTCTTTTAATCTGATACGTCCATCAAGTATCAGTATGTTATTAATTAACAGATGAGATTTTTCTATATTAATAATTTCCCTAATAATATCAGATTGAGTAGTTATATCTGAATGGGAAATTACGAGCTTCAATCCCTAAGTTTTAGGCCATTTGGAAAATTGCCTTGCAATAGTTTTAGCTCAAATTTGGATAGGAGACAAAGGACATCCTATTCTTACTTTCTTTCACTTGATTATTTGATTAGCATAAGCTAAGTCATGTTCTACATATCTGAAGTTCATCCTTTATTTGTTGTATTTTCCAAGTTTCCCTTATATTACCAAGTATTGTTATTTGAAGTTATTGGGTTGTGTACTTATTTTGGTGATTAGAACAAGGTTTTACAACCTTTATTTAATCATAGTGTATTTTTCACATAAAATACTATGTCTATTTTGTGATTAATTTATGTTTATTTTAAATTATTGTTGTTGGTGTTATGAGCGGTATGTTATTTTGAGTACATTTAATTCCTCACACATTCAGTCAAGTGAGGAGAGTATTACTTTGAATTAGTGTTTTGGTAAGCTTCTGCTTGTTCACTCCGATTAAGTGGTAACAAAGTTGTTTTTGTTATCAGTAGTATATTAAGTTTGTTTGAATGATGGGTGTAAATACAAATAAAATAATTTGATTGAATGGTATAAACTACCAAGAATGGAAGGGTAAAATGACAAACATGCTATATGTGAATAACTTGTAAGCCTGTTTTGTGATTGACAGACCTAAGTCTAATTTTAATGAGGATTGAGAAAATCAACATATGCATATATGCAATAGGTTGAAGACAATGTTTTCAACTATGTTGTTAATGAGGCAAATGCTAAATCCTTGTGGAAAAAACTTAGAGAATAGAAATTTTTTATTTGTTCAAATAGTTAATGAATTTGAGATATAAAAAAGGGTCTTCCATATCAGATCACTTAAATGATTTTTAAGTTATTTTGGATAAATTGTTATGGATGTGAAGTAAGATGATGAAGTTTAAAGGCTATAGCTGTTTAATACTTTACCAAATTCTTAGGAGATATTTCGAGTCTTGTTTATTAATTTATCCATTAATGATGTTATATCTATGGAACTTGCTAAAAGTGGTGCCTTGAATAAGGACATAAAGAGAAAAGCTCAAAGTTTTTCATCACAATTTGAGGTTCTAGTTACAAAGAATATGACAAGAAATAAAAATAAGAATAAGAAGGACAACTATAAAAGTTATCATAAGTGCTATGTCAACAAGTGTAGAAAGGAGGAGTTGGAAGGTGGTAATAGGTATAGAATTAATGTGACTTATGAAGATCTCCTTTTGCTCTAGGAGTATGAAACTATTAATCTTGCTTATAAAGAGACTAGTTGGGTTGTTAATAGTTGCACTTTTGAGCATGTTACATCTATGAGAGACATGCTTTCTCTTTTCATTTATGGTAATTTTAGTGTGAAAACTGTAGATAACAAAATGATTGAATGTGCTAGTATTTAAGAGGTCTACCTTGAGACATTAAATGGGCTGAAATTAGGATTCAATAATGTAAAGGACATTCCAAGTGTAAAGCTTAATTTACTTTCAGCTAGTAAACTCTATGATGAAAAATATCATAGTTTTTCTTAGGTGATAGTTGGAAATTATTTAAGGGAGTTATAATTGTTTTCAAAGACAGGAGGCATTTATTTATGTACTTGAATCAAGCCAAGATCATTAAAGATGTTGTACATGTAACAGAGTCTAATGATATCACAAAACTATGACACAGGATGCTTAGTCACATAAGTGAAAAAAGGTTTGAATGTTTAGCCAAAAAGAATATGTTTTTTGGAGTCAAGTGTGCAAAACTAAATAGGTGTGCTTATTACTTAGCAAAGAACTATAGAAGAGTTCCTTTCTTAACTTATTCTTTTAAAAATAATATTTTTATAGTTAGTGCATTATGATGTTTATGGTCCTTTAGTATTCACTGGATGGTACACTTTATTTTATGACTTTCATCAATGATCACTTTAGAAAAATTTAGGTTTTACATCTTAAAGGCAAAGGAAAAAAATTTGATGTGTTCAAATGATTTCTTATTGGTGAAAAGAGATAAATAGGAAAGAAGATAAAATGTATTCTTATTGAGACCTTTTGATTAATATTGCAAATAGTAAAGTATTATGCATCAAAGAGCAACTCCTAAGATTCATAAGTTGAACGACTTGGCTAAGCAGATGAATAAGACATTATTTGAGTGAATTAGATGTTAGCTTACATAGTCAAAGTTCCCACATTCCTTTTAAAGTAAGACATTGATCACAATAATTCATATGATTAAATTTTCACTTACTCATTCTTCGAATACCGATGTCACAGGCATAGATTGCTTTAATAATAATGCATCTTATGGTCACTTGAGGGTATTTCTCTATAAAAATTTTATCCATATTCTAGTAGATGAGAGGTCTAAACAAGATGCAAAGACATGACAATGCATTTTTCTATATTATATCAGGATGAGTTTAGGTTATATTTTATGGTAGTTGAAAAGAAACTTCTAAAAAGTTATGATATGGTGCTTATAAAGGACTAAAACATTGATAATATTATGAAAGAAAAGGAAACAAAAGACAGCTATGATTTGGTTGATTGTGATCCAATTCCTTTGTCTAGTGCACCTGACTTAGATAAGGATATTTTTAAAATGATCGAGTTAATGAGAATCATGATGATTAGCAAGATGTTGATAACATTGATATTCCTCTTATTTAGATTCCTATATATAAGCCTTTTAATGATCAGTGAGATGCAGTATAACTACACTAGAGGTTCCACTAAGGATATCTGCTAGATATTTTTACCCTTTACTGGATACTCTTTAAATGAGTATTATGTTTTTGACAAAAGCAGAAGAGTGATAATTGATTAATTGACTATATTTATATACCCACATTTAATGTATTTGCCTTTTATTTCAAAATCTTAAGGTATTTGTGGTACTTATTTTGCTTCAAGTGTGTTTTTAGGAGATATTTGCCTTCATAGATCAAAAGGAGAAGAATTTGAGGTGAAGTCAGGACATAAAATGCAAGAATTGAAGCAACCTTGGACTTAATCAGTTGTGTATCATGATCGTATAAGTCACTGTAATTATGTGGAGCTTTGAAGATGCTATTTATGCTTTTATGAAGATACACGCTAGTGTATGTGTTTACACCGAAAAATGGGTTCGGCCCATTTTTATTGTTTTGGGCCGAAAATCCGAAGTCTAAAGAGAGCCCATGGTTCAAAGTCCAGAAGAAAGCCACTGACCCTGGCCCATTAAAAATCCAGTGTCCAACAAAGAGGAAAGTAGTAGAATTGGAGTTGGAGTGGGAGTCTTGAAGTCCAAGATAATGAGGAGATAAGATGATAAACTTGATAAAGTTTTGTCCAAATTTTATCTCTATCTGATAGCATAAAGTTTTATCCAAATCTTATCTCTATCTGGTATCTTATCTCTATCTGGCAGGATAAAATTTTATCAGATTGCAAGTTTGATCAAGGCTGGACACCCATTAGGTTTGGCTATAAATAGAAGTTTTGAAGCAGAAAAAAGGATCCAACAGCTCACATATCAAAAGCCTGGCATCCCAGTAAATCTATGAGTTTATTTTTTCGACAACTCTTTAGTTTTTAGCATAGTCTTCTCTTTTCAATTGTCATTAGCAATTTGCCTTTTCTTCATCATTGTGTTTTACCGAATTGTTTATCAATAAAGCAAAGTTCTTTCCCGTTAGATTTTTTTGTCCCTTTCTAGCATGCACAATCGTTTGATTAGAAGTTAGATATTACGAGTCGTAATATCTTTTTTCCTTATTTCCTAGTTTAGAATCACTTTAAATTCTTGGCACGCTCGCAAACACATTCACACCGAAGCAAAGGGCTACATGTTAACCTTTAATCAAAATAAAGGCAAACATATTTTTGGCATGCCCAGTGGGACCACGCAATGATGAAAACATGATCTAGGAAGAGTACTGACATTTCCATCAGTGGAGATGATGATATGGAAATTGTTGCAACAGCAACGCAGGAATATCAACCTCAATCCATTAAGTTAAGTCAAGCAAGCGACATTAAGATCCTTTTAATGGAAGTTCTGGAGGCCATAAAGAAAGCGACAGTTAAAACGGACACTCTCTTGAGCACTTTGGGGAGTAATCAAAAAGAGATTTTGGCTGCGATCAATGGATCTGCCTTGTCAGAGAAAGACAAAAGCATAGGCGGAGGAGGGTCAAGCAAGACACTGCATCAAACTGAATCGCAGGCCAGCAAACTAACAGTGGCCTCGAAAAATCAGTCAGTGGCACCTACGGCCACTCCAACTGAAAGGGAGGAGTCGGCAGTCAAGGCTGCCAAGTTAGGAGAAACTTCTCCTGTGAAGGAGCTCGGGGGGCAATCCACCAGGATTGACAACCCCAACAAGGAGAAACAACCGGTGTCCACCTATCAGCCACCACACAAAAGGGACGAGACACCAAAAGCTATTTTGCCTCCGGTGTCCATCAACAACAAGACCCCTGTTCAGTTCCACAGCCACACTGGACCAGCGACTCAGCCTCATCTTTATGAAGAGGGAATGAGCTCAGGGGGCAATAGGAGTTTGGTGACCAACCATATGTAGGCCTTCCCAAGGGGTACGAGTCACCAGGCAGTTCAGCAGCTAGTGACCATGGGCCAGACAATGTATAGGCAAAACACTCAGATGATGGATCACGTCACCAGGGATGCACTGCGTGAGATTGCCCAAGAGTTATATGGGCCTGGGTTTAATTAAATTGTTCGACCTAAATTTAGGAAGCCTTATCCTGAACTCATTGACAGGGAAGCTTTTCACAGGGCTGTAAAAATTTCAGATTTTGCATTGTTTTCTGGAGAAGAGGGATAGTCCACCATTGAGCGCATAGCGAGGTTCACCACTCAATACTCGAAATTTTCTAGCTACGAGAACTACTAGTATCTACTTTTGAAATTGTTCCCAAATTCGTTAACTAGAGCTGCTTTCTCTTAGTACGTGTCACTACCAAGAGACTCCGTGTTTGGTTGGGCTGACATGACAAGACTCTTCCATGCTCAGTTTTACAGAAGTGAGCCTGAAGTCAGTATCGCGGATTTGTCCAGGCTTACTTAGCGTGTTGGAGAAAAGGAGGACGATTTCATTACCAGGTTCAAGCGAATGAGAAACAAGTGTAGGATCAATATTTTGAAGACTGAGTTTGTGAAGATGGTGCAAAAAGGTTTGGACCTGGAGCTGAGGAAAAAATTTCAAGGCATGGATTTTAGAGATTTTTTTGAGTTGGCTATGAAGGTGATAGAATATGAGGAGCTGCTTAAAGAAGACAATAAGCTGAAAAAGCAGACTATGGGGACTTATTTTAAGGAAGTCCACAATACTGAAGTGGAAGTTGCTATAGCTGTCGTATCTGATACTGGAAGCATAATATGCCCACACCTGGCAAAGATGCCTCCTGGAATGCAGCAAAATGGCGACAAGAGGGAGAACAAGTGTACTTTCGATGTAAGTAGAACGTCTGAAATTTTCGATTATCTAATGAAAATCGATTTTATTTCTTTGCCATAAGATCATGTTTTGCCTACCAAGGAGGAGATGAAGGACAAAGACTATTGTAAATATCATAACGCATGGACTCATTCCACCAACATATGCTAGGCCTTCAGGAACGTGATTCAGAATCGCATCAACAGGAAAATCCTCAAGTTCCGAGAAGAGGTAATGCTAATTTACAAAAATCCATTCCTGGTGCGGTTAGTGAACGTAGCAAGTGTTGACATAAGGAATTGGCTTAACCAAAAAAGGAGGCAGGAGCATATGAATTAAGTGTGGAGGCTGAAAGGGTGGAACATGTGGAAAAGGAAAGACGACCTGACAACTGCCTCCAAAAGTCAGGAGAGAGTCAGTGCACTGGAAAGGATCAGTGACCGGGTCATTGGGAATAACAGGGAAGCTGGTAACCAGGTGATCATCAGCACTGGTGGTCACCCGAAATTTGTTAAGCCACGATGCCCAAGAAAGCTGAAGAATGGATTCGGGTGGAAAGTAAAAGGAAGAATAAAAAGGAAATGCTTACTGCTGCTTAGAAAAACGCTAAAATAAGAAAAAGAAGGTTGCAGCACAAGAAGTTGGCCGAGAGACTTTTCCAGGAAAAAGAAGATCTGGAAACTAAACTTCAAGTTCAAGCCATGGCTCACTTTGTTGAGAAACAAAAGATGCTTAATAAAGGGAAGAAGCTGGCCAACATTACCAAGCAGATGGTTGAGCACTGTGAAGAAGGAATTCAGAACAACAAATTCAGAAGGAAGGCAACGGAAGATGACAATGCGGAGGAACAGGTAAACAGTTACTTCAATGTTGGTGATGTCCCTGTAATGTAAGAGTTGCTTCTGTATTGTTGCCAGCTATTTTTTGCCATGTCGATCCTGATGATGAAGCGGAGGACAAGCCAAAAAATGAAGAAGATGTCTGGGCTGCAAAAGAAGAACAAAATGCAGCGAAAAAATTCTTAGAGAAATCGCAGGAGACTAAGGACAACAAAACTCTAACATTCGACAAGCTGTTAACAGTGAATCACACTAAGCCGCTGTACAAACGAGCTTGTGTCAAGGGGAAGCTACTGAACAGAGTTTTGGTGGACAATGGAGCAGCTGTAAACGTGATTCCCTTGAAAGTGTTATTGGGGCTTGGCAAAAGAGAAGAGGATATCATTGCTATAGACTTAGTGGTGACTGTGGTGACTGGGGACGTGGCAAGAACCTTGGGAGTAATTCTGCAACAAATAATAGTGGGGAGTAAGACGGGTGTGTCTGCTTTCTTCGTAATCAACATAAATGCAAGTTATAAGTTACTTTTGGGCAAAGATTGGATTCACGTCAACATGTGTGTGCCATCTTCCCTTCACCAGTTCTTATTGTTCTGGCATGGCGACCACGTAGAAATGGTTAACGCAGAAAATAATCCTTTCAACGCTGAAGTCAATTTGGTAGACACCTGCTATTACCATGGAGAAACCATACCAATTACTTTTGAAGGTTTGGACAAAGAAGACAAGCCTACGCTGATGAAATTTGCCAAGGACAAGCATTTGTTGCTCCAAGCAACTTGTGCCAGTGAGAAGAATAAAAGCATCAGGCCTTTTAGACCGATGAAAGAAGACGTTGGCCAGTCAGGCCAATGATTGCTCAAGGAAGTAATGAAGGGTGGTCAGTAGCTGCAGGGGCCATCCAGGAAGTAATTTTGCGGCAGGCTAGGAAACAATTAATGGCCAACCATGAAATTGAGGTAGTCGAAGCATCCAAAAGTTACTCTAGGCAAAGGCATTGACTAAATGGTTTTCTAAATAAGTTAAGGGCCACCATAGGGCTTATATTTATAAGCCCAATGGATCAGGGGGCAAAGCAAGGAAAGGAGATTTGAAAAGTGAAATGCCAATAAGTGATATAGAGAACAATGGTGGAGGAAAGAAATAAAGGAGAATAGCAAAGGACCCTTATGGACTTCATGAGGCTAGGGCTCAATGCAAATCTACAAGGGATAAGGAGACCACCAGTGCAGACCAATACATTTGAAATCAAACTAGCACTGCTAAATCTGTTGCAAACCAATGTTCAATGTTATGGATTGGCCAGTAAGGATCCTAACACCTATTTGGCCAACTTCTTAGAGATTTGTGATATGCACAGAAATAATGGGTTGTCGAAAGATACAATCAAAATAGGACTCTTTCCTTTTACATTTAAGGATCGAGCCAAGGCATTGTTGAATTCTCTCAACTCGTTGAATGTCACAACATGGCAGTAGCTGGTCCAAGGCCCTGTTTGGCAATCAACTGATTGCATTAGCTGTTAGCTGATAGCTGATTATATTAGCTGATTTGACCAGCTGATTACATTAACTATTTGATAGAAATATTTGGTGAAATTAACTGTTTATGTGTAAAATGACTTATTAAGACATGACTTTTAAAAAAATATTAGGGTATGAATATTGTATATCTTAGTATTTCGTTGATCATTCGTATAAGAATTTAAAATTTAGATATTTAATTCTAAAAAATTAATTTATAACTAATAAAAAACATAGATCATATAATAATAATAATAATTGGTTACAGTTAGATTATTCCAACAAAATAATTATATAAATACTTTTTATCATCGATATATTTTGATTAATTACTTAATTTAAAATTATTTGACCTCTTAATTTAACATAACTAATATAATTAAATTGTGAATATTAATCAAAATTTATATAAAATTTTGTTGAAATATCTTTTTATTTAATCAAAAATTATTAAATAATTAAATAATATTAGAAAAAGATTAAAAAGTTGTAAACATTAAATTATCAACTTTTAATACATGATCAATAAAACCCAAATGCTAAATTAAGTTAAAGATTAAAATATAAGTATTCTCTAATTATAAATTAGAGATTGAACATTAATATCAATTAGGTATAAAAAAATCAGGTAAGTTGCTTTAGTCTTGCACATTCATTGGGTGTTGTCAACTATGATATAAAATAAATCGAACCATACAAGACAAAATAAAATAACATTGAAATTATTAGAAACCAACAAATACGACCCATCCATCTCAACAAGGAATTTTAATTATCCACGACAAGTTATACTCAACAAGGAAGCAAACATTAGGTTCCAATCTCAAATTCTTGATAGAAGTAGAAGTACAATATGACGAAACTAAAACCCTTATCAACTGTATAATATGAGGCATGACCTCTTTGTTTGTACACCTTAATGTTGCATCCACTGACCCGCTGGATTCTCAGGAAATTGGACACTAAAATGCAGACACTTGCAAACAACTACATACAAGGGCATAAAATCACAATAAAAAGTCCAGATATCCATAATTCCTGCATCTGGAAAAAAGTCAGTACAACTATATATTTGAGCATGGCAGCGTGTTTCCTATATAAGAAATACTATGATTAAACAAAAGTATTGTTTTACTTACCCTTTTCTCTAGCCATAATACATACATGAGATCGCATATAATGTTAGATCCATGAGGTGTTCCAGGTTCGATGATGATGATGATGATGATGATCATCATCATCATCATCATCATCATCATCATCATGATTATTATTATTATTATTATTATTATTATTATTATTATTAT
>JAOQMS010000004.1:34310892-34338185 GCA_027563885.1 Erythroxylum longipes
TATTGTGAGCATAACTCATAGTATACTGAATCAAATTAGATGATCTTGGAGTCATTAGAAACTTAAGACATGGTTGAACAATATTCCAGAGAAAGTGTTGCCTAATTTTTCCATTTACTTTATCAGATTTAGTATGCAAAATTGACCCGTATGTGTATTAGAAGAAAAATCTGAATGAAATTGTTTTGACATTGTTTTGTTTTGGTCCAATTATAAATATACATGGTATTAATGAGGGCTTTGATATCTGAATGACTTGTTGATAAGGATCACAATAAAGTACCCCGGAATTGTCATTGAACATGCATTGTGCATATCTTATATAAGTACATGTGTATAAAGGAACACTTACATTAGTGCAAAAATGTGATATATTGTAAATGTGTTGTGTATGTTTTAGAGGAGCACATCAGACGCCAGTGGGATATTACCGGACCATCCAGGCAATAGCTTCTTGGAGTGTACTGTTAGTCAACCTAGATGAATTTCCTAGGACTTATTAGCTTTAAATTTGTTAAGCTTCCAATTATTGAACTGTTGTGATTGTTTCTAAATTCCAGACTTAAAAGTCCGAGGAGTATATATTTGGGACTATATTGGATGTGTTCTGATTTGTTTGATAATTCTGGTTGTATTATGCTATGTGAATTCTCAACGAAAGTTGAATGCCGGACTTGGGTTCGATGATTATGAAATTTTGACTGTGCTTTATACATGATTATGATAAGTGGTAAATTCTGAATTGATGCATTTCATAAAATGCATGCTCAGATAAAGACGTTGTGACCGAAGTGGCCAGTATCAAGTGCTTGCATGTAGAGCTTTGCTCCGTAATATATGATTTGGCACGTAGACCTATGCTCCGTGATATATGTTTCTGACTGAGCCTAGTGGGACAGTAATTGTATATGTGACAGGCACTCGGTCATAACATTAATAACGACTGTGGAGTGTCATATGCATCTGTATGTGTTTATATCTGATCTAATTTGGATTTATTAAATGATGTGCCATGATAGTGTGAGTATTTGAAATATTCATGTTCTGTATGAATAATTATGAAATATGTGATTTGTGTATGTGAATCCGGTGAAATCATCAATGATGGTTCACTCAATGAGTTCACAAAACTCATAAAAATTGCAAATTGATTTTTCAGGTACGAGATAGAAGACTGAGTGTTTATTCTGAATTAGAAGAACGTTTCAGACTAAGTTATAGCTCAGAGGTCTGTCAGCTGATGTCAGACAGTTATAGCTTTTATTTTGTAGTTTTTGCTAGAACCTGTATGAAGTTTTGTAAATATTCGTCTAATGGAAACAGTGTAGACTTTGTGAATGAATGAAAAGAATGGTTTTCAAAATTGATGACTTCTGATTATGTTAGATGATGTCATATGTAAGTTGGATTTGTTTTTGCTTTAACATGCCATTATCATAGGATATGTACTTGAATATTCTTGAATGTTTGGGTATGTACCTTGTGGTATTGTGATGTTGCACATTCTCCGGCCAAACTACCCCAGAAGACCTGAGAAGGTCCGCCTAGAGGACATCAAGTCCGCTTAACTGACTTTGTCGGCGCTGTTACTATCCTTATTTCCCTGTTTAGCAAAAACTAGGCTTCTTTGACCCCAAGATACTATAAATACTCATTTCTAAGACCAAATTGGGGGTCTGGAATTGAAAACAAGGAAGCATAACAAGGAGGCAAAAAAGAGGAAGAAGGAGGATTGAATCAAGATTGGAAGCAAGCTTATTTTGTCTTCTCTCTCTATCTTCTCTCTCTACCCTGTCTTGAATGTTGATTGTTTTTATGTATTTGGATTCTTTATCATGTGTTGAAACTAAACCCCATTTAGGGTTAGGAATGTAGCCTATTTTGGGGATTGATTTATGTTTTATGGATTGATTGGTGATGAATGAAAGTTCTTGGGTTATATTTATCTTTCTTGAGCTTCATTATTGCTTCTATGCTTGATCACCATATATGCAACTTTAGGAATCATATGATGGACTGAGAGGTGAAGCATGATTTGTGCACTAGGAAGATAAACACATTAGATTTAGAGATAGAGATATCCTAAACTAGTGTGATAACTTATGGTTGCTTGGTCGTAATAAATTTAACTAGTTAGGTTTCACATTGAGAGATGGTAAACAACTAGTTGGGTATTCTTATATGTCTTGAGAGAGAATATAAGTGAATTTGTACAATTGTTATTATAACCTGTCATTCAATCAATTCCATAATTCATCGATCAATCTCTTAAATTGGTGAACCCCAAAGCCCTAAGTCTAAATCATCAAATTTCCCTTGCTTGTTTATTTACAGTCTTTACAATTTATTGTTTTCTCTAATCCAATCATCTGTTAAATTTCTTGTCATTTTAGTTCACGTAATTAGGATTAATTGAATAGTAAGTATTTTAGTCCTTGTGGAATACGACTTTGGAATACTTGATGTGTAACTACTAGGAACGATTCTATGTGCTTGTAGATTTTGTCGACCAATAGGTGTCATTTTTCTACAAGAAGGTCACCTAATTGCATATTTCCATAAGGTTCTTTCATTCTATAATCATTTAATATAGGATAATGATAAAGAATTACTTGTGTTAGTATTAGCATTAATTATTAGGAAACCATTTTTTGTGAAAACTGACCAATTTAGCCTCAAATTCTTGTTATATCAACGCCTCGTTACTAGTGAAAAGTAGTGCCTTCTCATCGAATTACTTCCATTTCATTTTTGTTGTATATGAGAAAGGTGTTGAAAATAGAGGTGCAAATGCTCTTCCTAGAAGTCTTTAGCAAGCTAAATTATTATCATTAGTTATCTCTTTTTAATGGATTTTTTTAATCTTCAGGATGCATTGCAGCAGGACCTATATACAAGGGACATCGTGGTTGATTTATCCAAAGACCCATCCACCCATCCAAATTCCCATATAGCATATTGAAGTTTTATTATTAAGGCTGCTTGGTGATTCCTAATCTTCGCTCTCTTATGGAAAAATTATTGCCTAAATCCTAGAACACTCTCACAACAGGATATGGAGGCCATTTGAAGACACTGAAGCATTTGACAATAACATCTAAAATGAAACAAGAGGTCAAGACATGGGTCTTTAATTGCATGATTTGTTAACAGTCCAAATACCAAGCCTTAGCCCTTGTAAGACTACTCCAACCTATTCATATACCGAACCAAATATGGGTGGAAATTTCTATTGATTTCATTTTGGATGTCCTAAATCTAGTGGTTATGACACAGTTAGTAGTTGTGGATCGTCTTAGTAAATACTCTCATTTCATCCTTTTATCTCATATATATATTTCAAAAAGTGTTGCCTTTATTTTTTGCATGGAGATTGTATGCCTACATAGCATACCAAAATCAATTGTTTCAAATAAAGATATCTTCTTTATCAGCTCCTTTTGGTATGAACTTTTCAAGCTCAGCCAAACACGTCTCACCATAAGCACCGCCTACCACTTACAAACCGACAACCAAATGAAGGTTGTTAATAAATACCTAGAAACTTATTTAAAATTCTTTAAAAGTGAGCAACCAGGTTTGTGGCACAAATACCTCCATTGTGTTAAATATTCATTCAATGCCTATTTTCACACCTTTGCTAATACCTCTCTTTTTAAGTGGTCTACGGGTGAGAGCCTCTAACCATCTTTCCATTTGTTTATGGTGAGACTCACATTATTGAACTTGAAGAGCCTCTTATATAAAGAGATGAAATGCTGAAAATTTTGAAAGAGCATTTACTTAGGGCATGACCTTGAATGAAAGATTAAACTGATTCTAAAAGGCGTAAGCCACACTTTAATGGGGTGATTTGGTCTTCTTAAGGATGCAACCATACCACCAACATTCCTATACCAAGTTGAGGTATCAAAAGTTATCTCCTCAATTATTTAGGCTTTACAAAATTATTAAGCGAGTGAGACCTATTGCATACGAATTGGAATTACCTAAATCTACCTAAATCCACCCTATTTTTCACGTTTCTTTATTACAACTTGCTTATGGATTGCATAAACCTCATATGCCACCACATTTACCCATTAATTCAGATGAGAGCTCAGTTGGTCACTTTCTAAAGTCTTGTCTCATTGATAGGTTAAAGAAGGAGGAAAATATCTTCTTGAGCTCTTACTTCAATGACACGACCTTCGTTCAGAAGAAGCAAGTTGGCATAATTATTGTTCAAGGGTTAGTTCCCAGTTTTTCACCTTAGGGACAAAATGTCTTTCCCAGGGGAGAATGATGATACAACACCACTTTTATTGACTTATTTAAGAAGAAAACATGCAAATGCTTAACAACCTTGAGATTAGGATTTTGTTACTTGTGATTGCATCCACAATTTTAGATTATGTCATTCCATAATGTGAATTTGTTAGTTGTGGTTACATTCATATTGTCAGCTTCTGTTATTCCTATTTTTACGTTTTGTTATTTTAAATAATTTTAGGATATTTCAAATATTAAGTAGGCAAATTTTATTTTTGAAATTGTAAATGTTGTTAAGAGTCTCTCCATTCCACACAAGTACTCTTGTTAGAAATAATTTTTGTTAAGATTCTTGCACATATCATTTCTAGCTCTTCCTACTCTTCACTTATGTGTTTAAATTATTTATGTTTAAGTAATTAGAAATAATTTACATTAATTCTATTAGATTGGATTTTAAATAAAATTTAAGTAGAAATATGTCATCTTTTTAAATATAAGTCTTGTTTGACAATCAGCGGATTGTATTAGCTGTTAGCTGATTCTATCAATGATTAGCTCACGGGGGATTACATCAGCTAATTTGACTAACTGATAACATCAGTTGTTTATTAAAGATGTTTGGTAAAATTAGCTGATTAGTATTAGCTATTTATGTATAAAATGACTTATGAGGGCATGACTTAAAAATATCTTATTTCATTATGAGTAATGTTCTAACATTGCTCTTTCCATTTTCATCTTCGTTTAAAGTCAACATTCTATTCCTAACCTATGACTGAAAAATTATAGTTGGAATATTTGTTAGGAATTGTAAACATAGCCTATGATTGTTTGATTGTATTTATAAAAAAACTAATACTTTTCACTCACATAAAGGATTCGAGTTCAACAAAAAAATTAGGCAACATGGACTGGTAGGGAAAAGGAATATGAAGTAACCATGGTCAGAAAGATAGGAGAATTAGGGAGACTTATAAAAGTAATGTGGGTTTGGTTGATGATTTATGCTAAGTATTCAGACTTATGGTTTTTGTAAGGCAATGCGCTCCTACGTATGTACAACACCCATTAAATTACACTGACAAAACTCATCCATTATCCTTTAAAGAAGTATTAACAAAAAGGGCACAATTGTATTTTCATATATTAAATTTTGGTTGGTAGAAAAAAACGCTCGTGTATAGCAACTTTTTCATTTTCAGTTGGTCAACTAATTAATTAGCCAATTACCAAACAACTTCATTAGTGTTTTGACCTATCAAACAGTCACCTATAATCAATCACACAAAAAAATGATTGATCCGTTGTTAACCAAACGAGCCTTGTATTCTTAACCTACTTAATTTTTCACAAATAGTTATTATTCGACTTTAATTAAAAAACTAAAGCATAATGCATGTTTTGGTTTAGGTAATTTGCAAATTTCGATTAATTTGAATAGAATTAGAGTAAGCTAATGTTAATTACATTAAATAAAAATTTATGGTCTTGACTATATATTTGTTGGCGTTCCAAATATCCAAATTCATCACACGTACACATTTCAAGTTGAGACTCATCAAGAAGCTTAATAACGTGGCAGTTGCTTTCAATTAGTTTTCAGAATATTCATCTTTACTCAGATAGTCCAAAGTCAGCTATGACCGTTGCTTTTGTTTTGTGGTAGGTCAGAGTTACAAGTGTTAAATTGCCATTTGTCTTGTATCCTCCGACTGGCACATCTTCCAAATGTTGTCATGTTAAGCCCAATTCTCGTTGGGCACAAATTAAGGATCTTGTTCGATTGCAAATTGTTATTAATTAATGGGAAGCCATTCTTGGGATGGATTTTAAAAGAAATAAATAGGGTGGTTCCAAGCCTCGGCCCGGATCCAACTAGACCTAAGACAATTTGTCCGAGCTAAGGTTGAATTATTATTTTTTTTTAAAAGTCAAAATAATATAATTTTTGTTACCTGTCAAGCCTTAACTTGGCTCGGATAACATGAGCTCAAAAATCAGAATCAAGTTCTTTTTACTTATTATTCTGTATCTACTTTATCTCATGCGATCTCATTCATATATTTTTTAAATCTCACATATTTATATGAATGAAATCACATAAAGATAGTAAGTACATAATAGTAAGCATAGAAAATTTAGTTCCTAAAAATCGACCCTAAAAAGGGCCATGTTAAAACTATAGTCTCCTTAAGAAATAATAAAAGAAAGTTTAAGTTGTTAAGTAATAAAAAGTCAAAGAAATATTATCTTATTTTGAAATTTTATTTTTATTATTTTAAATTACTAAAAATCACATAATATTCAGACATTTTTAAAAAGAATTATATTAATTTAATTTTTTAATAAATCTATGTAATATTTCTTAAAAATAAATATACTTTGAATTTTTAAATATTTTTTATTTTTTCAAAAAATTTATAAAGTTATTGTGATAATAACGAAATTTCGATAACGATACATAACTCAAATTTCATATAAAATATAATTAAAGTTTGATTTTGATAGAAATTTATGTAATAATTATTTCCTTTTTAGTAAATTGAATAATTTTCGTAAAAAATTTCCAATTTTTGCGTTATAATTTTATTTTAAAAAAATTTATAAGCTACTTATTTCTTTACATTTTACGAATTAGATATTTTCTGATATCAACCTAATCACGACAACCTCGGAAACCTCATGAGTGACCATTTGGTCGCTCGCATGTCGCCAAGTTACAAGATTTAACGGCATCAATTGCCGCCATTAACCGTACCAAACAAGTAATTTAAACTTGGGACGGTCAATTGACGTCCGTGAACGGGATCCGAAGACCGCCCACCCTTTAGTGGACACGTGTCCAGGAGGATGATCTAACAAGATGTTGCGAGATTCGCGACGTACAGCCCCAACTCATAGCTTTTGATTCTGTCCAGCTCAAACACCAACGTGTAAATATCAGTTCCTACGTGGCATCTTCTGGAACATTTGACACCTCCATTTCGTCCACGTCAGCAAACGCAGACTTCTTATCCATTGTCTTGCTCTCTCTCTCTCTCATTCTTCCATGATCAGAAACTTCGGCGACAGTACTTTCTTATCTTCTCTCTATTTCTTACCCCAGTCAACAGGCTTCATTTCTTTTTACCGCGACACGAAGTCAAAAAAATAATTGTCAACTCCTTAAATTTTAACTTTTAATTCTTGATTCAAACTCGTTCTCTGAACTTGGTTTGTAGATGTTGAAGTTCTGGCTGAATCGAGCTCCATAATGGTGGATTACCAAGCTTTAGAGGACGAAGAGGTGATTATGTTCAATTTAATTTCTTTTGGATCAAATTATTATGTTTCTTTGGTGGATTTGTTCTTAAAATCTGCTTTGAAATCGATGTCTACGTAATCGATTCTCTAGTGAGGTGATCTTTTTGTTGTTTCGTAGTTCTGATTTGCGATTGCTGTGGCCATTAGTTATTTTAGTGTTTATGTATATCCAGTATTGCAGGAGACTATGTGGATTAACTGCTTTAGTTGAGATTAGGGTTTTGATGGCTTTGTTAGTTCTCTTCAAGGAAGTTCGTTTATAATTTGAAGAAGAATTGGCCCTTTGTGGATAAGTTAGGATAATATTTTGGTAGGTTACTCTGTTATTGTGGGTTACTTCAAGATATTTTTGTCAAATTTTGCATGGCTGTAATTCATGATTGTATATCAGGTTGAACTCTGTGCATCTTCTGAGGTTTGGTTATCTGGAAAGAAGAGCATCTCCCGGTTGTTTGTTTTAGAGTATGTGTAGTTTTTCTAGATCTGACATACAGAGTGTCTAGATGAAAGTCGATGGCAGTGAGGACAAGGAATTGAGGGACTTGGATCATGGAGTGCAGGATGGCAGCAAGGAAGCTAAAGATGGAGTTATGAGCGAGCAAAATTTATTAGAAGTAGATGGTTTGAAAGGAAATGGCGTCACTGAAAATGTGTGTGAGGTGCATGGCAGGGGTCTTCAGGCCCCAGCTCCATTGCAAATATCTCAGCAACAGCAGTCTCAAGGGGCAGTGGTTTGTTGGGAGAAGTTTCTTCACCTGAGATCTCTCAAGGTTCTACTGGTGGAAAATGATGATTCTACTCGCCATGTTGTGACTGCATTGCTTCGGAATTGCAGTTACGAGGGTTAGTGACTGATCTCTGTGATGTGATGCTCTGGTGCAAGATATTGGAAGGATTTTGGTTCAGAATTATACAAATCATATACTTGTATGCATGTCTGTCAATCTGTATAAATTTGTTCACTTAATCTTCATACATTTATGTGTGATTGATAAGGATCTTCATTTATTGAAACTCTTGATTCCAGAAATTTCTCACTTGTAATGGTTTCTGCTATCATCACACGCAATCAACTTTTCATACTTGTGTAATTTTTAAATAGTATAGAGTGAATATAGCTACAGAACAGCACAGAAATTAACTTTTTTCTGCTAGTCCAGAAAAACTTTGGAAAATGTTTGCTAGTCAACTTGCAGAGACTCCATTATCATGAGCTGTGCTACTGTTAATAATCCCATCCCTGGATCAATCTTGTGTCAAGAATGTTGTTGGCATCTGTGAGGGGTGCAAGGATGTCTGTTTTTAGAATTCGTTCTCCAAATTATGTTAGCAAATGTTTGGGTCGATAAAAACTCAGTTTCAGCATCATTAACTGTTGCATATACCATCACTTCTTGTTGCCTTATTTTCATGTCTTAATCTAGTGATTTTATGTATTTTTTGGGCTACTTTATTTAGTCATTGAAGCAGCAAATGGATTACAAGCTTGGAAGATACTGGAAGATTTGAACAATCATATTGACATTGTCCTAACTGAGGTAGTGATGCCTTTCTTACCTGGCATTGCTCTTCTATCCAAAATTATGAGCCACAAAACACGAAGAAATGTTCCTGTGATCAGTAAGTTTTCCTCTGGGTCAAATAGCTGTATTTACCTTTTTAATAAGAAAATAATGTGAACAGATACTTTTAACTTTTGTTTTCTTGTGAAATGGGTGCAGTGATGTCATCTCATGACTCTATGAGTTTAGTCCTTAAGTGTTTGTCAAAAGGTGCCGTGGATTTTTTAGTGAAGCCTATAAGAAAGAATGAGTTGAAGAATCTTTGGCAGCATGTCTGGAGAAGGTGCCATAGTGTGAGTATACTTTTTTCTTCAATTTTAGAATTCTAGTCTTGGATTTCAAACTTCCTTTTACATTTTGATCTTTTTCTTCCTCTTGGAGGCCTCTAGAAGTGAAAACCCTTCTTTTTCTATTCGTTCATTTTTGTTCCTTTCTGTTTTGCAAATGCAAAATGTTTTCCGTCTCAAGAATGATTCACTAGGGATCAACACTGATTAGGAAACGTACATTTTAACCATGACAGTTATTGTGGCTTATCCTCTGTGCTTTAACATAACCCCTTCCCCAGTTAGATACACCTAAGTGCGTTTTCTACAGTGCTTGATCATTGTTATCTTTTCTTTCAGTCTAGTGGTAGTGGGAGTGAAAGTGCCACACAAACTCAGAAATCTGTAAAGTCAAAGAGTGTTGATAAGTCTGACAACAACATTGGTAGCAATGATGAGGATGATAATGGAAGCATTGGCTTGAATGGGGATGGAAGTGATAATGGCATTGGCACCGGGGTATGATTGAGACTTTCACCAGGAAAATCACTTGTATTATTTATAGCTAGATGAGTTATGGGATGATAGTTATTTAATGGATGTGGTTTTGAAATTATTGATATGACATTTTACTTTTTCCAACTCTAAGAGTTTTTATTAGTTCCACAGGACTGCAACTGGTCTTCTGTTGTTGATTCTCCTATGTTATGCCCTCCAGTTTTAAGTTTATGTAATTGCTGTTTAGTTCATTTCTAATTTTCAATGGTTTTTGTGTTGTGTTAAAACTGATGGTAGTTGTGCACTGTGAACCATGACTGATCTTCTCTGACCGTGCAGTCTACCCATGAATTTTCTCTAGTCTTATCTATGAACTGTAAATGAAGTCTACTATATTTGTAACTTGGTAAGAGGTGATGTTAAGGTTTTTATGGCTTAGAAGTGTTATATTCAATGAGATGCTCCTGCGTTTGTGATTGTCAATCAAATGCTGGAAATGGTGTGTTTGTAGATATTGACTTGATACTGTCTGTCAAGTCTGTCTTCAAGTAATGAGGAAGTGACTGAATTTATGATGATGACTTTGTAGAGCTCTTGGACGAAACAAGCAGTAGAGATTGACAGCCCGTGCCCTTTGTCACCATGCGATAATGTTGTTGAATGTCCAGATAGCACTTGTGCACAAGTCATCCACTCAAATGCTGAATTATCTGGAAGCAAACATCTTCCTTTGACAACTAAGGCTAGGCAATGCAAGCAGGAGGAACAACTTGGTATGCATGAACCTTGATGAATCTTTGAGGTCTTCTACGGCTGCCTGCATAGATCTTAAGTTTACTTCCTTCCTTTTCCTCTTCCTCTTCTCTTTTTCTCCCCCCTATCTGTGAAGTTTATATTTGATATTTTTTTTATTTCTTGTCAAAGAGAATATTGCAACTGGAAGAGACAAGGTGATGGGCATGGCAAGAAATCTAGACTTACAGCTTGAATATCCAGTTGAAGATCCATTGACATTTGTAGGAATGAAACAGAAAGATTTAACTGAGAGAGGATCTGATGAACTCAGTGAGCAACCAATTGAAAAGCAGCCATTAGATCTCAGCTGTGGGAGTCCTTCCAGCAAATTGAAGTGTAAAGTAACAAATCTCACAGGTATTACCGCCAAAGGCACTGATCATCCAAATGACAGCATGAAATTTAAGGCTTCAAACAAACAAAACAAGATCCCAGATGTTAAGAATAAAGCCATCTGTGATGATAAAGATGCGCTGACACTTGGGCTCAGCCTAAAAAGACCGAGAGGGGTCGAGGATATTGGAACAACATTTCCCGAAGACCGCAATGTTTTAAGGAGGTCATACTCATCAGCATTTTCAAGGTACTGGACAAGCATGAAGAACCAATTTTAAATTCGTAAACAGCTTGAAAATCCAAAATAATTTGGGTCTGCTTCCCAACTCATGAGTAGTCTGCATTTATTATTTATTATGATTGCAGGTACAATTTGACTTTGAATACAAATCAGGCTCCTGGGGATGCTACCAGAAAAGGATCAGTATATGATCTCCAATCTCATTCTTGTGGTGATCATCCTTATCAGAGCTCAAATGTTGGAAGCAATAACATTGATACGGGCTCCGCTACAACTAACACTTTTAACCGGACAGTTCTTGCAAAAAATAAGCCATCGGTAACATCTTCTTTCAAATGCTTGCATCCAGCTTTTACTTTCCAGTCTATGAAAGGTGATATTCTATGTGCCTCTCAGCAAATTGTTCGAGAAAATGATGGTGATCTTACCGGTGCTGAAGTGCTAGCTGAGTCAAGTGGGGTTCATCACGAGACACAAATCTGGCACCATTGTGATTACCATCATCTGCACCAAAGCACTCAACAGAACCAGCTTCCCCTTGGCTTGGCTGATTCATCATTGAACAAATTGGCTGCACTTGCTCCACTTTGCGGTTCATCCAATGTGTTATGTGGGCCTGCAGAAGGTAATGCAGGTAACTACAGCATCAATGGAAGTGCCTCTGGCAGCAACCATGGAAGCAATGGCCAAAATGGGAGCAGCACGGCTGTAAATGCTGGAAGAACGAATATAGAAAGTGATAACAGGATCGATGGAAAAAGTGGCAGTGGCGATGCTAGTGGAACTGGGAGTGGAAATAGAGTAAATCAAAGCAAGTTAGCTCAGAGAGAAGCTGCTTTGACAAAGTTCCGACAAAAAAGAAAGGAGAGATGTTTCCGGAAAAAGGTAATGCAACCAAAGTAATCTTCCTATCACTGGTTACTGGATAGGGCTTTTGTCTATTTTTGGCTTATCCTATTAATTATAGGCGGCGCTTATACGGGCAGTAAATATGACTTTGTGACAAATGTTAGGGTTATGGTCTTTGCATGTGAGAATTCTCAAGTATGACGCACTTGTACAATCAGAATTTCATTTTGACGTATAAATGCCAATTTCATCTTGACATAAGGATCCGTTGGTTTAACTTCTATTTAGTTGCTCCCTGTAACTTCTACAATGAACAATGGAATCATAATCCTTCTTCAGAATGTGTATACATACAGAAAAGCTTGTATAATGTGTTAATTTTTGTGCTTTACCCATAGATTAATTGCATGATATAATTGAGGCTGGTTGATGACGTTTGTTAACATTATTCATAATGGCCTAATAATGTTCTTATTTCAGAGCAGAATTGGATAGGAGTTCCCGATAATATTTTATGACTCTTCTTCGACTTCTTTGATTTGCAGCTCTTTGTTTATCCTGCATGTCAAATTTGCATGTCTCAAAGACTAACTTGGATTGATGACTACTAGATCCACGTTTTCAGTGCTGTTTACTGTGTGTTTATGGTCATTTGTCAAGGATTTTGAGATCCTATGTTGCTTGTTTCCTCAAGTCAGCTTGACATGTGGATGAATTTGACTTTCCTTTTGTTTACTTCTTTTCTCCCTTTTTTAAGTTTACAACATTATTTTGTCTCAGATTGCTTGTTCCTAACCTACAGGATCAGCAGAAGGTACATATATTAGCTTCTCTGCTTATTACATGTAAGCAGTTCTTCATGAAGTGGGCTCTTGATACCCCGAACATGCCACTCTCCACTCTCCTATTCCTTTATTTGTGCGGATCCCCTGGAGTGGACTTTGCTTTATTATTACAATTGGGACAGTTTTCTGCAAAGGACATTAATCCACTGGAGATTGTGTTATTATCAGATCTGTTTGGTTAATTTGCTTTTCCTTTTATTTTTTAATTTTCATTTCTTCACATAACAGCAGAAAAAAACTAAACTTTTATCATGGCAACTCAGGTTCGGTACCAAAGCAGAAAGAGGCTAGCAGAGCAACGACCACGGGTTCGTGGCCAATTTGTCCGTCAAAAAGCTAAAGAGAGCCGAGTCAAAGCAATGGACAGCTAATTTGACCCCTTTCATGTGATAAAAGAATCCACATTAGATAGTGTTGTGTTGTCATGCTATTTGAATCGACAAAAAGACGACCCTGAACTGTAGTTATTCCTTTGGACTTTGATTGCTACTTGACTCTTATGAACTACAATTTACCGGAAGGTTGCCCACCTTGAAAATGGGTGTCTTTTCATCTCAGTCACGCCTTTCCTGGGGTTTGATTAAACACAAAAAAACAGCATTTTGATTGTGAAAGACCTTTAATTGTTCATGTAGATAATTCATGAAACTGTTTGTCACGTAAGATGCTGTTTTTGTACCTTTTCTAGCGTCCCAACACGAGGTGGGGAATCCAAAGGGACTTTTCAGGAGACAGATCGTCATTCAGGGATGGGGAAACAATGAGCAGTCAATTTAAATCCACTATTGACCAACTATTTCACCATTTTGCTTTGAGATTGGGTTAGGGCTAACTAATCTTATGACATTACCTCTCTTTTTTAAAAAAAGAATTATTACCTCTATATTGAGTTCCCCCTTGTACTCAAAAGGTGGAATCACTCATCACAGGCGCCCTCAGACCTCTACCTGACAGAGTAATAGAGGGGTAAATTACGATTTAATCTCACTCAATTCTTCAAAAAGTGAGCTTTATGCCCGATGCGTACAAGGAACTACTATATTAGATGAAACTTTCATATTATCGCTGCCGGGACTCAAACCTAAGACCTTGCACTCAACAACCTCCCTGAAGATCAGTTGAGCTACCCACTTTTATGATTGATTTATCCTATACTATGCATGTTGACATAGTTTTGTTGGTGTGTGTTATCTTACATCAAATATGTACTAAGGAAGTCTTGGGTTTATAAGAGGATGGATAATTCTTATTTATTAGGCTAGTTTTTTTAGTTGAGGGCTCAGTCTATGATAAGTGGTATCAAAGTCACCATTGAGGTATTATTGTGTGGTATGGGAATACTACATTGGATTGTCCACTGTGACCCCTGACGAGGATGTCAGGAATTGAACTGGTAGAATCTAAAATTGTCGTGTATTGTCTTATATCATATATGAACTATGAAAGTCTTGAGTTTATAGAAGGATTAATAATCTTCACCTATTAGGCCCTTCTTTTTAGATTGAGGCCCCATTCTATGACAAAGAGTATACCATTGACAGCAACAAAGAGTACAACTGGCAAATTTATAATGTTTGTCTACTAGTTATATATGTCTATATTCCTTCCGCGTGAAGGAGTCTTTTGGGCTGCAGAAAAGCTGAGGTTTTGGATTTGTGCTTTGAAATGAAGTGAATGCAAAAAATATATTCTTTCTTCCAAATGGCCATATTTTTCCTTCAGAATTTCACAACATGGAACTTGGTTTCTAAATGGAGGAAAAACACCTTCAGGTACTTTTGAAGTCATGTCATTCTCATTACAGTTTCAACATGAATGAAATAATATAAAGTGGCACAAGCACTGGACAGATTTCTCAGGAAACCATCCCATGGTTCAGATCATGACTAATCACTTCGCTTTAACACGTGATAAAAGAAAGTAGGAACATGAAATGAGTGTGGGAGGAGAAAATTGAGCGAGATCTTTGACTTTTGGGGTTTGATCTTACCAACGAGTGAGCAGAGCATTGTGCAAACCTCAACTTCTCTTCTGGTTCACATTTGTTTAGTATACTAAACAGTATATATTCATAATGTCAGGTCACCTGATTTTTGTTTTGATCATAATATTAGAAAGGACAGGAGTAAGATATATGCAATTATAGTGTTTCTGACCGTGTTGCATTCGAGATTTTTCACACCGACTAATGGATTGAATTCTGGTGAGACTCTACGTTTCTCGGAGTAAGAATTATGGGTTTAAGCCAACTGAATTAATGCAATATGTTGATGTTTAAGTAGTAATAAGACCATTAAAATTTTCATTAATCTTTCATAAAGAGGGTAAGCCTTAAAGCAATTGATAAGGTTGTTTTTCTGTAACCTTAATAACGCAAGTTCAAATAATGAAAATAGCTTTTTATAAATATATAAAAAAAAAGTTGTGTATATTATGATCCTCTCCAGACTTTTGCAAAACAGAAAATTCTGTGCACTGATACATTAACTTTGACTTTTTTCATATAAATTTATTTAAATATATTTTTTATTAGTTATTTGTCAAATTTTACATCTATAAAATTACACAACCTATTTAAAGGATTGTGTGATGTCATCTTTAGAAATGTAAGTTTTAGTAAAAAAAATATATTATGTATTTTTTTTAAATATTCTAAAACACTCATTTTCTCGTAATTTTATAACTCAAAATTTATAAAAAAATTACAAATTGAGCTCAAGTAAATTCATTGTCATTTCTAAATTACTCGTTACATAGTCATTAATGTAATATAATTAGAGATAACAATTTAAAATTATTTTATTTTTTGAAAAATTTAATTTAATATTTTAAATTTCAATTTAATTACTAATTTTTAAAATTTGTATAAATTAAGTCAAATTTATATCTCTATCTCTATTTTTATTTCTTTGATAATTTGTAATAATTTTTGAAAATTATAATTTTTTAATTCCTTAATTTCTTAGCCGAAAACATTCCTTATAGTAGTGTTTTCAAAGTCAACAAATTAGATTTAGTTCATCAACTTAATCAGCTGATTAACAAATATAATTATCAACAATTTGACATAATTGAACAGCTAAAACCTTTCGATCCATCAAAAAATGACTGATAAATCTTTTATCATACAAGGCCTATATCTTATTAAGTACCATTTATAGTTAGACAAGTGTTTAGTCTTGTATTTGATTCATATTACACACGCTTCAATTAGTCTTTATAAAGGTGTATTAAAAACATAAATAATAGAGGAGAACCATATAAAGAATTCTATTTTTACTAATTTTAAAATAAATACAGAAGTTCATAGCCACTAAAACAAAAAATAATAAATGAATAAATGAGATAGAGATAAGGTTTTGAAACCAAGCAGCCAAGTAAGTGCTCTCAATCATCATTTAAAAGAAATTATTAGAGATGTAAAAGAAGGGCTCGGCTCGATCGGTCCGGCCTCATTATAGTCTAGCCTAATTTTGTCTTAGGTTGACTGAGTTATGAGTGGGTCACGGCCCGGCTCGGCCCGGCCTATAATTTGACAATTACTTATAAAATGATGTCGTTTTAGAATTTTTTTATAAAAAAATGTCCAGCCCGCTCATGACTTTTCGGGCCATAAATCGGTCTGTTCCTGACCCGACTCATTGACATCTCTAGAAATTATTACAAGTCACAAATATTAAAGTTTATACAATTAATATAAAAGAAAATTAAGAACTTTGATTTTTAAAATAATGAATTTTATGATTAATATTAATGTCATTGTTTAGTTAAAATTATTATGTACAGCATTATGTTAACATAACACATTAAAATATGTTAATACTTAACATTCGGTAATTGATAAATATTTTAGTTGAAAAATAGAATTTGTAATCAAAAGTAAAAATGCATTGTAAAATGAATTAACCCTTTTATTTATACTATAAATTGTCTTTTTTTAAAAATAGATTTAAACTTAAAAAAATCAAACATAACTAATGAAAGAGCTTTTTGGTTTACTTATGTTTTTTTATTGTGGTTTTTAGTTTTAGTTTATAATTTATGTTTTTTAAAATAAAAACCAAAAACTGTTTAATTGTTAATATCAATGTTATATTTTTTATTACCGGTAATAATCACATATTAAAACTTAAAGATCAATTGTTTTTAATTACTTAATTTATTTTAAACTCTTATATAATATTTATTAATAAATTTAATTTATTTTATTTAAATAAATAGTTTAAAATTTTAATTTTTGTATAAATTAATATTTATTTTAATATTATTTAATTAATAAATATAGAATTATTTGAATTTTATAGTTTGAAGATATTTTATATTTAATAATTATTATATTTATTTATTTATTTTAATTACAAAAATAAAATAAAATAAAATTGTTCATAATTTTTATTAATAATTAATTGTTATTAATTAAATATATAATATCAAATAAAATTATTCATAATTCTCGTTAATAATTAATATATTAGATAATTAAATAATATATATTTAGTTGATAATAAATCATATTATTAAACAATAGAAGTAGAAAACAAAAACTATAAACCAAACACAAAAATTAAAAATTCAATATAAATTTAAAATAAAAAATAAAAACCGAAGTTAATAATAATTTCATTTGGGTCCTAGTCCTAGGTTATTGGGCTAATAAGGTCAGAATAGAATTCAAAGACATAGATTTCGAGAAATAAGTATAGTTAATGTCACAAAGATTAAGATGAACATGTCATGTGTACTATGTACGTTTTCTAAAGTACAAATACAAAACATCCCATAGGCACGTGCCCTCCACATATACAACTACCAGTCACGCATCATAGAATTTCGGTTTCGATACCCTCGCACGTGCGCCGGATCTGTCCCCAACTAACTTTCTCAACCAATTTCCTTCTCCCAACTAATCCACCAAACCCCATTTGCTTTCCCCTTTCACAATGTACTATTTAACTTGTAATAATATCACCTTTAATTTGTTTGATTTTTATTAAATAAATATTGAATTTAAATATATCAAATTGAAAAAAATAAATAATAAGCTATAAAAATAAGATAATAAACATGTAATTAATAACCCTTATGATTTAATAATCACAATAATAAAATTCCTTAATAAATGTGTTTCAACCTATTTAATTCTCTAGAATTAAAATTTCTTAATTTTAATATTTTTAAGCAAAAAAAATTTAGTATTCCACTTATTTATCTACGTTCAAAGTGATAAAATATTAGAAATTATAAAATACGATCATATCAGTATTGATGTGCCGAATTTTATCTCGATTCTTAAAATTAAATACGTGTTTAAAAATGAGAAATTGTGAAGAGTATTATAATAAAGTTTTTAAGGTTTTTGATTCCATGTCCATCTTTTGGAAACAACTTCTCTACAAATTAGGTGTATAGTTGCGCACTATATTAGACCTCTTCAAATCTCAAGTAACAACAAAATTTTTACCAAGTTGTTATTATTGTTATTGTAAAATCTCCGAGACTAGACATAGATTACCCTTTTGATTTTATAAGAAGTAAAAGCCTTAAACATTGTCTATTTCTAAATTTACCCATCACTTATGCCTAATTTAGAGTGATCTAATAATATGTACATAATATAATAAACGGAATATAAAGAATCGTGATCAATCCAATTTTGCAAAGCTTCGGAATTTATTACCGGTTAGAATCTGATAAATTCATACGTAATATAAATTATTAATAATAATAATAATAATAATAATACAAAATATCAACCTAAATTACTTAATAGTTTTATTTATTTTATCGTTATAACTTTTTCTGGGGGGGTCAAAGTTGGTATTTTAATTTTAATTTATGAATAGTGGTTGAAGGCTAATGTAAGGCTAACGTGTATCCAACCAACAATCAATAAAAAATTTCCTCTCTTGTTCTTTGTTTTTGTCGTCATGTTAACAAACGAGGACAAAAGTGTCATTTCAACTTGCGATCTACAACCATAATGCGTTGGTCCCCATAAGTGAACGAGTCTGCATGAAAATGGCATTTGACGATGGATTGCCCTTTTAGCTTTTTGGGACTATTTCTCTTTTGATAAATATAATAAATTATTTTATTAGAAAAATGGATTTAGAATTAAAAAAAAGTTTAAGCATCAATTTTCCTTAGGTCGACACGACAAGTCGTTTGAAACGTGTAGAGGAGTCAAACGAGAAAAACTAGACAGTTAGTTGGCCTTCACCATCACCTCTTTCTCTTTGGCTTCTCAAATCTCAACTTTCGCAAACCAAAGCTTAACCAAGAGAGAAAAAGCAAAGATGATGGATATGTATATACATACATATCTATACACACGCACATACATATATATATATTGTTGATAAATCCAAACAAAGAAGAAAAGGTATCAAGACACAAGGGATAGAAAAACTTTCTGACACCATGAAAGAAAAAATCTGAAACAGTTGGTTTCAGAGCCTCCATTTTTCTTTTTTTCCTTATCTTCTCCAACTTTTATTCAACTAGTAATGTGAAAAAGCTGCCTCAAGAGTCAAGACTTCTACTTTGCAGAAGCTTCAAAAGGTTCAACGACCCTCCTCTCTGTGTATTTCATAAAGGGTACTGTCTAAAACTTGAAGCCATAATATTGGAACTGAGGATCCAATATGAGGTTTCTTTTTCTGGTAGTTTTAAGCTCAAGAAAACGAAGAAGAGAAAGGCGGAAACTAAAAAGACAAAGTCTTTGCTATCTAGTAATATGAACGTTGTTGTATGTGTGTATATGTTATAGAACTGGTTAAATTTTTTGTGTTTTTCTAAGGCCAAGTTTGTTGCACTCTTGTGCCATCATTACTTCTTTGGCTTCTTATCAGATTAGTTTCTTGTCGAAGTTCCTGGGTCTGGAATGCAGATCACATCTCTTGTTCTAATGGGGTCCTTTGGAATCTCATGAGCTCCTTGGTTTATAGCAAATCTTTCTTTTCTTTGAATTCGTTTTATGGCATATGTTCTTACAAGATGGGATCTCCAGGATTTAAATGCTTTTCACAACCCTTTATATCATCAGTTCATGTCTAATCTCTGGTTCCAAAGAGTGTGGATCTTTTCTGCGTACTTCTCTTTTTCATCCAGAGGAACTCTTTGGTTTCATAGCTCTTTCTTTCATTAACATGTAGGGAGTACTACCGGTGTATGTTTTCTGATAGAGCTTATTTATCAAAAATTTTCCTTTCCTTGTTAGTAAAGGGTGTTGTTTCTAGTTATTCTTTTGGCTAGTCTCCAGAGTTTGTAAATTTGCGACGAAAGTGGTCGTCAGAAGAAGATACATTCTTGGCCGAGGAGCTTCAAGCTTGGGAAAGTGAAACATTCAAGTTCTGAGGAAGCGATGCTAAATATTCTGGTGGTTCAGATTCATTTGTCTCTTGCTTAAGTACTACTTCTTTGGAAGCAAGCCAAAGGACCAGAAGCAACCAAAATGGGGCATCCCTTAACTTCCACAGACCTCGTAATTGGCTGTGACCTCGTAATATGTGTAATTTGAGCTGCTGCTGGCGAATAAAGTTGGAGATAGCAATTTATGTTACTACTGTATTTCATATCAAGTCTTTCTCTTATTAGTTGGATCAGCAGGGGTTTACTGATGAACTATGAGATAGATTGAATAGTTCTGAGTTAAAAAGGACTTGTAGATTAGTTCAACAACTTCAGCGTTAGTGGCGAAGCCTGACAACAATTTCCAAAGCTTATTTATTGCCACAATGCACCCCCACTGCTCATCTAATTCTCAGTATGGATTGGTGGCAACCTGAAATTTTCTAAATGATCTCTATACATCTTCGCGATAATCTACAGGTGTAAGCGTTCTGGGAATTTTGTTGTTCAACGTAATGGGAAATGTTTCTGGTTGTGGATCCTGGAAGGTGTTTTATATTGGACATGTTATTGATTCAGCAATAGAAAGGATTACTTAGTTTGAAAAGATTCAGTTTCTGAAATGTATTGCCCTTTCTCAAAGGAGGGTGCTATTAAGATTGCTAGCCTTTGCAATAGGATTTGAGATTTTTGTAGGTATTAAGTTTTAAAGATGGAAGTTCAATGGCATTGCAAATGAACGAAAGTTTATCTGTAGTTCTATCCATGTGGTGATAGTTTCTTTCATTTTAAACAGCAAGCTCTTGAATCTTACTATGTTCTTCACCTTTTCATAGACATGTACTTTCTGCACTTCTGCTGTTATAAGATTTAATTCATAGTGCTTATTTATGTCCTTCCTCTTTGTTGCATTTGGACGCAAACTAACTGAACCTGAAGGGAGAAGGAATTTCTGAATAACTTACATGCATGAATCTGTGGTTATATATTTAGCTCTTTTTCAATTTTCTGAACTTGGTGTTGACTTCATAGATGCTGGTGTTGTTAAATCCGCTCAGGAGCAAAAAATGCTGATTATAATGGGTCAATCAGCTACCTAAAGTTTGGATGGCTGGTTGTGACATAGTGAGATTCATTATACTTCTTTTCTTCCTTCATTTCAGTTTAGACTCATCTTCTCAAATTTTCCATGCAGAGCAATGCCGCGTTGAAGAGGTTTGTTTTTAGCTTTCCTGGGTCGAACTGCTCCTGCCGATTCAGAAGGATGTTGATGATCTTCTGAATCAAGTTTTACCTCACTTCAGTTCTGTGATAATCTGTTGGAATTCTCTCTGAGCTGGGGCTCAATAAGATTGACACAATGTCCTCATGTTGAATTTGTGAATCATTCAGCATTGATTTTCATTGACATTGGGCTTACTTAAAATCAGAAATGGAGATCAAGGAACCAGACAGGGTTGTTGTAGCTAAACCAGTAGCCTCCAGGCCTACATGCTCCAATTTTAGGTCCTTCACAGAGTTGCTTGCAGGTGCTATTAATGCCTCACCTCCAAATGTTTGCTCAGAAACTACAGTTCCAGCCATTAGACCAAAGACAGTGAGGTTCAAACCAATGGCCAATCGTGCAGCAGCTGCATTGCCTTCTTCCCAGGTTTTCTCAGTTCTACTCACTTTCATTACTGTTAAATACTGATTGTCCACTGAACTTTATGATTTTTCAACATTTCAGGCTGAACCCTCTGGAACAGCAGCTTTTGATACATCTGATAGAGTTTCAAAATCAGACTGCAAACCCACAATCATATATAAACCTCAGGCTAAACTTGTATCCAAGAAAACTGTCTCTCTCCTGGCAAATATGGTTAGTAACTAGATTCCACTTGCAATAACCTGACACCTTTTATACTTGTTTCTTCTTTTTTTTCTTTTCTTCTGTCAATCTGCTGCCACTGCTCCTATATCTTTCTAGTAGCATTTCTTACCAGTGCTGGGTTATTCCATTTCTTGTCATACATGTCCTGTTGGGAACCACCTGTCCTGTTTGATAGATATTGAAAGCTATGACCTTGCATTTCCAGAAAAATCGGCTTTTGGTATCCTAAAGTGCAAACAAATTGTTTCGTTCTGATCAGGGAAACTTTAGCAGGAGTCAGCAGCACCATGCAGTGGCATCAGTTGACACTCGTGTATGGAAAACAAGTCAAGCAAGGAACAAATTTGCAACTCAACACGCCTTGAATCTTCAGAACATTCCATCTCGTGCAGAAACTGAACAGACGACTGAGTCGTCAAGGTTAGTGTCTCACTCTCAGAATCAGGAAGATGATACAAAAAGTTCAGCACCAACAGCAAATACAGATAGACCTTCTTATGATGGTTACAACTGGAGGAAGTATGGGCAAAAGCAAGTGAAAGGAAGTGAGTACCCGCGAAGTTACTACAAGTGCACTCATCCGAATTGTCCGGTGAAAAAGAAGGTTGAAAGATCATTTGATGGGCAGATTGCAGAAATAGTCTACAAGGGTGAACATAACCATCCAAAGCCTCAGCCTCCTAAACGCAACTCATCGGGAACACAACGGCTGGGACTTGTCTCAGATGCCACTGCTCAAGACACAGATGCACCATTATGGAGTAGTAACATAAATGAAGGTTCTGAAAGTAGAGTTGAAACACAGAACGAGACAAGATTGCCCAGCACTTCCACTTATCAGAGTAAACCTCCTCCATCTTTCGATCCTGCTAGAACCGGTTCAACGAATGTCGGTGCAGGAAGTTCTGACAACTCGTTCGGTCATAGTGGAGAATGTGATGAAGCTAGCAAGGGATTGGAGGACGAAGATGATGAACCTAGAAGTAAACGAAGGTACGATCAAAGCTGGTTTCAAACAACTAGTCCATCCAATTTAATCTGCTACTTATTCGCAGCCCATCGCAGGTTTCTATATGTGTGTTCGGCAAGAATGTTGCTTTGGATTGATGTCTCCGTTTTCTTTCAATGTTGTATCTTTATTATGCTACTATAATCTAATCAAAACTCATCAACTTTTCGTACAAATAATGATTCTTTATAAGCTTTTAATCTTTTAGGAAAACTGAGAATCAATTTACTGAAGCTGGCATATCAGAGAACGGTGCAACAGAACCCCGTGTTGTGATGCAAAGCTCGACGGATTCTGAGATCTTGGACGATGGTTTTCGATGGAGAAAGTACGGGCAAAAAGTCGTGAAGGGAAATCCGTACCCCAGGTTTGAGTTCAAGACTGTTGTTTTGTTCTTGTGTAAAACTGAAGCGGCATTCTTCAGAATTTTTCCTGATAGCAAATTCTCCAATTCCTTTGCAGAAGTTACTACAGATGTACAAGTCTCAAATGCAACGTAAGGAAGCATGTAGAAAGAGCTTCTGATGATCCAAGAGCTTTCATTACGACATACGAAGGGAAGCATAACCATGATATGCCTCTTAAGAGCTCAAATTCTGAAGTATCTGAACCTGACTTGCAGAAACCATGATTTCAACCATGGAGTGAACTTTATATCAACTGTGTGTTTCAAAACAGGCAGGTTCCTGTTGAGTGGTTTAGATTATGAAAAGCCACGTTATTTTCTTTTCTTCCTGTCATTATCAGCTGCTGACTTGTCCATCTTCCAAAATTTCCAGTTATAGCAGAATAAGTACATCAGATAGTTAATCTATTATGTGATATGTACCCAATCTTTAGATTCCTACCAACTTTCTGGAAGTGTACAACAATTTTCAAGCACTTATAAGCATGTCATTTGATCATTGACATTACTTCATCTTTCCAGATCATCAGATGCGACTATTTCTTGATTATCCTCTTACCCTTATCAAAGCATAAAAACTTGCCAAAACCATTTCCAGATTCTATGATCTTTTAACATGGTTTCAGAGTTCTGTAACGAAGAAGTCGAGAATCCCTTTAGCTTTTAAATTTTTCTTCAATTTTTCATAACAACAGCCATAATTACCTTCACTTCACAGCTACTGTTTAAGCTAATTAAGAAGTTATGCTAAAGAGAAACTCCACATTTCTTTTCAAAGTGTTAATGGAAAGTTGATTAGGATAAGTTTTCTATATTAACTCAGAATTAATACCAAACTGTATAAATTAGTTTCCACACTTTCTGGTTAGTCACACTCAATCATGGAAAAAACCAAAAGGAGAGGGTAAAGACCTAGAGAAAAGTTTGGTAAAGGTCAAAACCTTGTCGTCGTCCCCAATGTAGCTCGTGATGCTCAGGGTAAGCCAAAGTTTGAAAAATCAGATCCAAATTATTACGTTAGAGGATTAAAAAGTTTAACTACACGATAAAATAAAAAATTGAGATATAATTGAAAGAAATTGTTTTTAACTATTTAAGAATTTGAAGTTTAATTGAAAAAAAATATTAAATAAAAATTAATTGATTTATTTTAGTTTATAAAAATTTATTAATTTACGAAAATTGATCAATTAATTAATAAATTGAGTTATTAAAATAAATCAAACAAAGAAGTTAAAATCAACCGAAAGGTTAAACAATTAAAAATTTTTACGACTAAACTGATTGAGTATATAATCATTGGGATAAACCCATGATAAAAAAGACACGCAACTCTTTTATGTTTAATTTTTATTTTATAAAAAAATCTTATTATTTTTTGTGGTTAAAAATAATAATAAAATAAAAAGAATATGAGTATCGTACATAAATCAATCAAATACTATTTATATGACGATCTAATACAGTTCTTTAATTTGAATTGAATTAATTAAATTTAATATAAACTAATAATTTATTATAATTATCTTAAATTATTAGTTTAATTCAAATTTAATATATCTAATTTAAAAGTTAAGTTAATTTAATTCAAATTTAACATTTCTAATTTTAAAGTTAAGTTAGATCACTTTGTCAGTAGCATTTGATTAATTTGTATAAGACATTAATATCAAGTCTTTTCCATTACTATTTTATAACCAAAATTTAAAAGAAAGAATTTTGTAAAAAAATTAAAATTAAAAAGAATATTTTTCAAGAATTTTAATTTAAAAAAATTTTAAAAAATTAAAAATATTTTTCTAGAATTTTAATTTTTAAATTTTTCCTAAATTAAAGAAAATGCACATATCTTTTTTCCTTAATTTATTAATTAACTTATGGGGTACTTAGTTGAGAAGAATGACTATTCCATTACTCGTCTATTCCTGGTAACAAATTGTTACTTGGTTTGGTTGAAAAAATTATACGGAATAGATAATCCTAAGGTTTAGTTACTCTTGAATTTGCAGAATATCTAAAGACACTCCTCCCCTATCTTTAGCTATTCTTGGAATGGTAGTTGGAAATAATAATAATAATAATAATAATAATAATAATAATAATAATAATATAATTAGAATAAGAAGAATGTAGATATTAAAGACTATAATAGATATTTTGATTTTATTTGTTAATTATGTCATTCTAAATTTATGTTTTCAAACTAAACATTGGCATACATCATCTTTAGAAATTCTTACAAATAAACAAAAGTAAGTAATACTCATTTCATTCTATTCTTCGTCTATTTTATTTCTAAGAATAACTATTTCATTCCCTATACATTATAGCACGTTACTCAAACACCCTATAAGTAATCAAGACTGCATTTAAATCTGCGATACGGTGGAAATAACTACTTATTTACCGCAATTTTAAACACAGTTATATGTTTGGATCTACAGTAAGCAACTGGAGGTTGGAGAAAAATGCGGTGCTACCGCAGAAATCAATAAACAGAAAGAGAGTTGCAGTAAGAAAGAGTGCATTAAATTAATAGACTTTTTAGTTATTTTATCTCTTTTCAGCAACAGCAACTGCACTTGCCAAACACCTATTTTCACGTTTCAACAGTTACCAAAACAACAATCTCAAACACATAAATACTTATCATTTCAGCAGGTTGTTAACCGTCATCGCTTCTCTAAACTAAACCTAATTATTGTTAGTATAAAAGACGATCATTGATATGCATACTTCCTATTTAATCAATGTTTCTATAATATTTTATGGTAAAGTCATGTGACAAATCACAAAATCATATATTCATTAACTCTCTATGTTAATACAAATCCAATTAGTAGAATAATTTCTCAACAAAGAATATGGGAATTCATTCTTTCATAATCTTAAGATGCTCATCTAACACTTTCATATCAACTTTGTTTAACCAATTCAAACAAAATATGCGGGTTAACTCATCATTAGCTGTAACTCATCCTCAGTGGGCTCCATCTAACTTCATCATCTAACTAAAACGTCCATCAAGTACTAAACCCTTTTGACTGGTCCGTGACCATGAATAATGATTTCAAAATTGAATTAAATTAAATTATAAATAATTTAAGGGTTAAAAAATTTAATTGGTATTAAATTGTTATAAAATTAATAAAAATTTAAATAAAATTTAAAAATTTAAAATATAATTGAAAGATCCTATCTTTAAGAAACTATTAAATAAAAATAGTTAATTAATTTTAATTTATAAGAATTAATTAATTTAAAAATAATCGATTAATTAATAAATTAATTAATTTTAATAATAAAATTATTAAAATAAATTAATTTAAAATTTAAAATTAAATTAAAGAATCACTCCATTCAAAATTTTTATATTAAATTTTTTAATGATTAGTACGACTTCTTATACTTCTTGAAATGATCGAGTTAGTAGAGTGGAAGACATAAGTCAAAAAGTCCTGTGTTTAAATATTTTTATCTACGTTTTTTTGATTAAATTTATCATATCGATTGGTGTAATTTACAAGCTATTATATCAATTTAAAGATTTATTTAATATGCATCCAAATGATAGTAGCTCCATATTCTTCTATAAAAGAAAAAAAAAGAAATTATGACTTCTTACCCACCTTACAGTAAAAAGCCTTAAAAGGGACTATATTGGCACACGACGTCGTTTACGTCGTGCTGGCCCGCCCAGTGCGAC
>JAOQMS010000004.1:34338285-34358205 GCA_027563885.1 Erythroxylum longipes
CTTACAGTAAAAAGCCTTAAAAGGGACTATATTGGCACACGACGTCGTTTACGTCGTGCTGGCCCGCCCAGTGCGACCGTTTTGGAAGTGTTAGAAACCGTTAAACTAAAACATTATTAAGAATAGAAACTGAGGTAAATTAGAAAGCTGGTTGACTCTGTCTCATGGCTACTAGACATCACCGAGGATATTGAATTCTTCATTCTTTTTGAGCCTATACATACTGTTGTCATCAATCTATAGATATATCTTGCATTGAGAAGGAAGAGATAAACAGAGAACAAGGAAGTTATGGGGTGGATTCCTTGTTCTGGTGTATCCTTCTCCAAGAAGAAAAAGGAGAAACCGACGACCCTGAACCAGAAGCCAATTGGTCAGATTAAACCCACTTCAGGTTTCTATTTTTATCCCCCGAAACATTGCTCGCTACATTTCTTGTGTGTTTCTACTTAACCATGGAGTTATAATACTCTGACCCTTGTACTGTGATTTAAAATCTGTTGGAATTGGATATAGGAATCGTTAAATTTCAGGTTTTTGGTGTTCCATTCTGAGTTTTTCTCGTTCCCTTAGCCGGGTAGTTGTCTATTGGTCGGAAGTGGTTCCTTTGCAAAGTCAAAGGATGTTTTGAGATGTGACTGCCTGGTCACTGTTCATTCAGCTCTTCCTTAGAGATGTAGCAGACGCTTATTATATATATGTTGAAGGGATTTTTTTTTTCATTTTATTTCAAACCTGTTTCAAATCCAACATTGCACCATTACTTTGGAAGGTAATTCTGATAAAATTCGGTTTTAGTTCTTATTTTATGTGTTGTTTGATTTAGAAGAATAGTGATACCCACTTTCTTGATGCTGATGTGAGTTTTTTGATTAATGAAAGAATAAACTCGAGCTTGGTGCTTTCATGTTTCTTCTGATAAATGTTGGTTTTAGTTCTTATTTTTTCTTGTCATTGTTTCTGGAAGCAGAGAGATCTGAGGTAGGTTCACCTTTGAAAGATAAGGAGGCCTCTAAGCGTGGAGATCTAGATGGCATTGCAGCACAGATTTTTTCATTTCGTGAATTGGCTATAGCAACTAAGAACTTTAAGAAAGAATGTTTCCTGGGTGAAGGAGGCTTTGGAAGAGTGTATAAAGGGCGTTTAGAAAGCATTAACGAGGTTTGTGATGTTCCTTGCTTCTTAAATAAAGACTGAACTAGTCTTGATTCCGTGGTCAATAGTTTTTTATTCTACTCTAAAGGTGCAATTTCTGCAGAAGTTTCATGATATGAACTTCTGAATTTCTATCAGTAACAAACAGTTAAGAGTTCCAATCATGCATGTGAAGGTAAGTCATAAAATGACCAAAATCTGAATCTGTTGTTGCAGGTAGTAGCCATCAAGCAACTGGATCGTAATGGCTTGCAAGGAAATAGGGAGTTCCTTGTTGAAGTATTGATGCTAAGTCTACTTCACCATCCTAATCTAGTAAACTTAATTGGTTATTGTGCTGATGGGGATCAAAGGTTATTGGTGTACGAGTATATGCCATTAGGATCATTGGAAGATCATTTACAAGGCAAGTATTTGTGACCAAACATTTCTTAGTTAGTTCCTATAGTTTTAATTTTATTCGAGACTGAATTGCTTCGTTTGCAGAGGTTTCATTTGGTAAGAAAGTACTTGATTGGAACACAAGAATGAAAATAGCTGCTGGGGCAGCAAAAGGATTGGAGTTCTTGCATGATAAAGCTAGCCCTCCTGTAATATACAGAGATTTAAAGTGCTCCAACATTTTGCTTGGTGAAGGGTATCATCCTAAGTTATCTGATTTTGGCTTGGCCAAACTTGGCCCTGTTGGGGATAACACACATGTATCTACACGAGTCATGGGTACCTATGGATACTGTGCTCCAGAATATGCAATGACGGGTCAACTAACACTAAAATCAGATGTTTATAGCTTTGGAGTTGTTCTTCTGGAAATCATTACAGGACGGAGAGCAATTGACTACTCCAAAGCTACAGGGGAGCAGAACCTTGTCGCTTGGGTAAGATCTCTCCTGAAAATTTTTCATACATATGTTTGTTCGTCAAAAACATTTCAGAGGATTCCCTTCTGCTGGCTCATGAAAATGCTTTATGTTTTTGGTTTTGATTGAAGGCAAGACCACTATTTAACGAACGCAGTAGGTTTTCGGACATGGCGGACCCAATGCTTCAAGGTAAGTATCCAGCAAGGGGATTGTATCAAGCTCTTGCTATTGCAGCCATGTGTGTTCAAGAGCAGCCTAATATGCGACCTGTCATAGCTGATGTGGTCACAGCTTTAAGCTACCTTGCTTCTCAAGCATTTGATCCTCAAACACAGCAAGTCCAGAGATCTCGCTTGATCCCTGTCCCTGGCACCCCTCCCAGAACACGAAGACAGGATAAACTCAACGGTCGTTGACAGAAGACAGATCAACGAGGCAATAAACTATGTTTTTGATCTTCTTTATTGCAAGTAGCTTGTATTCCTACTCCTAAGTGCGCTTTCTTCAGACTGGCACATCCCGGATTTACTTGAGAAGGTGATTAAGATTGCAACATTGGGTTCGAAGGCCAGGTTTCGTTGTCCCTTTCAAATTTTGTTCCACTCCACATAATTCAGTCAATATTTGACTGCTGAATCTCGAGTAACTTAAAACAATATTATGCATATGCTTCGCCTTCAACGTCTTGGTGCTGAAGTCTTCAGTGTCCATAGGATTCATATGGGGTAGTGTGCTATAATTGTGCCGTGCATGTGCTAGAGTCGTTTCCAGGATTAGAGACTAAGCAGAATATTCTGCTAAGTTGTAATTGAATTGAAATTCAGGATTCAAAGGCAAATGGATATTGAAGAAGTTTCTATGGATTATCTTATATCCTTCTTTCTAAACAAGACGGTTGAATTTGATGGCCGCCTTATTCTTCTTTATGCTGTTTCTCGTGGCTGCAGCATATAGGACATATGTGCTTAACTTAAGCTCATTTCTTGAGGAAGATGCATAAATTCTGTGACAGACAAACTTAATGGGATAAAGTCTCTGCACAAGGATAGTTTGTAACAACAGACTCTGTATAATGCTTCCTCTTCACCCAAAAACATATTGTATTCCAAAGTTCGACCATAATTTACATCAAGTTATCCAAAAAACGAGGATGATAAACGTCAAAAACAGTTGGTAAGGCACTGATGTACAGTCGCTATACTCTCATTAGTTGGCATTGTCTTCAATCTTGCTGTCTTTTATCTTTGTTGTTGTTTTGGTTTAGCAAGGTCTTTGAATCTTTACCATCATTGCTGGAAGTACAGTCACTGGAGTCCTCATTAACTGGTTTACCCTGCGAGAAAGGAGATGTCAAGTCTTGAAGCTTTTCCATTGCAAGGAAATGAAAAAACTTGAAGAACACCTAGTAACCGTATACTTTGCAGTTCAATGAACTAAAAATCAAATAAAACCGTGCTTTCAGCATTTCAGAAAATGAAAAGAAGCTCTTTTTACCAATGTACATGATTGCAGTCACCTGAATTGGGTAGATGCAACAAAACTCACCTTGTTCCTGTCACGCCAACCAAGGCCGAATAAGCTTATCCTACTGGTGCTTGGATTGCGCAGAGACCTATGACATGAAAACACGGGTTGCTTGTAGTGTTTAAAAGCAACCATGCTATAGACAAACTAACTTCACTGGGTACCAAATTGAGCAAAAGTAGTGAACAGAAATTGTTGGAAAACATAGTTTTAAAAGCAAAACTAGATATACTGGAAGTGAGATGAAATGAAAAATCGGTAGTTAATTTCGACCGAGAACTGCATCATGAGTCAAAACCACATAAGTAAATCGTGACTAGGTGATACTGTTAGATATTGGTGTATATTTCATATTAACATCCACTGGCACCAAAAACATGCTCCAGAGGGCGTAGTTCGAATATTGGGATAATAAATATTACTTCAGGTACAACAGCAGCAAGTTTGATCATACCAAACAAGAAGTTTTACCAGATAGAAGTTCCACAATACCACAGAGATCACTCAGCAATTAGTTTTCCAAGTTTATGAAGTACTTTACCCTGCCTAAGTCATTAGAACTATCCAAAGTTGTCCCTTTTATCGGATGGCTTACGTATTCGTCATCTGACAAGATAAAACTGTGTTGGCCTGTCAACATTCAGCAATTCACAAAATACTAGTTTTCCATGAGCTTCCCCTAGATTATTTCGGTGGTCAATAATGCTTTTTGGTAGGTAGACTAGTTGGCCTTTCAACATTCAGCAATTCACAAAATACTAGTTTTCCATGACCTTTCCCCTAGATTATTGCGGGGGTCAATAACGCTTTTTGGTAGGTAGACTAGATACCAAGTATCTCACTGAGGCCTCTCAAGAACTTTCATGATATCTTTTGCGTTTCTGTAGGCACTTGCTGAATTTGTCAAGAAGGGTACACAGTAAAATTTTTCATATTAGACTTAAAAATGGCATTCATTTGCGGAAGAACTGTCCATCTTATATTCTATAGGTCTTCCCGTACAAGAGAGAACCTCAAAAGAAGCAATGAGGATGTCAAACAGATCATACCGAGGAGAAGATACTGCTCTAGCTTGGCCAGACTCATAGTGTATGGTGGCCTCCAGCATTGATTCTGCCATAACAACCCTCTGTTCCATCTGAGCAACTTTAGCGATAGCCTTATCATATTTTTCCTGGACACATTACATATCATTAGTATGAATTTGTGAAATTTCAAGATGAAAGTGAAGAATGAATTATCTCTACAAGTGGTTTTAGGCTTTATTCATAGCCATGCAGTTGCCACAAGTAGGTGGGGATCGAAAAAGGATAAGGAGTTCGGCAAACCTCTTATAGACAAGTGTGCATATCAATTTTAACCGTTGCTCTTATCTTTTGAGTAATTCATTTAATGTAGAAATTCTCAACTTTCAGAACTATGCATAACATGAACAACCATATTGCCAGATCTTTCATACTTTGGCAAATTTGGAGAAGATATAAATAATCCAAATTAAAGTAATAATTCTTCAATTTATAAAATTGAATAATTTTTTTCTGTTAAAAAGAGATGACACTAACCTGAAGCACACATATTGCATTTTTCTGAGTGGATGCTGCTTGCTCAGCATTTAAACGGGCTTCTTCAGTTATTCGTTGTTCTTGCTCAACTCGCATAAGGACCTACAGCATTAGTGCACAGATTACTGCATGATGCAATGGCTGAAGAATTAACCATTCATCCACAAAGGATTTATATGTTAGGGGATCCAATCATGAGAACTAAAACCTGAAGCATTGCATATTCTTGTTCTTTCTTATCAGCAAGGGCCTGTCTCAGTTCAGCCACTTCTTGTTCCAACAGCTCAATCTGCAAACAATGCTAAGTTCCCTCAGCACATTGAATCGGAGGAGCTTGAGGAGAAAATGGAAGGCATGTCTATAAGGCATATATATAATAACATTTTTTCTCGTTTTTTATTGCCAAAAAGCAGAATTAGCTCAATTTAGAGCATCTTAGTATCAGATTTCTCCCTGTTAATCAATGAATTGGGATGGAATACTAACTAATAGGGTTCAGTTGTTTAATTCGTCAACTTTATGAAATCAAGAAATACTTGTGGGAAAGTGTATTCCAAAAGCCTGAAGCATGGATTAGAGAATGGTGAGAGATAAATCTTAAAGAGAAAAACTTCTATCAACCTTGCAAATATTCCTGCAATCTAGTGACTTATAGATGCACGACGCTACAAAATCTAGATTATGATCCAAAAAGATTCAAGCGCAGAAAACACTTAAAAGCTTAGGAAAGGAGAGATGTATTTTGCATTTTCTTCAAAGTTTAAACCACCAAATCTATGTACTTTCTTAGGTAAATCAAATAAACCAAATACTTCCAGTTAATTCAACTCTATGTACCTTTGCACTCAATTCCCGTCTATTATCTTCTTTAACCATCTCCATGAGTGCTGTCTCAAGCTCCTCAGCCCTAAGTACAGAAATAACATGCATGAATATTGAAATTTCCATGTAAGAAACATGAAATTAGTCACACTACAAGCATTAAGGTTTATCAACAAAGAGTCACTTCATAGCTGAAACTGATTGCTGCTCATTGTTTATCAGATGCCAGCCAACAGAATAAGAAAGCCTTAGTGAAGCAATTTGATACAATAAGAGTATTACAATGGAAGGCTGGATATGTGTATTTAGCAATTAAATAAGGAGGGAAAAAACAAACGAATAAAAAGAAGACGATGCCATGGGAATAAAAATTTCAGCCAAGTATGATGCTTAAAGTTACACAAATGGTCAATCAGCAAACTGATTAGACAAGCCAAAAGGAGGATTCTGAAGCAACCACAGTTACTCTTAGCTTCCGTACTTTCTTTTATCATAAAGAAGCAATGTTCTCATCATTTTATCTACACCAGATGCAAGCCTCATAGAAAGTACAATCAAATGTTTGACGGTTGTAGACAGTTAGATGCCACAAGAAAGCACCAACCTGAGTATTGCAGATCTTTTCTCATCCAACAACCTGCACAATTCAACCTTCATCCAAACCACCTGCACAACAGCTGTTAATGGCTGAAATTTAAAATGAGTGCGAACAAGCCACATACATTTTCGCTTAGCTTAAGATTGACAGACTATTGCTCTGGTGATTTATCTAGCTTTCTTGTTAACCATAAATGTCCTCCCATTGTGTAGTGAGTCATATGCCAAATTAATATTTTGCAGTCTGTGCCAAACAAATTGATTAATATTTATGACACGGCATCCAGGTACCATCGGATTTCTTGGATATAAATCCCTTGCATACTTAAAATTTGTGCCATAAAAATTCTTTATCTCACATGACTACATGATGTCTCCACTGGGAACAATTAAATCAACTGGGTCTGGTGAAAGATACTATGATAATCATACTGTTTCAAAGGAAAATCAAGATTAATAAAACTAATTACTTGACTCTATAGCATCAAAATAAGCATCCAAGTATATGACTTACACATAAAGCACAAAAGGCAGCCTACTGCACATATAAGAAATACCTGCTCTTGGAGATCCGGTAAAGAATCTGCTTCTGAGTTGTTAGAAAGGCCACTGAGAAAATCATCCAGATTTGAGGAGCATGTATTCAATTGGGACACTTCTCCTTCACATATCTTTTCTTCTTCTACAAGGGGCACATGGTCATGCTTGAAACTATACAGCTTTGATGCAAGCCCTTTGGAATCATTCCAAACTCTGCCCTTTTTAAACCTTTCTTCAACTATTTCGAGTATTGCTGGTCTATGTTTTTTTCTCATCTCTTGTAATCTAGCTTCAGTTACAGCCAAAAATCCCATACAGGCAGTCAAAACAAGCTGGCTGCTATCAAATGTTGATCCTGTAAGATTTTGTAATAAAGTAATCGCATCCCCCGCATCCTTAGTTGTAAGTAATGCTGGACCTGGCAGTTGTGTGGCGTAGAGTCATGTTTTTTAAAGTAATTCTAATCATAAAGAAAGTGCAGTACTAAGAAAAGTTTAATCTCAAAATATATCAAATTAACATCATTCTTTATGTTCCTTATATTAAACATACTGTATAACTCCATCAAAGCAAGTGCAGTTCGGAAAAGCATTACACGATTTCCTTCGAATAGCAGAACATCCCAGATTCTGAGAACTGGAGAGAAAAGAGCCAATTAGAAGAGTTCCACATTGATTTTGAAACACGATATTGAAGCAAGTTATTTTAGCAGACCAAAATAAGCTGGTCTAAAGCTTAAACTAAACTAGCTTACCGCTTTCCCAAGGAAGCATGTTGACAAAAATTGAAAGGAACCAAGGTCCAGATAACCAAGTCACCTGCACTCCCAAGTAATCCAGGTGATTAACTGCACCAAAACACCATTGCAATGAAAAACACTATCCAAATTATTTTGCCTATGTAAAGAATTGCAAAATTACAAAAGATGTTTGAGGAAAAAACGACTACCCAATTTAGGAAATCTTTCACGCATTAACTCCTCAAAAACAAGTTGGTCCACCTAAAAACATGAAAGTATTTTAAGTATAGGGTTCACCATGCAAATAGAAATCTAATGAAGATAACAATATATGACGGTGCAGATAGAAGAATGCTCTGTGCAAGAAATTTTGATGAACCACACCTGAGATTCTATCATCTCCTCTGTATAGTAGCCATCAAAATATTCATCAATTATGCCCACAAAAGTCCTGAAAAAACAAAGCATTACTCAAACTGAGTTGTCACAGTTATGCTTTGTGTTCATATATGATGGATACCTAAGCTTATCAGTTATGCCTCACACGACTGCTATAATGAATAGTCAAAATTGACTTCATGATCTTGTTGAGAAAAAGTTATCAATTTTATCAATTGTTTAATACTTATTTCCAGTTTGAATATCTTGTATGGGTTACGATAATACCCCAAGATTCAAGATTGACCTTATTTATTAGACAAAACTTAAGAATTCTCCGAATCAGTATTTTACTTTTGGGAGTTTGGGAGGTGGTGGGGATTCGAGCCAAAGGAAAAAAACTGAGCTTCTACCGCAAAGTGAATACGATCTATGCTCTTCATGCTACAAACCGTCACCTTATATGCTTTACTTAATAAAATATCCACATTCAGCTAAAGTATTCATATCTAGAGCAATAGTGATAAGATAAGCTCCATAGACATACCAAAATGCATTCTCCTCAGGCATCAGAAGTAACAACAAGCCAGCAAAGAAATTCATGGCCTGCAAATATATCGTGATGAGGTGAATAAAAAGAATGTTGCAACCAGTTATCTAATAAAACCCCATCGCATTTATCAGGAACAAGAAAAACAACAGATTTCTATTAGAAAGTAGAGGAGAATAGTAATAATAATAGATAAGATTCAAAATTTCTAGTAGAAAATAAGAACACAGCTCGATTAGAGTTAGAAAGAAAGCAACACTGACTTTTAGAAGATACACCAGCAAATACAACTAACCTGACAATACCCAACATAGGGGTTATGCTTAGCATATGCTAAAAGTAAGCGCCTCAAGGAATCCCTACCATGATCATCCAAAGCAGGATGCCCTGGGAAGGTTCGAGGAATGTCCTGAAAAGTAAACACAAAATCATTCCAGGAGAAAAGTGAATAAAAATCCAAAGCAAAAGAAGTAGAACCTACAAATTTAACAGATTTCAACGATAAAGTCCAAGGCGCATGCATCTAGACCTTCTCAATCTGCCTTTTCCATTTTACGGGCACCCCATTGCTTTCACCAACATTAAGGTCTTCAGCCAGCAACTCCTCATAATATCTCTCCACTCGACGTGCCTTTACACCAACAAAAGCTTGCCACACCTACGATGGCAGGACATATATGAAAAAGTATCTAGAGGAAAGTAAGAACTTGGTAAACATCGATACAATAATCAGATCAAATTTACCTCGCCCCTGAGATCCTTTGGCACTCCCCCATGAACAAGAAACTCAAGTTCTTCTTTCCAAGGAAAAAAGGGTTCCTTAGTGGCTTCAGTGTTTTCACTACTTGTCTCTGCAGATGTACTAAAGTTCTCATCTAAAATCTCTTTAACACAAATCTCCTCCTCGACATCCTCTTCTGTCTGAGATTCCATCTCTTTTGGTAGTGGAAGATGGCCTCCAGCTTTAGCAATATGCAAGTTTTTCATTTCCTTTGAATCCTTCACACGAAAACTCATTAGGTTCTCTATGGCATGAAGGGATGGTCTAATCAAAGACCATTTTTTAATCTTACTAGCCTTTGTTTCTTTTGAATGACTATCCTCCTTTCGTACTTCTGAAGGTGGCACCTCTTTGATGAGTTTCTCTGAAAATTGGGCCCCTTTTTGCGAGTCTTCCAAATTCTGAAGATCTCGTGGTTCTGCTGACTGCACCTCTATTTTGGGTTCCTCTGAAAGTTGCACCTCCTTTTGTGGTTGTTCTGAATGCTGAGCTTCTTTTCCAGGTTCCTCCAAATGCTGGACTTCGTTTTGTGGTTCTTTTGAAGACTGAACCTCGTTCTTAAGTTCCTCCATACATTGCACCTCCTCTTTGCCTTCGTCTGAAAGTTGCACGACCATTTCAGGGCCACAATTTGTTGAACCATCAGAATCAGATGTCTTCCCACTTGAATAATCCCCCTCCCTGCCACGGTTTGAGACACTTTCTAATGCACACTCATTTGTTTCACCCTGTGATTTCTCCTTGCATTCCTCCTTATACGAGCAAGATTGACCATATTCCAATTGACGGTCAAGGAAGTTTTTCCACTTACTGGATCTTTCACCTTCCTCCTCCTGATTTCAAGAATATATCATATAAGTAAGAGAGAAAAAAACATTTTTACTTCCAACGCTCTTGGGCAATTAATGTCAACCATAGATGCATGCTAAAATCCAGAAATACCATTTGAAGAATACTTCTTCACGAAGCATGAGCATAACATTGGAAGCATACTTGCACTAGTTATAGAAAGTTAGTGTCTCTTTAGAGTTGATATTTTGTTTTGCAACAGTTGGTTGATTGGTTAATTCCATTTTTATAATTCTTTGCAAGGTTAAAGATTTTAAACAATAACTAGATTTTCAGTACTATACCAACTTGGCATAGGGCAGATTGGCTAAATTGGTTTTAGCTATATCAACTTCCACAAAACACACAATAGGAGATTTGCTACCCATTTACCTTGTAGATGCTCACGTACTCTCTGTATCTTTCTACGTGTTGAGGTCTCAAAGCAAATCCATAGGAGTCCCTGTATTAAACAAAAAAATTTTGAATCTAATTTTGATCAATATATACCCAATTAAGTTCATAAATACTGTAAACACGCATGGCCACAAATGAGAAGCATGGTTAAACAAAATATAGCATTTCAAAATATAAAATGTGGACGAGGGAAGACAACTCATGTCCAATCTGACTTGCCTGGATTCAACCTCCAATGTACGCCTACTTAACAAGGACAACAACATACTTTACAAAGGCTTCCAATTCTACTGCCCATAGCTTTCTGCCTATTTTCACCAACAGCAGAGTTCTAATCCTCCATTTTACTTAATAGTTAAACTTCATACACCTAAAATGCACCCCACGGTCACGGTCACCTATCCCTCAAACACATAACGATCACAAGAAAAGAATCTTTTTGAGTTTAACACGATCGAATGAAACCCCAAAACTTTTAGAAAATAAATCCGTCCCCAAGTATCAATTTCATCTCAAACACTGCATGCAAAGCAACATTTTGAGCTATGAACTAAAGTAATATGACCCATCAAGCCACCACCACCACTCCAACAACAAGTATCCCCTGTATGAGTTCTCAGATCATTAAGAAAAAACCGGCAGAAGTTTTCAAAGAAGTAGAGAAACTTAAGCTCTAAAAGACACGTTTACATGCAAGAATTTTTCCAAAAAAGAAAAAAAGAAAACGGAACTAATGCTTATGAACAGTGTTATGTCGTGTCTACCTCCTCCTGTGTTCTACAAGGAAGGCCTTGTTGTCCGCCATGTCCGGCTTCGTCGACTGAAAGGGTCGTTAGTGTCTGAAGATTCGGGAAATCCAAGGATGTTCCTTTAATTTCTGCTAACTGAATAAAAGTTACGATCTTTCCACAGGATTGTTTCATTCTTTTCCATTTCTAGTCGTTACCAAGCAATTAAATGATGGTCAGTCACGTGTTAAACTTTGGCGGGTTCTCGCTTCTCAGTCTCAATCACAGTTGCAGGGTGGGATTTGCTAAAACGACGTGCGCTTTCACTGTAAAATGTTGATGAGTGGTTGCCACGTGGAGGGCAGTTTGTGAGGAAAGTTGCGATTGCTGCGTAACTAATCACATTATGAAATTTACAAATTCAGCTCAACAATAATTGTTGAATTTTTTAATATTGTTATTTTTATTTTTAGTTTTAGTTTTTAACTTTTAAAAAAATTTTATTTAAGTTTTTGCACTCAATTTAAAAAATATATTTTATTAATATTATTGACAGAACTTATGAAAACTAACATTTAAAAATTCATAATATTTCATTTTTATCAAAATAATATCTTAACTTTTTATATCAAATACATTGGTGTTTATATATATTAAAATATAATTACCTATTTATTTTTTAAATTTTAAATACTTAATTAGAATTTTAAAAAATTTAACTCTAAAATTATAAATTATAAAAGTTTAAAAGTTTTAGAACTTTATAATCTATTATTCTTTTTATAAGATAAAAGAATTATGAAATCAAATTGAGTTACATTTAAGGGGCGGTCGGTTTGCATAGGAGAATGGTAATAGGAATGAGAATGGATATTATCATTATAATTATGATGGTTGGTTAAGAAGAAAGAATGATTACCATGAGCATTGGCAATAGTTGATTTATAAAAAATATTGATAGATAAAAATTTATTATATTTTAATTAATTATATTGTAATTAATTAATTACAATATATTGATACAATTAATTAAAATGTAATTCATTCATTAATTAAAATATTATAATTATAATTAATGAATGAATTACATTTTAATTAATTATATTGTAACTAATTAATTAATTATTATTAATATTTTAATTAATAATATTGTAATTTATTATATTTTAATTAATTTGTTAATTACAATATTTTAATTAATGAATGAATTATATTTAATTAATTAATTAATTACAATATTTTAATTAATGAATGAACTATATTTTGATTAATTATATTGTAATTAGTTAACTGTATATTAATTAATTATAATGTAATTAATTAATTAATTATTAAAAATATTTTTAAAAAAAGAGTCACTACCAAAGAATTACTTTTATTCCTCTACTAAATGGAGGGTACGGAGGATTCCCCAAAAGTGAAATATCAAACTATTACCCCTATAATAATAATCATCAACCAACTACTCACTTTTCATTCCTTACCTATTAACTACTTCTCAAACTCATCAATCAAACACTCCCTTAATTCTTAGGTGAAGGAATGAGGGTGTGGTCACTAATTTAAGGATGACAATAGGTCAAGTTCGGGTCAAAACCCGACAGGGTCGTAGATGGCCCAATCCTACCAAACTGAATTATTATTTTTTTAAGAAAATAAAAAGATGTCAGTTTTTTGTAAAGCAATTTCATTTTGTCGTTATCTATTGGGCCTTGAGCCGGGCCTGAGCAGTTATGGTCTAAAATACCAAACTTAAGGCTTAGTTGACCCGAGCTTAGCCTATTGACCACCAAAATTGCCATCCATACTAATCCAGTACAACTTCCGTTTTGTAAACTCTTGAAATCTCACATTAATTAACAATCTATTGTTTTCTATTTTTATTTTTAAATTAAGTAAAAATTATTTATTTGAGTTTTTTATCTTTTTAATTTTGAGTTCTTTTGATTTTTAAAATCTATGAAAATCATCTGTTTCTATTTTATCATATTCTCATTACTAAATATATATTATTTAATTATTTAATATTAATTATGTTTCTATTTTTTCATATTCTAATTTACTATTAACTAAATATATATTATTTAATAATTATTATTAATAAAAATTATGAATAATTTAATTCAATATTACATATTCAATTAATTAAAATTAATAAAATTATGAGTAATTTTATTTTATTTAATATTTTATTTAATTTTATATTAAAATTCAAAAAAATAATTTAATAGTTATAATATATTAGAAATAAATGTTAATTTTTAAATCATTTATTTTAATATAATAAAATAATTTTTATTAATAAACATTATATAAAAGACAAACAATTTTAATTAACTAAAAAGTTTATTTTTAAATTTTATTTAATATATAATTATCATCAGTAATAAAAATATAACTATAATAATATTAACAAAAAAAGGCTTTTATTTTTATTTAAAATACAGAAACTAAAACTAAAAATTAAAAATCACAATAAAAAAACTCAAATTAAGTCACTAGACAAGGATACAATACAAGTAGTGTCATCAGCCACATATCACATATGGTAGATCACATATGGTTTATACTTGGTACAACTCATGTTTCTCTGCCGACTAATACTGTTCAGTAACAGAGAACCCTTATTCTATGCTTATAAACTGGTGACCTGCTCACTGCCCCTGCAATGGAAAACATTCAGAAACGGCTAGTTAAAACTGACATGAACTTAATCATGGTACTAAACTATCTACGACCAGAAGTTTACCAAGAAGTACTTCGTGTAAGTCTCAACTACTTCCTTAGGATCAGCTTTCTTTGTCTGCTTGTAAGCCTCAACCTTGTTCATCTCCTGCACCAGAATATTTGAAGAAAGGAGAAGTTAACAGGAACCTCCATTGCAATACATCTCGGTCGCTCTACCATAAAACAGTGCGATATTCGCTAGCTTTTATACATCTCGAGTTCATCTACAGTGTCCTTTCTGATTCCAATATTCCGAAAATTTACCAAAATCTAACAACAATACTTTCTGAAAGTTTAACAAGTCAACTTTGAATCCAAACTCCGGACTATGCTCCAACAATTATTTGTAAAATGAATCATCTTAAGCTCAAAGTAAGAGCAGATGCAACAGATAACTAGTCCTCATCAGGTAAGGATTGTGGCTCTTGTCCCCTTTGACACAAAAAGTGAAACCGGCCACTAAAGAGGCAAGGAGAGGATCAATGTAATTGAGCTCGACCCTAAGGAAAGGGTAGGACCGGTACTAGCTACAGTATTTGATTGAGCAAAGTGGGGTAGAAGTTAGGCATTGATTGAAACTTCATCTGGAGATTCAGCGATAGCAAATTTACCAATAGGGAGAAGATTGGGAGATATCAGACTCCCCGGTAGAAACGTGGGAGATAAACCAATCATATGAAAACAAATAAAAGATTAATAGAATGGAAGAACAAAGTACCTGAATCCAAGTAGCAAGTTTTGGCCTGCCAGCAGTTATGTCATACTTAAACACTTCTGATAGGAAGATTTGGAATCTATCAGTAACTGTAATATAGGCTATATCCACCTGAAGAACCAAAACTCATGTCCATGAGATAAGAGGAGAAAAGAACATGAATCAAATGCAAACTAAATAATTCAACGTTAAAATCTACTAAAGTCATGTATTAGACGCTATGAATCTCTAGTATTAAACAACTTAAGCACTTCGCTTACCAAACTGAATTGGCCAAGCAAGAATGGACCATCATCAAATTTATGAAGAGCATTTTCCAGATAATCGAAAGCAGGACCTACAGCAAAGTTGCTGGTTCAAAGACTGAAATATATACATTCGACGTCATTCACAAAACAATATCGCGCTATAACGAAACTTACCGGCTTCTTTTGAAACATCTCCCTTAAATGATTTATAAACCGTGCCACTGTACGTATCAAAGTAAGAAAACGACTCCTCTGCAAACTGTTTCTTGGCAGGATCCTGCAATATTTTACAGCAAAATTTAACCAAAGATCAGAAAGACAAGTGTGTATTGAGGGATAATACATAAACTCACGCATCTTACATCTGGGAGAAGAGATGGCCCTTCAAAGTTGCTATCAATGAACTTGATCAGATCAAGACTATCGCGAATGAATTTTCCATCATGCTCCAAAGTTGGCACCTAAGGCAACAAACACTCCAAACTCATCAACTAAACAACCAAAATTCAACCTTGTTGACCCTACTCTTTATAATAAAATCTGAATTTTAAAAGCTAATGCTCATTATAATCATCTACTTCACATAAGTAAAGACATACATACACATATATACACACCTTATTGGTGGAGTTTACTTTCTCTGCGTACCAAGCAGGCCTGTTTTGAAGATCCAAAGGAACTAGCTTTATCTTATCCTGCAATCCCTGTAAACCCCCGAAACATAGCATATAAGTAGAGCCATCTTGGATAAGAAATTAAGCATACACAGAGGGAGATATAAATTATGTAACCTTAAAGTTCCTCGTGATCCACACTCGCTGAGCAAATGGACAATTGTAACTGAGATAAAGCCTATAAAAGATCCATTTCAACAAAACACACAAACCCCAATCAGACAACTCAACAAAGAACAGAGGGTAACGAATAATACCAAGTACCAATAAAGAAAAACGAGACAAGTGCAAGACAAAAACACACTTTGTGGTTCCATCAAGCAGCGGAGGTGGCTCTGAGGTGGCTTCTAATGGTGGGAGCAAGTCCTCCGGCACGCTCTTATCCAAACTTTAAATCCAACGAAAAACACGAGAACTTAGTAAGAGAAAAGACAATATAACTAACTCCAGGAAAAAGGGGTCGATAAGGAGGAGATTCTTACGTAGCCGCAGCCATGATCGGTCGAGTTCCGGCGAAAAGAACAGAGAAGGGTAGAGAAGTACTATAGTGCCTTGATCTCCGGAGAGGTTTACAATATTTTATGGTTTTGGGGCAGATGATCGTGGGCGGAAATGAGCGTGAAGCACGAAGTTGGTGCAGCTTAAAAAAATGGCCTTGAGACGTGAGGAATGACCTTAGCAGTGACGACATGGTTCGCGACAGAGAGAGGGCGAGTTGGCGGGATTAGAGCTTTTAGACGTTTTCTAATTAGTAGTACTTACGGCCCTTTCGTTTTAAATATTTGGATAAACTTGGGCATGATTGATTTTTTTAACATTAGTGCTAATTCTTTTAATTTTTATATAAATTGTTTATTTTGATTTTTTTATTTTTTGTCAAATGAATCATCGTAATTCTTATCGTCATCATCACCCAGTCTGAAATCCCACAATAAAGTAAGATCTAGAGAGGTCTTATAATATGCAGCCTTATCCCTATAAAATAAAAAGGTTGTTTCCAGTAGACTCACATATAGATGTGACCAAAAAAAAATGCAGATTATAAGAATAGATATAAAAACTGATATGTTAAGAGAGTAGGTATATATATATATATTTTAATAATTTTTCTTTTAAATTTGTATGTACTCACGACGATTTTGGAACTATATCAAATATCTTATTTGGTTTTTATTTCAAATGAATCTTTTTACTTATCTAATAGTGTTATCTAATTTGATATAAAGTGTAATTGGCACACTCTCTTTTAAATTTGTGACCAATTAAAAATATATGTTAATAAAAGTATTTTGATAAAAATAAAAATTATAGTAAAATATCTAACTAAATCTTTTATAGATTTTACTTTTAACTTTTTTTTCCAAATAAATAGGGATAACAACTGGACTGGTCGAGTACAATTTGAAATCAATAGGTCAAACACGTGTCGATCGAGTCTATGGCTGGGCCTCGAGCTCAATTTTCCTAAAAAATCAAACCTCAAGTCAGGCTCAAGTTCAAGCTGCTCAAGCCTAGCTCAATCCGAGACCTGACTTTTATATGCAAAATGAAGTCGTTTTGACATTTTAAATTGAAAAAAAAAAACTTGATTGGGCCACTCAGACTCGGGCCGCCTCTGGCCCAATCAGGCTCAGGCTCGGGCCGCAACAGCCAAGGTCCAAGCTTGAGGTCCGATCTAGCCAATTGTCATTCCTATAAATAAGTTTATAATAAATTTAATAATATTAGTAATGTCATAAAGCATGATTTAAACTGATAAAATTAAATATAAATTATGTAAAAACAAAATAAAATTTAATATTTCTGTCTTTTGGAATATCTTCAAACACTGTGTACTAAATTTGACTTATTGTTTATATGATATATACGTGCATATAATATTTATACGTACATCAAACTATATTTATTTAGTATCATTTAAATATGTAATGCAATATAATTAAACAACTATTGAATATAAGGCATAGATATTTTTAATTTAATTAATAAGCTGTACAAATATTTGAAAATAATTAATAAAAATTAATTACTTATTTCTTTTAAATTTCTTTCAAACACTATAAACTTAATTTAATATTTAATATTAATTAATTCTTCATAATTAATTTTATTTGATTATAATTAATCCTTACTTGTTAAAAATATCAATTTCTACATATATTAATATATTATAAAGAGAAAAGATTATATTTGAAATAAATAGTAAAATTATTAGTATTTGTTGTTCAAAATTTAAAATAAAACATTGTTATATTTTTTATTTTGATGAAATATTTAATTTTATTTATTCTTTTTTTTTCTTTATTATATACATTCAATAATGATCGAACCTTTAAACCTTAAACTTGACCGGTCGCTTTTTATTTTTATATCAACTAATTATGTTATCCAATACTTAAAAAACAAAATTACCCAAGTAGAACACATAAAGCTAAGGACAACCACAAATCAAGATTTAACTAATCAAGGTTATAATCCAACTCAGGTAAAGATTCGAGAGTAACAAAAACTAAAATTGTCACTTCAACAAGCTTTTACAAAAATTATTACATATATTTAATTCTTATGCCATTATCATCATCATCGTTATCAGCCGGTCCAAAATTTTACAATAAAGCAAAGTTTAGAAAAATTTGATAATACGCAATCTTATATTTACATGATAAAAAAGTTATTCCCGATAGATCCACATACAGATGTTACATATATTTAATTCTTATGCCATCGTTAGATATTAATGATAATTTATATTTACAATAACACAAGCTTATATGATTCAACTCCAATTATTCGGATTCAAATCACTTTTTTCTATTACCCTATTCCTACTCTATTTCAGGAGTATCTATCCATTTATTTTATATAGGTCCATTTAATGGATAAATAGATACTTATAAAACAAGATACGAATACGATAATAGAACCATGTGATCTATTATCCAATTATTCAGACATTAACAATTTAAGATTTTGATTGACCAGACAAATGGGTACAATCTTTTATTTCTCGTACAACAAAACATAAGCATCTCATGATCCAACTAGTAATGTTCTGTAACAGAGAATCCTTATGCGATATGTATGTGTAAACTAGCGATCTGCTCACTGTCCCTGAAATGAAAAACATTCAGAAGCTGCTAGTTAGAAGAATGAACACGAACTTCATTATAGTGCTAAACATCTTTTGCCAACTGCAATCGGGGGTTTACCGAGAAGTGCTTCTTGAAATACTCAACCATCTGCTTGGGATCAACTTTCTTTGTTTGCTTGTAAGCTTCAATCTTGTTCAGCTCCTGTACCACAATTTTTGAAGAAAAGAGTTTATAAGAAGAACCCCCGTCGCAAGGAATGTGATCCTCCGTGCCCTTAGCTCTATTCCTACCCTGTTTCATTGCATCTCAACCATCCATTTATATAGGACCTCACATAAATAAATGGATAAGATACTACGGAACAGGGTAAAAACAGGCTAAGAATCCAGAAGATTTGAGTTGCCATTGCAATACATATCAGTGGCTCCCCACCAAAAGCTTTGTCATATGTCATATGTCATATGTTATATGATATGACTATGACGAGTATTTCCTTCCTGCTTTCAAATAGGGATCACAATGGCTCAATCCGATCAGCTTGGACAGTCCAAAACTTGACAGGTCAGAGTCATCATGACATTGTTTCAACATATTAACCAAAATTGTTTCAACATATTAACCAAAACGACGTTCGAATCGTTTCTCTTGCAACCCAGCTGGACTCAATCAGTCATCCCTACTTCCAATCTTATGAATTTTACTAAACACCTGAAAGTTTGCTGTAGTACAAGTCCACATTGTAGCCAAAAAAATTGTAATACTCTTCTAAGTTCTAACAATTATTTGTACAATGAATCATCCCAGGCTCAAAGTAAGAGCAGATGCAACAAAATGCCTGTGACAAACATCATACATGTGGGAAATAAGCCTATTATATGACTATAAATAAAAGATTAATAGACCGAAAGAACAAAGTACCTCAATCCAATTAGCAAGTTTTGGTCTGCCAGCAGTTATGTCATACTTGAACACTTCTGATA
>JAOQMS010000004.1:34382505-34402934 GCA_027563885.1 Erythroxylum longipes
ATAACCTCTTTCAGCTTCATGAAACATAAAGTTAAAAGGTGCTTGTACTAGATAAGGGGGAGCAAAATTATCTTCCCATTATTGCATAAGGATGATATATTGCTCACATCAAATCACTTGATCATGTTGTATAAAGTTAAGCAACTTTTGGTCAAGAACTTTGACATGAAGGCCCTTGACATAGCATCTTTTGTCCTAGGTATTTGGATTCACCAGGACATATCTTAACACTCGTCATACCTCTCAAAAGGTGCATGCATTAAGTATATATTACAAAGGTTTAATATAGTTAACAGTAAACCTGTCGTAACATTTATCTCTCATAGTGAGAGATAATCTTTGGCACAGTGACTAGAGAATAAAGTAAGGAGAGAGGTAATAAGGAATGTTCTGTGTTCTAGTACGGTTGATAGCCTAAAGTATGCTCGGCTATGTACTACGCGGGACATTGCATTTACAATTTGACTGTTTGGTTAGTATCTGGTTTACCCAGATGTAGACCATTGAAATCCAGTCAAGTGAGTGTTAAAATAATTAAAGGAAATCAAGGATTATATGTTGACATATAGAAAAGTCAACAGACTAAACCTCGCAGGGAATCAAGATTGAAATTTAGCTATGTGTCCGAATGATCAAAAGTTCACTTAAGGTTACAGTTTAAGGTTGCAGATGGTAGACACGGATAACTTCCTCAACCATGCATGCATAGTGCATGCTATAGGCTGCTTCACAGATGGTTTAACTCATAAATTTGATTTCTGAGTTGTCTGTGATTGATTCAATAGCTAAACCTATTCAGTTGTAATGTGATAATCAAGCTTTCATGTTGTTTAACAACAATATAGTATATCACAAGGTGTTAGCATTTGGGATCAAATTCTTGATCATGAAGCATTTGGGATCAAATTCTTGATCATGAAGTGGTTGACACGAAAAAGTGACATTAAGGTTTGGAGCATTTAAAGACTGAGGAACTATAAGTCAATTTTTTAACTAAAGGATTTTACCCACTTGTGTTTGGAACACAAGTATACAGTATGGGTGTTTTGAAGTCCTTAGACACTGTAAGTTAGAGAATTGTTATACTTGCTCCACGTACATTTGTACGCTATCGTATATTATGACAGTATGATGGTTCATTAAGATGATCATCGGTTGTCCTCAGTAATACAGGTTATCATATGTTGTCATAATACGTATAAAAGCCTTAAAATTTGTGTTGATCTTAAGCATTTTAAAGGTCATTGGGCATATATGAAGATTGACCTTAAACTTATGTCATTAGACACATACAGTTTTATACGGATATATCCTTAACGTTTGATATGACATAAGGGGATATAAGTTTTTAATCTCATAAAGGTTCTCTAATGCAGTTTAGCATTCAGTTGGAGAACATAAAGGTTTTCTCTAATGTTGTTTAGCATATGGTGAGAGGAAACAAGTTTTTTCTAACGCTATTTAGCGTTCAGTGAGAGAAAACATGATTTCTCTTGTGCAGTTTAGCAATGTGGTTTAGCATAAAGTTGGAGAAATCGAGACCTATAGACGAAGATGATATATATTAGATCATAAAGGTATCATTGTAGTCTGCCACACTCCATTTTTCCATTTATGTTAGTGAGGTGTTAGGTATTCGTGATTGTATTGGACCTATGTCACACATGACACATGTGTCTGATATTTTCCGGTATCGAAAGCCTTTTAGGACAAAATGTAGGACTTTCATTATCTTTGGATCAAATGTTTTTTTAAACTTAGTCGACTACTATATATAGTAGCGTAACTTAACCGAATTTTTAAACTGTTTTTAAAATTGAGTCAAAGCTGCAATTAATAATCGTCCAAGGGGGAGATTGTTAGACATTTTTGCCCCTAAGGGCAATTTTGTCAATTTCCCATTCAGTGGACAGTTATTAATTGTAATTTGGTTTTAAAATAAATTATCGGTTACGTTACGTAATTTGATCCAGATAAAGATAATAAAGTGACTCAATAAATGATCTAAATTAATGGGTTGAAGTCTGGTTGGAAAATGGATCCCTTTTAGTGTGGACCTGGTCCATATCGACCTTGTGATAGGGAAGCCCGATATGAAAGCTATATAAATAGGTTGTGTTCTCCTGCAGTTGCTCGTATCAATCACGAGCATAAGGAATATCTGACCCATTAAGAGAGCTTGTGTTTTAAGAAAACTGTAGAAAGGCCTAGCCCGTGTTCCGGAGAGCAATTCCCATGAAGGCGGCTGTGAATTCGGGCTCGATTTGGCTTCGGAAAGCTCGGTTGAAGTTTCAGAACTGAAAATCAAGTATTTAAGCATTTCTCCGTTTTTGGCCCTTTCACGTTCGATCCAGGGCACGTAACTAAGGGCCCGTCACGTTCTACACAAGGTTTCAACATCTTGTAGTTGAGGAATGTAGATGCCAAAGAAAAGCAACAAGCATAACCTATTATGCATGTACGTTATTTAAGAAAAGTTAGAGAACTGTCATACTATAAGCAATAAAGTATTAACATGTTCTTACATCTACTACTTATAGATATGTTAATGGGTCGGGTCGGGCAGGGCCAAAGCCCCCATGGTGGCCTGCGCTGGTCAGAATGGGCCAACCGGTAATTCAGCCTATCGGCGGGCTGACCAGCCCGTAGCCAAGGCTATGGTTGGCCGGGCCCGGCCTGCCTATTTATTTTTAAAGGAAAAATTCAAAACAACGTCGTTTTGAGCAAAACGTCATTTCGGAAAAAATGGATGAGCCACGGTTAAAGCTAAAATTGAATGGGCCTAAAATTGAATTGGTGTTGTAAGCTAAAAAATGATGTTGTTTCGAAAAAAAATAGGCGGGTCACGGTTTCCCCATATTGTTTTTGAACCATTTCAAAGTAAAAGTTCGTTTGTTGGCTTCGGTTAGTAAGAAATATAAAGGAAAACAGTAGATCCACACCCTCTTTCTCTATCCATCAACTTGGTACTGAAAAGTTAAAGCTAAAATCGACCCAGTTGAGAATTTCCACCAAATTGAATGCAGAAGGAAAGATGGAACTAAATTTACAATTTTACAAGGATATACAACTAAAATGCTTCTTGATCTAGTGGTGGCGACTAACCGGAGTTTTTCTTCATCAAACTTAATGCCACTCCTGCATTAGTGGCTACAAAGCTAAGAGATGTCTCGGTTGATACATGAAATCCTGCATCAAAGGCAGGCGAAAAAATCTCAAGCTTTTACAGTCATGTTACAACTGAACACAATAGCAACAGTACCAAGTTGGTTGATAACCAAATGTGCACTTTGCAAACTCTCTCACTTTACCGTCAACAATCTCCTTCCTTTTTGAACACACATGATTATTAATTCATTTATTGACCACTTATCCTTATGTATATTATAAGAGATTTTAATGGGTCTGTATTATGGTGAAAGAGTGTTCAAAATATAATGCACGAAGAAAGAATCAAACATCTAAACCTGGGGTTTCTTTAATTGAGCCATAATATCCCTCATCTTTACGATGTGCTTAAGCACACCTCAAACACTGAAGAGTCTTGTCGAGGAAAACTTCATATTTAAGGTGCTTACAAGTACTGTGTTTGAAGTTTCCAATTGCTCATCGATAATCTTCAGTAGAGCTCATCAATAACCTTCACTAGAGTACATATATTGTCATGTTGTTTTACAAAATCACAAGTTCCAACAAAAATTTTGGTTTCTATGAACATCACACTTACACGATTAGATCGCGTCCAACATTTATAAAAAGCAATTTCAGCTATAATGCTAACCTCAGTTACCTTAGGTGGTTCATCATTCCAGATAGCATAATCAATGTCTATCCACCCCAAATGAAGAAGAATTCTATCCTTCCAAAGCTTATAGTTTTCACCCTTCAATTAGGGAATTTCACAACTTGTATAAGAGCAATTAACAGTTTGAATAGTTACATAATTTAAACATACATGCTATTTATTAATAAATTGCGGTTAACAAACATATATATGCGTGACCAATGTAAAATATATGTTAAAATACATTAATCAAGTAACATAAAAAAAATGCTTATAGCCTAAATTTTTAATTCAAACAAATTTATTTTAAACTTTATAATAAAACTATTAAATTATATTCCAATTTGTAATACCTGTAGAAAAGGTAGAAAAAATAATTTGATATTTCATCATAATTAATCATTCAAATATAATAAAAATTCTTATGGGATAAAATTTAGTATACTAAAATAATTAACTACAATTAAATGTCTCAACTTTTTATGTGATTAATTACATAAATATATAATTTTATATAATTAAGGTTACTGTAACTAATCCCTAATAATTAATCACTAAAACATTTTATCCAAAATTTTATTCATGATGCAAAAATATAAACATAATAATTATGTGAAAAAAAGTGAAAAGCTTATTCATGTTGAACGTTTTATACAAAATACAATTTCAACGCATAATATATCAGCATAACACCTTCAGTTCAGTTGACAAAAGTGGGGTGCATGGTGAGCCTCTACAACTACATCATAATTTTGTTTTTAATAAACAAACAAAATGATGTCGTATGGAGAAAAGGTCTTCTTTAACCTTTAACCAAGTCATAACAACCTAGCATGTGACTTGTCGGATACCAAATAAAACCATATCAAAAAGACACCACAAAAAATTGTTTTTTTTTTAATGTAGGAACATTTACAAAACACTTAATTGAAGATTTCTACCTTTAATCGAAAGACAAACTTCTAAAAAGCAACTCTAAAGTGAAATTTTTTTAATATGATTTTTTTATCCAGAATTTGAAATTCTCCAAAAACTAAAACAATGCAGATGTTATTGTGCTCTGATACCAAATATAAGTCAATTTAATATATATTCAACATTAATATACGTTATAATAACAAACAAACTAAATGTAGAAGAAATCAAAATACCTCATGTCATTCATGTTTTTGCTTGGAGAGTCTGCAATTTTTAAAATTTTTCTAAGCTCTTGATTCCAAAATCAATGGTGTACTTTTCAGAAAGGTAAAGGAACTTAGGAACCCTAAAATCTTCAAGAAAAATATATCAATGTGTTTCCATCAAGCACATTGACTATCACTACAAAAACAAGACATTCATATCCATTAATTACATAGCATTAAACCATTTATAGGTATTAAAACTACCCATAATATGAAAAATTCTCGCATATTAATTATGTTCACTTAGTGTCTGCCTAGCGAAACTCCACTTGAGATCATTTCATCTCCTATCTTTCTATTTCTCTTTCATCATCGAATTTATTCTTAATATCCTTATTGCCTCTTTGGTTGGATATTAATTAATAGAACGGGATGGAACGTAACACACTTCCATCATTTGAAAAGAAGTTTTACAATAGAATGGAATGGAATAGATGGAAGCGGAAGGTTTCATGTTACTTTCTGTTCTATCCTAAACAGTGAAAATAAGAAACTTTTGATTCAGGAGTTTAGGATGGAACATAAACTAATAAATATATACTACCTGATATACCCTCAATAATTTTTCGTAATACCAATTATTTCTTCTTATCCTAATAACAACCAACTCATTTCTATATATTTATTAGTTTTTTTCGTAATACCAATTATTTATCCTTACTGTAATACCATTTATTTCTATATAAATAAAAATAAAAATAAATTATTTTTAAATATAAATCACATAGAATAAAATAAAATAAAATATATTAAATAATTAATAATATTTTATATAATTAATAATAAATTGTATAAAATTAATAATAAAATAATAAAATATTATTATTTTAAAATAGAAAATAGAAAAAATAGTTATTATTTGTCACGGTCGTGAATAATTTTTTATATATTTTCTATTTTAAAATAATAAAAAAAATAAAATAACAACTGTAACTTTTTAATTGGGCATGATTTATATTTTAAAATCATAGCCCTCCTACAACAACCATTTTAATGTAAGGGGTATAATAGTTATTTATTATATATTACATTTTATTCCATCCATCTTCCAAACAATATTCCACTGCATTACATTATGAATCCTTCTATCCCTCTAAGCAACTTTTCATTATATTACATTTCATTCTATTATAAATCGTTTCGTTCCGTTCTATTACATTCTATTCCATTCTATTAATTAACATCAAATCAAACAGGCCCTTAGTGATACGATTTTGGATAGCCAACGAAATGTTATCTTCAAATATCAACAACAAGCAAATACGACAACAACAATCCCAATACACAAGGCTCCTTACTTGAGAGACATCAATTATACGTAACCTTCTTTTTGTATTTTATAAAAGAGTTATTTCTGTGATTTGAACTTATGACTTTATAGTCATAAAAGAGTAACCTTAACTAGTTGCTCCAAAGCTCACTCTCAATGTTATCTTCAAATATGTGATCCCTTAAAAGTAGTAAATTAATAAAAATATTTTGATAAAAATAAACATTATAATAAATTATCTCCTTTAAAAATTTGTCTTTAAACTTTTTTGAAAATGAGTTTATAGTTATTTTAATAATATTATTTGAGTCAAATTTTTAATATGTCATAAAGCATGATTTAAACACTACAAATTGATAAAATTAATGTAGATTATAAAAAAATATTTTTCTCCTTTAGAATTTCTTCAAACACTATATACTAAATTTGATGTATTTTTCAGATGATATTTACATGCATATAATATTTATAAGTACATCAAACAATATTCATTTAGTATCATTTAAATATGTAACGCGATATAATGAAATAACTATTGAATATAAGACGTAAATATTTATTAATATTTTTAAATATCTAAAAATACTTTAAAAAATTAATTTCTTATCTCTTTTAAATTCTTTCAAATATTATAAATTAAATTCAATTATTTGATAGTAATTAATTCTTCATATGATGTATACATGCGTAATAATTCATTTTAAATTTTATAAACAAATTCAGATATTATATATTTAGTTGCAAAATTTAATAATTTCTCAACTAATATTTAATAATTTCTCAATTAATTATTATTTGATCATGGTTAATATTTAATGTTTAAAGTAAATTACTTAATTATTATTTTACTATACTTGTATATGTAAGCTTTGATGTAATAATTTTTGCATAAATAAAATACGCACAATTCGTAGTTAAATTGCCTTTCAAATTGTTCATTTTACTTATACTTAAACAATGTTTTTGAAAATTTTTAGGGCACTTTGAAAAACCATGTCATCATTATATTATACCATTATTTATTGTATATGATTTCTTGCTATAAAAAGATTACATTTAATGCATGGTTTATTGTATGTTATTATTAATTAACCAGTTAATTTTTATTAATTAATAAATTCTTATAAATTAAATTAAATCTAATTTTAATTTAATAATCACTTTTTTGATTAAATTTTAAAATTTTAATGGACAAGATCAGTTTTTAATCATATTTTCTATTCTTTAATTTTATTCAATGTTTAGCAAGTCTAATAACAATCTAATACTGATTGAACCATTTAAACCTTAAATCACTTGTCTTATAGGTTTAACTGTTTTTAAAACATTGGTTGATACCATTCAACTCCAATTATTCAGACATTAACAAATATAAGATTTTGATTGACTAGACAAGTAGGTACTTACAATCTTTTATTTCTCGTGAAACAAAACACACGCATTTCATGTTCCAACTATTAATGTTCTGTAACACAGAATCCTTATTCTATATGTATGTATAAACTGGAGACCTGCTCAATGACCCTGAAATGAAAAAACATTCAGAAGCTGCTAGTTAGAAGAATGGACATGAACTTCATTATGTACACAAGTATCTTCTGCTAACTACAATCGGGGGTTTACCGAGAGGCGCTTCTTGTAAAACTCAACCAGTTCCTCAGGATCAACTTTCTTTGTTTGCTTGTAAGCTTCAATCTTGTTCAGTTCCTGCACCACAATTTTTTGGAGTTTATCAACAGAAGCCTCCATTGCAATATATATGAGTGGCTCCACCCCAAAGGCTTTGTTATATGTTATATGACTATGGCTAGTACTTCCTTCCTGCTTCAAATAAAGATGACAATGGCGCAACCCAATCGACTTGAAGAGTTGATATGGATGAGTATTTTATTTGTAGTCTATTAGAGAAGTAAGAGTGTTTTATTAGGAGTCTATTAGAGGAGTATTTTATTTTTACTAGAAGTCTACTATTTCCCTATTATTTCTGCATTAGTTTATGTTATACTTATGTTAATAAAAACAGCTTGAATAGGATTTTTTCTAAGAGTCCTAAAATAACTTGAATAAGAGTCTTTCTAGGAGTCATAGTTTAGGTGGAACTTTTGTGTTTCTTTGCCTATATAAGGCTATTTCGTTACGCAATAAAGTAAGGAAGAATATATCATAAAAATTAGCTAATTAGGAGTAGAGTAATTTAGCATAATTTCGGCAGAGCTTGTCTTTGACAAGTGCTGCCAGTTTTTCATCACCAAAAATAGGTTCCGCAAGGAAGGGAACCAACGTAAATAAGGGGAAAGAGATTTAACTTTCCTGAGAATCGTCCTTAGACTCGATCCCAAGCACGGGCACATAACAAGAGTCTAAAACTTGACCAGTTATAGTCAAAATGACGTTGTTTTGATATAACTTACCAAAACGATATCATTTGATCAATAAAATTTTCAACATATTAATCAAAATGACGTCCGAATCGGTTCTCTACCAATCCAGATGGACTCAATCAGCCATCCTTACTTCCAATCTTGTGAAATTTTACTAAAAAGCTACCAACCATGCTTTTTGAAAGGTTGCAATACTCTTCTAACAATTATTTGTAAATGAATCATCCCAGGCTCAAGTTAAGAGCAGATGCAATAAAATGCCAATGAAGAACATCTCGGTCATGTGGGAAATAAGCCAATCGTATGACTACAAATAAAAAGACTAATAGAATGCAAGGAAAAAGTACCTCAATCCAATTAGTAAGTTCTGGTCTGCCAGCAGTAATGTCATACTTAAACACTTCTGATAGGAAGATTTGGTATCTTTCAATAAAAGGAATATAGGCTATATCCACCTGAGGAATCAAGAACCATAACCATAAGAGAAGAGGAAAAAGAGATCATTAACCCCATTCAACCTAAATAATTTAACATTAAAATCTACAAAAGCTATTCATCAGATACAATCAATATCTAATATTAAACCATTCAGGCTTACCAAACTGAATTGGCCAAGGAAGAAAGGACCATCATCAAACTTATGAAGAGCATTTTCCAGATGATCAAAAACAGGACCTGTAACACATTTGATGATTTAGTGACTGAAGTTTATAACACAGAACCCATCCATGAAATGATAAAGTCACCAAAACTTACCAGCTTCTTTTGGAGGATCTCCCTTAAATGATTTAAACACTGTGCCACTAAACGTATCGGTATAAGAAAGCAATTCGTCTGCAAACTGTTTCTTAGCAGGATCCTGCAGAATTTTACAGCAGAATTCAATTAAATACACGGCTATAAGTGTAGATTGAGTGATGCCAGACAACCACACACATCTTACATCTGGGAGAAGAGATGGTCCTTCAAAGTTGCTATCAAGGTACTTAATCAGATCAAGACTCTCTCCAATGATTTTCCCATCATGTTCCAAAGCTGGCACCTACAATAAAGAAAGACGCCGAACTCATTAATGAAATAACCAAAACTTCAAAACCTTTCACAATATCCCACTTTCACAATTGACATAATTATACAGAACTCACAAACAAGGCATTCACTCATATGATACAAAGTTTTTAAAATCCACAAGAGAAAATTGAAATTAAACAATAAAAAAAGATATAAACAGCAGAATGATAAAGAAAGACAGGGAGAAGTCTTATCTGCTCTACATTACATGAATATCATGAGAGACATCAATTATACAAACTTTTCAATTATTCCCAACATTGTCAAGAAATCAACAGAATAAACATAGCTGACCCTACTCCTTATAAACAAAACTGGATTTTGTGAGATAAAGCTCACCTAATCATCTACTTCGTATAAGTAAAGACATATATACACACCTTATTGGTGGGGTATACTTTCTCTCCATACCAAGCAGGCCTGTTTTGAAGGTTCAAAGGAACTAGCTTTATCTTATCCTGCAATCCCTGTAAGCCCCACGAAATCTACCATATAAGCAATGCCATCTTGGGGAAGAAATTATGCACACACAGAGTGAGATATAAGTTGTGCAACCTTAAAGTTCCTGGTGATCCACACTCGCTGAGCATATGGACACGTGTAACTTGTATAAAGCCTATAAAGAATTCATTCCAACAAAATACACTAACAAAATCAGGCAAACCCAACAAAGAACAAGGGATAAACAAATCAATACCAACTATCAATAAAGACAATCGAGAAAAGGGTAAAAGAAAAACAGACTTTGAGGTTCCATCAAACAGCGAAGGTTGCTCAGCTGTGGCATCCAATGGTGGAGGCAAGTTCTCCGGCACGCTCTTATCCAAACTTTAAATTCACCAAAAAAAGATAAGAACTTCGTAAGAAAAAAGGCAACATAACAATACCAAATGAATGAGGAGGGTCGATAGGGAGGAGATTCTTACCTAGTGGCACCCATGATCGGTTGAGCTCTGGAGACAATAATAGGGAATGCCAAAGAAGTACGATGACGTTTTGATCTTAGGAAAGACTCGCAGGATTTTATAGTTTTGCAGCAGATGCGTGTGGACGGAATTGTGGGTGAAGTGCAAAGTGGCAGGAGCTTAGATAAATGGTCTTGGTAGGTAACAGCTGACCTTGGCAGTGACGACATGGTACGAGACAGAGAGCGGCCCGAGTTAGTGGGATTAGACGCGGGCAATCTCAAGATAAGCTTGTAGATATTTTCTACTTTTGGCCTTTGACTCGAATACGTTTGGATAAACGTGATCATATTGGTGATGTTTGATGTTATGTAATGTTGATGCAAGTAAACACATAATTACAACTCTATTTTGTATTCCTTCTGATCATTTCCAAGTTGTGGCAAACGGCGGTGATTAGTGAGGATCAGCCAATTATGTGAATGCAGTCAAGATCGGCCCAGAAAGTTAAAAGACAAAGTTAACCAAGTCAAGGAGATTTGACAGGCTAAAGACCAAGCTTTAACTAATAAATGATAGGTTTAAGACTTTAAGCTCAAGAATGGGATCATTTTCAGAGTTGGATTATGGCGTCAACATCTTGTAGTTGAGGAATGTAGATGCCGAAGAAAAACAAGCAGCATAACCTATGATGCATATAGGTTATTCAGGAAAAGTTGGGGAACTTTCAGATTATAAACAGTTCAGTATTGTCATGTTCTTACATGCCATTATCCGATTTGTTTGAAAAACATTCTCAATTGAAGACTTGAAGAACATGATTAGTTCAGAGAAATGAACTTATTGGTAATGGCTGACTTTTCATGTTATTAAACATGCATATCAATTATATTCACTTAGGACCTATCTAGCAGAACTCTGTTTCAGATCACTTGATTTCCTTTGTTTCTGTTTCTCTTTTATCATAGAATTTGTTCTTAGTATCCTTGATTATACGATATTGAATAGCCAACGCAATGTTATCTTCAAATATTAGTTTACTTGGTGCCATAGAAATCGACCGGGATGAGAATTTCCACCAAATTGGATGCAGAAGGAAAGATGGAAATGAATTTTCTTATCTGAAAATCGAATACGAGTTAACAAGGATATACAAAAGAGAGATGGCCTCCACCTATCTATGAATTTATGCCAAGTTCTTCTGTTTTTGCTTTCCAGATTTCTTTGGGTATCACTTCTTTAGGGGTCATCCAGTAAACTGCTTCTCGATCCGGCAGCGTCTAATCGTAGTTTTTCTTCATCAAACTTAATGCCACTCCTGCACCAAGACTAGTGGCTACAAAGCCAAGAGATGTCTCGGTTGATACATGAAATCCTGCATCGAAAGCATGCAAAAAAATCTCAAGCTTTTACAAATCATGTTACAACTGAACAAAATAGCAGCAGTAATGGGTTCGAAGATATTCACCAAAAAAATCTAGGATCATCTTGCATCCAATGAACCCTAGAACAATAGCAATGGAGGGCTGAAAAAGGAGATGAAGGCAGATGAGTATGAGCAAAACCAGAAACATTTCAAACCATTCATATAAGCATGCAAGGAAAGCCAGAAACCTCCCAGGTTATATAGAGAAGTTAATCTTTTACCTGCAGATACTCCAGCTCTGCCATTCCCTCCGAAATGAGTGTGTAAAATGACCGAAGACCTGCATAGGGCAGAAAAGCCATCAAAGATTACTTTTCGTTGGACTTCTTAGCACTTCAACACTACTCAAATACCATAAAAATTTCAATTGCTTAGACTACACGAATGCATTCCACATCTTAACACGTCATCTTTTACCAACTTCCTCAGCAATAGTTTGTTTCAGAGACAAAATTTACACATTAAACCTATGGGGAAAAAAAAAAGTCACATTTTACCTAAGATGGCAAAGAGATTAGAAGTAAAAACTATGAAGGGATCTCGTGTAACACCAAACACAGCTGGTATCGAGTCCACCTAAAAATAAATAAAACATTGTCAACATTTACTAAAAACATCATTCAGTAAATCCATGCATAAGAGCAGTTCAAATCAACTACATAAAATATGCGTCACGTGGATGAAGGAAAAAGAGAACCTACAGCAAATGCGATATCACTGAGCTCAATAACTGCTACGGTGAGAAGCAAAGGTGTAGCCTGCCCAAAACGGTTGATGCCTGTTAGGAATGAAGTGATAGGTTCAGGAGATCAACAATACCATCTTGCTAAATTTATCAGGTTGTAATATGTTCGGAAGGGCTAATATAGCATGTTGAATAGTCAGCTAGATCTCGTAAAGAACTCACTTTCCACACACCATTCTGACTTGTTAAAAATTTGTTCCCATCATAATAAGCTGCAAAATACAAGGAATTCTGATTAATATCTATGTCAAATCTCATAGGCCTCAAGATAGTTCAGCAAATAGACAATTTAATCCAACTCTGTTCTAAATTGGCCAACTTGAAGTTTTGTAAGGCCACATGATTCTCTTCATCAATTAAAAATTGAAAGGAATATACAAGAAATGGGAAATTTTTCTTTTCTTCACTAATTTTTTGCCTCAGTTGCATAAAAATATATAAAAACAGAAAACAAGTTTAACAAAAAACTGCGGAAAAAAACAAAACCATAATAGATAAACTCAAGGTGAAAACTCATCCAAAATTACAAAACAAGATGGACAAATCTTGAATTTATAACCTGCAGTTGGTCAAGTGTTATTGATCAAAATTTATAAATTTGACATTACATATTTCATTTACTCACGTTAAAGCTCTAGCAAACCACAATATGCTTTCTTTTCAATATTTAGGGATGGGTACAACATGACGAACTGCCAAAAGGACTTATTCTCAATCTCTTCTTCTCTGAATTTAAGCTTAACTGAACATGACTGTTAATTTTACATTTTGCTCTGAATGTGTTCACATAGTTTTCATTTCTAAACTAAGAAGTAGAGACTTATTCAGATTAAACTATGTATGAGGACTTACTGTCAGTTTCTTTAACCAAGTTGTTACAAAGGTTTATCTAGAACTCAATTTCTTTATTTTACAGTGTTCACCATGGATCTGGAATTTTTAAGTTCTTGTCCCTGAACATACAGAGATGTCGAGGATCAAAAATCAGGGGACTAGTTAAAGCAGCACCAGGACTAGGACAAAAGGAAAGACGGAAAATGTAGGTAATTGCAGGAAATTACATGTGACAGGAATAAACCTCTGGCACGTTTTCAACACAAAATTGTCTGATAGATCAGAGTCATCTTCCTCACTGGAAAATAGCTGAAAAAAAAAGAAACTACTCAGAAGTTCACATATACGCAATATAAAAACCAAGGTATACTGCTTGACAACTGTAACATCCTCAATTTAATGCTGAGGTTACTGGTTCATTCCAGATTCAAGGAGGCTATGAATGCCCTCAGAGCAATGTCAAGATCGACAATGTGAGAAACAAATGGCAGCAGTTGAAAACAGAAATTAATATACTAATGGGTGCAAGTTCCTCACAAGAAATATATGGCACCTTAAAGGATGAGTATAGAAGTATAACAGCCAGAAGTAGGTTGACTGCCTCGAATCTCTACGACAAGAAGAAAGTAGAGGTTATCCAATTAAAGAGAAAGAATAAATAGATAACAGAAATTTATAGCACTTCTTTTATGGATTAGAGACTTACCTGGAGAGTAGCTGTCCCAAGTAGGATCAATGACGAACGGAAAATGATTGCACCAGCAATACCATATGAAAGTACCCGGTTCTTTTTACAAGATAATAAATTCTCCATCATCATGGTTGAAATTCAACATATAACTCAAAAAAGAAAGTCACTAGAACATAATCAAAAAGTTCTTTAAGTATCAAAAATTTTAAAAAAAAGTGTATTGTCCATAATACAGTTGCAGCAAATATAAAGCCCGTTAAATACCTGATACTTAAGTGGAACTTTAAAATAATTGAAAATCAGAACAAAGACAAAGAGATTGTCCACAGACAAACTTTGCTCCAATATATACCTGAAAATGATCCCAGAGGGTTGTCATGGTTGACAGAATTCAAGCTTAGAAAGATTTCATAATGAACGTGAAAGTTCTCTAATGAGAAATAAGAGCAAGCAACACTTACTACACTCACAAATAACATTATACACAAAACAGTAAAAATTTAACTGACGTTACTTTTCTGTAGCATATGCACATACCCAGCAAAAAATTCTGAACCCTTGCTAACTCCATCTTTCAAAACAATACCAATGCCGAATGTCACAGCTGTACCCACCTGTTAGAATCAATTACTACATTGATTTTAACCAATAACGACAATCAACAGATCAAAGACACCGAGCTACAATAAATTGGGAGGCACTCACACATAAAGCAACAGTTCTCATAGATGTTTTATAACTCTCTTCTCCTTTAGTTCCTTCATTCCCCAAATCATCACCTTCTCGAAAGGACTTAACTTTCTCAACACTATCACGAATCCCTGCAGATTAATCCACCAATGCTACAGGTATAAATATACGCACATCCATGTGTAACACCAAAATTAGAAAAAGAAAAAAAGAACATTTCTCACTACTAAAAATCAGGAAAGCTTTGAAGTTCTGACCTGAAGTAGATAGGTCATCTTCCTGTTCAGTAGCTCTAGTACACGCAATTGGATAATTACGTCCACGAACGCCATGACCATCTGACAAAGCCAACTCCAAATTAGGCACCCGTCTCTATGGTACATATCAAATGAGTAATAACACCAGTAGATAGATAGGAGAGAAGCAGACCTATGTAGAAGGAAGGGTGAGCAAATTGAACTGTAACCCACTTGGAAGGGGAGATAGAGGGAACCCTCAACGAGATGGGATCGTAATTTGGCAGAGCTCTGACGCTACTGTGGATGACTGAAGCTAACCCCATTGGTACAAACGTTGGGTCCGAGCAATGAACCAAGAAAACTAGATTTTTATATTTTCATATTATGTTATCTTATCCTTTCAACTACGTTGTGACGCAGCGCGTTTTCTTTCCTTTTTGTGCTTTCATTAGACATGTCAATTGCCACGCCTTGTCCAACCCAAAAAGTCATAACTACGTCGTTTTGAACAAATTAATATCGTTTTAAAAATATAGGCAGGATAATTTGTGGCTCAGTCAATTCAGATCAAAATTAAGTTGAGCCGAGCGAATCAAGCCATAATTGTCATCCTTAACTTTTATAACCCGTACTTGTCTCAATTTCTTTCACAAGTTAGGTTATCCATCAAATTCACGTTACTTGCTACTAATAATTAAGGATGACAATAAGCTGAGACGTAAAATAACGACATTTTGTTTATCAAGGTCATTGGCCTTCAACTATGTGCCAAGCTTAGCCCCATACTTGAAATCATTCAGACCTAATCAAGTTTTAAATCGAGCTCACGCTTTATGTCCTGAGCTTAGGTAGAAATGAAATACATGGTATGAACATCACAATTAAAAAGTAGTAATGAAATACATGCTATGCACCTCACGATTAGACAATTTAAATGTTACTTATATAACGATTCAACTCAACTCTTAAACTTGAATTAAACTAATTAAATTTGACCTAAACTAATAATTCATTATCATCATATTAAATTATTAATTTAAGTTGAGTGTAAGTGGTTTTAAGTCAAGCTTAAGAGTTGTTTTAGGTTATCATATCGCTGACATTTGATGATTCTACATCTAATAGTCATACCGTATTTGTTTCATCTTTATTTTTAATCGAAATGTAAGAGAATTTTTTACAAGAAACTGAAAATTAGAAAGAGTATTTTTTCGAGAATTTTAAAAAATAGGATGTTCTTTAAAGTTTCTTAGATCACTATATCTTTTTTTTAAGAATATATTAGGAATAACAAATAAATAGTGATATTATCAAGATATTGTTATCAAAATCTATATTATAATCATTTATATTTTATTTCTTTGACAACTATTTTATTTTATTTCATTGATTCTATATTAAGTAAAAAATTCTTTAATTTTAGTTTTATTTTCATTACAAAAATTATCTATAACTATTTAAAAATTAACAATTTATTAAATTAATGAAAAATAACTTTGCTTGCCACGAGTTGGATTTGAATCGGCACTTTTGGGTTGAAAAGACATACCCAACTAACAACCTTTTATTCGAACTATCCATGACAATCACTTGACTCACCACTCAGCGGATGGCTACTAAAGGATCATATTACTTGTTTCTGTTACTCTGTAGCTACCTATTTTATGAGCATCTATTTATCTAATTTCTCTCTGTCTTATTTAATGAATAGATGGATGTTCATAAAATAAACAAACAAATGTAACTCACTAGCACCAACCAATAAACACCATATGGCATTACCAAATGGGGCTTTGTCGTTGTAGGCAAAGTGGCTGATAGTGAACACACTCTAGCAGTTCAGTTCAAGTGTTGTTGATATGTCTTGTGGCTTTGCGCAGCACACACTCCATTTGGGATTTATTTTTTATAATTTAGTTCTCAATTTTTAATTTCAAATTGATGGAGAAATTTTAAATAAGTCGTCTTATTATTATCTTTGTTTTATTTTTCTCTTTTTTCTCATTAAACTATAAATTTCCCTTTCAATTATGAAGTATATATATGCTAAGGATAAATGAGATGGATGACCACGAAATCCATCCCATTCGTCTATTTCATCAATGGTCTCTCTTTGCTTACGTCTATCACGGCTGTGACTATTTTAGTCACAAGAGTGATCTTCTCTCTCTTCCTACATCTACAGCCATGTTTTAGGATCGCTTATTAAGCATATATGTACTAAAGACGAATGGGATGGACGACCACAAAATCCATCCCATTTGTCCATTTCATCAACGATCTCTCTTTGCCCACGTCTATCACGGCTGTGACTATTTTAGTCACCATCGTGATCTTCTCTTTCTCTTCCCACATCTACAACCACGTTTTATGATGGCTTATTAAGTATATATATTAAGGATGAATGAGATGGACGACCACGAAATCCATTCCATTCGTCAATTTCATCTAACGGTTAGAATAATTCTTACCTGTGTCACGCCTGTGACTAAAATGGTCACAGTCGTGCTCATAGCTTTGCTTCTCTTCCCTTCTCTTCCTATGACCACGTTTTATAGGATGGCTTTTTAAGTATATATACTAAGGACGAATGAGATGGGCGACCACGAAATCCATCCCATTCGTCCATTTCATCTAACGATTGGAATAATTCTTACCTATGTCATGCCTGTGACTAACATGGTCACAGTTGTGACGCACAACTTCGCTTCTCTTCCCTTCTCTTCCTATGACCACATTTTATAGGATGGCTTATTAAGTATATATACTAAGGACGAATGGGATGGACGACCACAAAATCCATCTCAATCGTCCATTTCATCTAACGGTTGGAGTAATTCTTTACATATGTCATGCTTGTGACTAAAATGGTCACAACTGTGACTCATAGCTTCGCTTCTCTTCCCTTCTCTTCCTACGGCCACATTTTATAGTATGGCTTATTAAGTATATATACTAAGAACAAATAGGATGGGCGACCATGAAATCCATCCCATTCGTCCATTTCATCTAACGATTGGAATAATTCTTACTTGTGTCACGCCTGTGACTAACATGGTCACAGCCGTGACCATACCTTCGCTTCTCTTCCCTTCTCTTATTGTGACCACGTTTTATAGGATGACTTATTAAGTATATATACTAAGGATAAATGAGATGGACGACCACGAAATTCATCTCATTCGTCCATTTCATCTAACGATTGGAATAATTTTTACCTGTGTCACGCCAATGACTAGAATGGTCACAACCGTGACTCATATCTTCCCTTCTCTTCCCTTCTCTTCCTACGACCACATTTTATAGGATGATTTATTAAGTATATATACTAAGGAAGAATGGGATGGATGACTACGAAATCCATCTCATTCGTCAATTTCATCTAACGGTTGGAATAATTCTTACCTGTGTCACGCTTGTGACTAAAATGGTCACAGTCGTGACTCACAGCTTCGCTTCTCTTCCCTTCTCTTCCTACAACCATGTTTTATAGGATGGCTTATTAAGTATATATACTAAGGACGAATGAGATGGTTCGTAACGAATCGGATAGATGACCACGAAATCCATCCCATTTGTCCATTTCATCTAACGATTGGAATAATTCTTACCGTTGTCACGCTTGTGACTAAAATGGTCATAATCGTGACTCATAGCTTCGATTCTCTTCCTACGACCGCATTTTATAGGATGAATTTTAAGTATATACCAATGGGATGGACAACTACGAAATCCATCCCATTCATCCATTTCATCTAACGGTTGGAATAATTCTTACCTGTGTCACGCTTGTGACTAAAATGGTCACAATTGTGACTCATAGCTTCGCTTCTCTCCCTTCTCTTCCTACGACCACGTTTTCTAAGATGGCTTATTAAATCCATATACTAAGGACGAATGGGATAGACAACGACCACGAAATCCATCCCATTCGTCCATTTCATCTAACGGTTGGAATAATTCCTACCCGTGTCACGCCTGTGACTAAAATGGTCACAGTCGTAACTCATAGCTTCGCTTCTCTTCCCTTATCTTCTTATGACCACGTTTTATAGGACGACTTATTAAGTATATATACTAAGGACGAATGAGATGGACCCCATTTGGCCATTTCATCTAACGGTTGGAATAATTCTTACTTGTGTCACGCCTGTGACTAAAATGGTCACAGCCATGACTCATAGCTTCGCTTCTCTTCTCTTCTCTTCCTACGACCACGTTTTATAGATGACTTACCATCTATTAAGCATGAACTTCATATATACTCACAGGCGTTCATATCTATTCACGGGCATGAAATGACATCGATATTTTTAAATCTTCTTTTGTTCACCTAACTAATAAGTAATATGTATTATAATAAATAATATGTATTATAAGTGTAAGTCAATTCTACAACAGCTAAAAACAAAATTATAAGATGATTGTTGTAAATAAGTAAAGTCAAAAATAAAAGTTGATAATTTTAATACTAAATCAAAAATTATAATTTTATTGTTGTAAATAAGGAAATTATTAAATAAAAGTTGAAATTTTTAATATGAATGTTTCTCACTTAAGATTGCTCTAAATAAGGAAAGTAAAAAAAAGTTGAAAAAAATTTAAATTAGAGTTGATAATTTTAATACTAAAAACGAAATTATAGTTTTATAATTTTAATACTAAAGACAACATTATAAGATTGTCGTAAATAAGGAAAGTAAAAAAATTGTTGAAAACATTTTAAAAAAAGTTGATAATTTTATATACTAAAAACGAAATTATAGTTTTATAATTTTAATACTAAAGACAAAATTATAATTTTATTGCTGTAAATAACGAATGTCAAAAATATAAGTCGAAAATTTTAATATTAATGCTTCTTAAGAAAAGTAAAAAAAAAAGTTGATAATTTTAATACTAAAAATGAAATTTTTAGAGTTGTGCTCTAAAGGCAATCACCTTTAGCACTTTTATACAAACTTTATTTTGATTAATAACACAATAGGCATTTTTTCATTGATTTGATAATCATTTATATATATATATATATATGAATTGATATTGATTTTAAATCGAATTAATGAAATCCATGATACAAAACATAGCATGAAGGAAATCACGATGAGATCATGATAATGAGATTCCTATCGTGTGCAATTATGTTAGTATCTAAATAATCCCTAGTCATAGGATTAATAAGACAGGACATTATTAATCCGGAAAGACT
>JAOQMS010000004.1:34403034-34432618 GCA_027563885.1 Erythroxylum longipes
ATAATTTAAAATTTATTATTTATAAAATAATATTTATTTTATATTTTTAATTATTAAATAAAAATTTATTTGAAATTTATATATTTTAAAAATACATTTACATTTAATTATATTTATTAACAATTATTAAATTAATTTTATTTATAAATTAATTTAATAATTGTGATGATTATTTATTATTATGATTTTTGGATATAAAGTATAAATGCGTATAATATGATAATAGAGTATTTTATAATTTTAAAAAAATTTAAGAATTATTTTATAAATTTAAAAAATTATCCATATACTTAATATTAAAGTATCGACAGATATTAATACAATATCGTACCAAAATTTAATATAATACTAAATTTGATACGGAATTCGTAAGATTGATTATACTGTGTCCAAATTAGCTCTGCGCATTTGCGCAGTGACAACCTGCTAGTACTCTCTCAAGTCTGAAAGCACAACGAAGCCGAGAAAGCGCGATAGCTGGTAGCTCTTACGCTGCCTTTGCGATCTGTCTGTTGCTTTACAGGCTCAATCTCTCGAAACCCTAACCCTAACGCTAATATGGACACCGACACTCCAAATCTCACCGCCGTGCCGGAGAACCCTAGCAAAACCCTAGATACGACCGCGAAGCCAGATCGAGTTAAGGACTCTGCTAGCAACAAATCGACGACGGGTGATTCAGGTAAGGACGGCGACGGTTCGAAAACCAGCAAGATAACCACCTCTGCGGTCTCTGACACCGAGAAGAAAATCCGGCGTGCTGAGAGGTTCGGGATTACGGTTCAGTTGTCTGAGCAAGAGAAGCGCAATTCTCGAGCTGAAAGGTACATTTATATATACATATGTCTTTGCTTTATTACTGTCGTTCTTTTTGCTCTTTTTTTTAAAAACTTTCTGGTAGCTTTTATCTGCTGCTCTCGTGGTTTTAAGGATTGTGGCTGTAGATTTGTAGATTTGCGAAAATGTGTTTGAAATGTTACTTATAGTTGTTTCCATAAAATGTTCCTTTAGAGTGGTGAAGATGGTGATCTCTGGTTATTTAAGGTCGTTTTGTAATGCATTCATCTTTGTCATGTGCTTGTTGTCATGATTTAAGCTTGGCTGTGTTTGGGCTGTGATTAGGTTCTTAGCTTAAACGATACGTTTGTTGTGCTTATCTGAAGGATGTTCTTATTATTCTATGAACTGGAGAGATGTTGTGATGAACTGTTGACTTGATGTTCTTTCTGAATTGTTTAAAAGTATTGCTCTTTTTATGTGGTAGTGTAGGTTTGGCACAGTTTCCTCGATGCCTGCATCAGATGGATCGAAGCACTCTGAGGAACTGAAGAGGAAGGCTAGAGCAGAAAGGTATTGTGTCCATGGTCTTGTCGAGTGAGTAACTGTTACTGCATTTTAAACTTTTCTTATAGAATATTGCTGATCTTTAATGTTGGATTTGTAGGTTTGGGCTCCCTTTGCAGTCTGTGCCAAGTGATGAGAATGCAAAGAAGAAAGCAAGACTTGAAAGGTTTGGTCCAGATACAAAAGCTGAAGGGACGGAAGATGACAAAAGGAAAGCGAGGGCTCGCAGGTTGATCACTATACCTTTTGTCTAACTCTGCTGTTCAATGTTTTTGGTTAAAACTTTCAATCATTCATTTATCAAAATGCTTTAAAGTCATTAACATTGCTGAATTCTCCCAGATTTTCACAACCTGCTGCAAGTGCTTTATCAGTGAACGGAAAGGGCAACATTGGGCCAGTAAGGCACTCTTTCCAGTTTTTATTGTATGTTTTATTCTTGATTTGATTACTGAATTTAATCATTTTTTCTTAATCAGAAGGCAGCAATTACTGGCAATGCTGGTGGAGGGTCTTAGAGTGTTTTTCTATCCTTAATTATTAGGTATTCCTTAGAGCATTGATCAACAATTACCCTACAAATTTAATTTGATCTTTGTGTCTTTATTCCAATAATTAGACATATAGATATTGTTTGAGTAAATTATTGTTATGCTTTGAGTTTTATATCGGTGTTACTTTGGCAGGCGTAGTTTTCCAACTTCCTCAGCGGCTTCTATCCTCAGTGACCGTCTGTCTTCAACAGAGGAATCCAGATGCTTATCCTTATTCTGCGATAAATTAAGTACTTGAAGGGCATGTTTTGTTGCGCTAAATATGTGATCTTCCTGTTCAGATGTAGCCATTTACTAACTTTACCTGGTGAGGCCTAGGGTAATCGGCAACTACATTTCAGTGTTACTAGTTTTGAAATCTACAAGTAGTAGAGGTTCCACATGTCTTATATTTTGAGGTGATGAATTTGATCCTATTTAGACTTTTAATTTGCAGGAAGTATCTTATTTTATACATCATGATCTGGTGTTGAGCAGCAACATTAAGTAGTATGATTAAAACTTTTTGAGTCAGGAGCTTGAGGTATTCATAGTTGTGATTTTGTTTGTTTAATAAATGAGGCTATACTTACAGGTGAGCCACCTAGTAAATACTTGCATAGGAAACAATTTTAAGTAATCATGTAATTTTGCGCTTTCTATATTTGCTTATATAGTGCAAGGCATAAGCTTTATGATAGTTTCATGTGTAAAGCAAACATGCGTGAAGATGCCTGCTACGTTAGGATCATATATATCGAGGCTGCATTTCATCTAGTTGAAACTACTTGTCTCATGTATTTTGGCTTCACCTTTAATTTTTTCTTCTTTTGCATATCACATACATAATGTGTCAAAAGATGTTTTAGTGGTAAATCAGGATCATAGTGAATTATGTCTGTTAGATTTTCCTTCTTGTGTTACTAAAAGTGTTCTTACATATTAAGTTGTGTATGTGAGAGGTGCATATGCGTTATTGCTGCTGTTCACCATTTGGTCATGGGGTGCGTTCGCACAAGAAGATATATTGTATTCTTACTTAAGGTTCTCTGATACCTCTGACTGTAAATTTTGATTCACTGAACACTTTTTAAGTTGTTGTGGTTACCCTTGGCCTCACTGGTAAATTGTTCGTATGGAAATGGAAGGTTGATTTCTAGGAACGGAGGACAACTTTGATGATAGTGTAGTTTTCGTAAGTTTGGGAATTTTTGTTAGAAGTCTCTTTCTTTCTTTCTATGGATCAACGCTTCTGGATTTCTTTGTTTGATGGTGTAATATTTGGGATAAAAAACCATGTAATACATAGTTGAGAATTTGTAAATTTGCTCTTTCATAAGGTGAAAATTTTGAGGTCTCTATGTCAATGTTATGAATACCGAACTAGTATCGTTACCAGATTTGGTTCTGATATGATACTGAACCAAACACTAGTTAATATTGAGCATAGTTTTTAATAATTTTGTAGTTTATAAAATAGCCCTTGAATTTTTTTAAAATTATAAAATAGTCTTAATATATTATACTGTACAATTTATTTGACACTCACTTTGTCTCTAAAAATCATCATAATAAAAATTAAATAATAACAATTCATTAATTTATATTAATATTATTTTTCATATATTTGAGATATACATGATAATTATAATTAATATGAAAAAATTATGCAAATTTAAAATAAGTAAGAATGCAAAGTACTAAAAAATTATAATTTTGTCATAATAAATAATACTATAACAAAACATTAAAAATAATAAATATTAATAATTTTCTAAGTATTATAATTTACAATAAGAGTTTATATGAAAGAAATAATCAAGTAAATCTCAAAATAAAAATATTTATAATTATTTTTATATCATATAAATAGGAGAAATGAAAACTTAAAATTTCATTTTAATTCTAAAGAAAATATCACTCTATTATTAAAACTTATTATTTTTATAAAACTAATAATTTCAATTTTAAAGCTTTTACAAGTTATAGGTAATTAATATATCATTAACATCTTGAGAATTTAAATTATTATTAGTAATTATTAACTAAAATTTTATTACATAACTATATTTAAACCTTTAACTAGTACAAATTTGAAATAAATTAAAGAAAGAGTTTTTATTTTTAATATTTTGATATGAAAATAAATATACATCCTCTAAATACATTATTTATAATTTAAATTTTATTATAAATTTGTCTTAATTAAAATTTTAAAACAACTTAAAATTTTAAAAGATAACATTCTCATACAAATATATCTTGTAGTGATCAATACAATATAAAATTTTAATTCACACATGCACATACACACAAATAATATTCAAAATTAATGAAAATAAGAAAATATTTTCCTTATATTATATATAAATGTAAATATAATTATGTTATTAGACTTTTATTAAATATGAAATTTTATTATTTTACATTATATTTTATCAAGAAATCTCGAGTATAAAGAAATTTTATATTAATATGATTGAGAGTATGAACAAAGTACTAATTTTTTATTCTTTTTTTAGTATTCTTGAAAGAATTTAAATATAAATGTGATATATGAAGAGAAATTCATAAAAGTCATATTTTTCCGAGCATAAGCATAATTAAACCAACAATATTTTTCTTTCTCTTTACTTCTATAAAAAATTGCTTTTTTCATAGTGAAAATGTGTGACTCTTGAAGTTTTTTCTTTTTTTTGCAATTTATTTCATAAACTTTTTAAAATTATAATTAAATCTTAATAAATTTCGATATTTTGAATACGGACCGGTATTCATAACTAATACGATACTTATATTTTAGGTACCATTCCTTAACCGATACGTACCTGCCAGGACGGAGCAATACCCAATACCCATAATCATGCTTCGTATAGTTGTGCTTCATGGTTTATTTCAAATTTAGCTTTACAGGAGGTGAACAGATCAATTTCACCCCATGTTTGTAAACGATTTATAAATTATGGAAGAAATGTGCACTCGTGGATCTAATTTGACTAAATGATAAACTAGCGAAGCGTGCAAGCGTTTAAGTATGCAGTTTGCTTGGCTGTTCCTACTTCCATTGTCAATTGGACTTTTCTCTAATTAACTTATGTGCAAGTACTTGATGCCCCCTGATCTTCTTAATATGAATGATGATTTTGGTAATGTTCTGGCTGAGCTATAGGGATCTCATGCTGTTTAAGGCACTGATGACAAAGTTCTTTTCACTGGTTACAGTAAGTAAAAATTTGCAAATCTTATTGTTGATGGAAACCCAAGGAAAACGAATGTATCCCTAACTGAGACACCAGCCTCGTCGGCCGCTAATCTACTGCTCTCAACTCATCTCCATCCATCGTAAACATAGGTCTGGTGTGGAATCAGAGCAAAACAACTATTTTTGCAGTTTTCTTTTAGTAATTGAAACCATAGGTAGCTGTCAAGAACAAATGAAACAATCTTGCAATCTATTGTTCAGCTGCTGATGAGACCCCTGCTTTTACTGAAACAGAACAATTGGTGTGGGGTACTCCGTTGAATAAATGGGAATCAATGAACAAAACTACAACTGTGATATCGTCATGGAAGTGCCTCCTCACCCCTCTTCCAATCTTCTTCAAATCAATGTACCTTATTTCCCTTTTCTTTGCTGCTTCCGTTAGAGCAGCTTTAACTAGTCTCTTTGCACTTGCCTGTTCATCAGGATATTATCAGAAAGTGTTCAATTATTTCTGGGTGTTTTTTAAACATGAATTGGAAGAGTATAAGACTGTTTGAGACAAAGATGATGTTACTTACACGACGAGGATAATTTTGGACAATAGAAACAGCTTCCTCATTGCTGAGATGCTCCCACAGGCCATCAGAAGCAAAAATGATGAATTGGTCCTCTGGCCTGAGTCTGTGCACTAATATTGCTGGCTCTGGACTAAGGATTGGCTTGTGGAAAGTTTCAGGCAGTCTATACTTGGAATGTAGAGGCTCTCTGTTGAACTCTGCCCTTTTAAGATATGCATCTCCAATAGATCTTGAAACCTGAGGGAAATTGAAAACACATAATCAAATGCATAATGCTTTGAAGTTGCCAAGAGTCCAGTCGTTAACTGAGAGTTTGTATCTTGTTTTTACCTGTATAAGGCCCTTCACACGCCAAACTTTGTGCTTCAACACAACAATCTCTGGATCATCAGGGTGTAAGGAACTGAGTTCATCTCTCACAGAATCTATATTTGCATTGTGTTCCACTGACATCTGTACTGCAGTAACTTGCCCACTTCCTTTCACTAATGTCCCTAAGACTGCTCTCGAGTCTCCAGCGTTTGCAATGTATAGCAATCCGTTGCACAGAACTCCAACTAAACAGCAAGAGCCCACTGAAGCCATGTGAGGCTTAGCAAGCCACTGCTTTCTCACAAGTGACAGGAAATTGTCTTCTGTCGCTTCAAAAGCCTTCTTGATAACATTTTCTGATAATTCCTGGTTTTCCGACATGATTCCTGTACCATAAACATCATCAACTAAATATAAACAAACATAACTATAGTCTTGAACCAAGTTTTTGACCAGCTGAGAAATTGCAAGTGAACAACACTTTTCTACTGCCTATGATTATGATTCAGAAATCTAGATGAATTATGTTCATATGTCAATTCCCTTTGAAGAATTACATGATCAATGCATTATCCTACTTGAAACCAATCCCTTCAGTCATAATTTGTTTTGGTTCAAACTGTTGCCTGAAAAATTAGGAAGAACAAGAGAAGAACATACTCCTGAGATTCGGGAAAAGATTGCTGGTTATGAACTTCGAAGCCTCATCGCCTGCGTGACCATCGTAGACCCCAACAAAAGTCCCCTGGGGACCAGATTCAATTGAACTCAACGACCCCGACTCGAGTTGGCTTCGATCCTCCAAACAAAAATTGGCTTGAACTACAGCCATTGAGAACTGTCCATAAACATGGTTTCCCAAGTCTTTAAACCACAACAATCCATCGAATCTCCCCTCAGTACTATCATCAACAGCACAAGGTCTCCAACAAGGTTTAACCATTTTCAGGAGATACACTTCTTTGATACACACCGCCAACAACTAGTTTGCTGTATGATTTTCTACGTCATCTAAATGAAGCAAAAAGCAATCTCTTGATCATGAAACCAAGCGTTAACAGTTGATCATGCTTGTGCTGTAACTGACAACCGCAATCCTTGAAACTTTATAGACACTCGGGAGACCAGACACCATTAATAAGACAATTCCCAGATAAAGACCAAAAGGGCATGGGCTAAACTAACTTGGAAGGGCGTGTTGAGACAAGAAGGCAATAGTTTTAATGTGAGTTCAGAGAATATGGAGGTGTGCTGGTGCCATGTACCTTGAATCTGTGCTTGAATACGTTTGGTCCTTTCATGTGTGCCATATTTCAAGAAACAGACTTAGCTGTAAAAAGAACACATGGATTTGGTATTGATAGAGCCTGGTTTGAGATCAGAAGGATCAAAGGGGAGCAAAAACAATGGATAAGAAGAAAAAGGTTTCGTAGTTTTTTGCCAGAAGATCTTCACAGTTTTGTTGTCAGATGAGATCCAAAGATGGGAAACATGGAGATTTGAAATCACAGTTCCTGACATTGCTGTTTTCTGCTCAGTCTTATTATACTCTCTCTTGTTTTGTTGTTTTGTGTTTATTTGACGCTTTTGTTTAGTGGGGTCTTCTCAGGTTTTCCACTCCATGGCTGAGATTTTTTAGCATATTGTATGTCGTATACGAGCAATGACCCGCTGTTTTACCCATTTTCTGCTCGTCTTTAACCTTTTCACTTTCTCCTAATCATGTGACGTACGTTTCTTCTTCAAGTAAATTTCACGTTACATGCAACTTATGAACTGTTTCTCCCTGTTTTCTGTCTTCGATCAGTGATTTTGCACGTAGACAGGATTCATTTCACTACAAGAACTCATTCTTATGACATAAAGAAAGAAAGCATAAAACTTCAATTTGTCTGAATATAGGTTAGAATGAGATCATGTTACGCAAGAGTAGTGCAATTTGCTGCATATATCTGTTTCTGTAGTTGTAATTCCTTGGATGTATAGAATTCTGAATACTTCAGTTGCGATGAAGACCAAGAAAACTGAAGACAAAAGTGATGGGGTGGAAAAACAAGAAAGAATGGTAAGCACATTAAGGTTGAAAACAAGAAGTCAAATTTTAGGCTCTTTGTTTATATTTATATTTATTTTTATTTTTATTTTTATTTTTTATTTTTAAATTTAGTAAAAAATATTGATTTTTTTATTTTTGTGTTTGGTTTTGATTTCTTCCGATTTTGAAAAATTATAAAAAACATAAAATATGGTTTTCCTTTCTATTTCTATTTTTTGTAATCTAATATATATATTATCTAATCATTTAATATATTAATATAATATAATTATATATTATATATTTAATTAGCTAAATTAATTATTAATATGAATTCTGAATAATTTAATTTTACTCAATAATATTGTTTAATTTTATAGTTAAATTAAATAAGTTTAATTTAATAATTATTAATAAATATAATTAAATTTAAAATATCTTTAGAATATATAAATTTCAAATAAAATTTGATTTAATATTTAAAATATATTTAAAATAAATATTAATATATAAATCATAAGTTGTTTTTAAAATTATTTATTTTAATACAATAAAATATATAAAAGATTAAAATAGATTTATTTAATTAAAAACAAAATTTTTAAGTTTTATCTAATATGTAATTATTATAAATAATAAAAATATAAATTATTGTAAAAAAAAACAAAAACTAAGAACCACCTTAAAAAAGAAGAAGTAGAACTAAATTACCCTCTAACGGTTTTGTTAATTAAGGATATTGTTTACTAAACCCTACCTCTTATTCATCCATTCATCTACGAGAATAGAACTTTCAATTTGATATTGGAGGTGGGACACTGGACCAAAATTCTTAATTCTTCTTTGTCGTCGTCCATTTCAAAATTTTGCAAAAAAGTGAAATTTAGAGAGGTCTGATAATACGTAACCTTACTTTTATATAGTAGAAAAATTATTTCTGATAGACCCATATGTGAATGTGACAATAAAAAAATGATGCAGATTATAAGAATAGACATAAAAATTAATATGTTAAAAAATAGGTAAATAAAATTTAAAAAGTAAATAAAATAAAATAAAATAAAATAAAACTAAATAATATATTTGATATGGTGTCCATATCTACTAATAAATAATATTAAAAAAATACAAATCGTCGTGAGTTAATACAAGTGTGTATATATATATATATATATATTGACAAATATACTTAAAAAATTGTAAAGTTCTGTTCATACTTACTATGCTGCAAATGTCTGCTCACCATTCTTAATTAATTATGAACTATAATGTCACTGACTTATTACAATAATTACTTATGATATAGATCATACGCATAATTATTTAAAAATGGATTTATTTACGGAAAAATTACAATAATAACATAGAGCACAATTACAATAATGGGGTCATTATTAAGTCTTATAATTTTAAATACTGATGCTAATTATTTTCAGATAGCATATTACTGTTCTTGTTCTTGGTCGTGCAGGAAAATTGGTTCACAAGTGGATTTCACCTCTTGGACTTGCCTTGTCATGGACTGATCAAGAACATGATTTTCACTGTTTATTAAACAAAATCAGTTTCGGTTATTACGCACGAAATTGAAAGTTTTGTAGTTTACTGGAACTATTTTCGATCATCAGCTAGCTGTGTTGATCCTTACTTTGCTTGCAGGGTATTTATGTTCATAGACGAATTTTGTAACAGGAATCTGTTGAAAATTGCGCCCTGCAAGCCTCTGATTTCGTCACCAAGTCCATGCATTAGAGGTCAATCCAATGATGATAAGTCTCATTCTTCAGCATATTATTCTACTGATTAAGCATCTTTAATTGGTGTTACCTACGAAACATAGTTTTCATCTCAGCTTTTAATTAAACTTAAGTTATTTTCTATTTCAATACTAATCAATTATCAAATTTTATAATTCAACCCCTAAACGTTATTAATTAACAAAATTCAAGTACTAAATTAAAATATCTAATAATTGAAGGATTAAAATAAATAGAAGCTAAATTATAAATATGTTTATAAATCGTTGGCATGTTCTAAAATATAAAAATAGATTGTCAATTGATTGCTATGAAACAATGAAAAAATTAAGAGAAGATGGGTCTTTTTAGCACTTTCTTCCTTCAATATGTAAAAGAGATAGATAATATTAATATATACAGGAAGACATTCATGGGACAAGCTCTAAATTAATCTATCAAGAGCATGCGACAAAAGGGTCCAGTTGCTGCAATGAAGTGACCGAGATAACTGGTACATGCACAAGAATTTAACTTCATATCAGAAACAGCTAATTCAAATGTCTTCACCAACTTGTCTGCAACTGCAATCAGTCAGATCCAAAACCCAACCACGAAACCTTAAACCAAACCTGCTGGTCTATTTGTATGTACAAGAATGGTTACAAGAAGTTGATGGGTTTGCACAGTTCACAGTAAGTAGTGGTCCGAGCCAACCTGCAGACAAGGCAAACACTCCAAGTTGGACCTTACATGTTCCAGAAATGTTGAGTATTACCAAATCCTGTGTAGAAGTGGAACGTACTTTAGATTTAATGCATGATAGTGGGGTCTGGCAGCTCTGTGTCTTCTCCTCACAATGATGCCATGTTGAGAACTGAGCGTCAGGTCGTGTCTAAGAGGATTGAAGAGGCTTTTAAAACCAAATCCAACACAATTACGTAAAACTTGGAGGGTGTGAAAAAAGAGATTATGGTTTTTGGTAATGAATAGTCTTTAAGTTATGAGATCTTTTGACAGAATGAAGCAATGTTCTAAAAATGGGGATCCAAATTTAAACTAATAAATAAGAGGTTCGGGATTTAAAAGGTTAAACCGGAATTAAATCTTCATGAAATAGATTAAAGATTAAATAAATTTAAAGAATTTAAAATATGATTAAAAGAGATTGTCATCTCGTATCGAAAATTTTGATGTTTAATAAAAAAGGAGATTGTTAAATGAAAATGAATGAATTTATTTTAATTTATAAAAACTTATTAATTTATAAAAATTGATAGATTAATTAATAAATTAATTAGTTTTAAAAAAATTATTAAAATAAATCGATCAGAAAAGTTAGATGGTTTTAAAATTTTACGATTAAATCAGGTAAACCGGTTGAGATTTTTAACCACTACAATAACAATCACATTAGACACCAGATGACATATCATGGCTATAAGTTAAATTAGGAATTGCAAGTTATTACAATAATTATGAATTATGTGATTATAATTATGTTTTATGTAGTTGCAATTATCATAAATAATTAATGCAGTATTTTGAGTGTGTGCCTAATTTAAAATTCTTATATATATTTATCTAGACTCAAGCAATTCCAAAAAAAACACGTATAATTTTTTAATTTAAATTATATTTGTACATATTTAAGGTTAAGTATGTTTTATTTCAGTTGTTATATTTTGAAAATTATTTCTTACTTTTTATAATATTATTTAGTTATCACATAAAATTTATTATATTACTTAATTTGTCTAATTTTTTAATTTAAAACCATGTATAATTAAAATTCTTAAAATTCAATAAGATGTCATTTTGTTTTAAATTTACACAAAAAAAACTAGCAAAATATGGGGAGAGAAAATTATATAATAATTAAATAATAATATAGGGAGAAAAATGATTATTTTCAAAATAATAAAAATTAAAATAGAAAAAGTTTAAATTACAGAAAATAGATGCAATTATAATAATTTTATATTTAAAAATCTAAATAGACTCTAATTTGACTTTTGACTTGTGATCCATCACAGATTGAACTTGAATACATTAGTGTACACCATTGAAACTCCTATTCACAGGCTGGCTACCTACTCAATTCTTTCGTTTGATCGTATAAATATATAATACAAGTTTAAGGCTTTGCTTGAAGGAGTGACGGCGGTTGACATCCTGGTAAAATAATAATAAGTACTTATGTGTTTAGGATTGCTGTTTTTGTAATTGTTGAAACGTGAAAATAGGTGTTTGACAAGTACAGTTACGATTGTTGAAAAGAGATAAAATGACTAAAAAGTCTATTGATTTAATAAACTATTAATTGTTGTATAAATAATTAAAAAATATATTATTAGTTATAAAATTTTAAAATTATAAATAAGAAAATATTAAATTAAAATAAGAAAATATAAATAAAATAATTTAGTAAATAAAATATCTCATAAAATGTATTATTAGTCATATTAATTAAGAGTATAATGGAAAATACTACTTATAGTAAAAGTTATTAATGAAAAATAAAATTTTTACCACAAAAAACAGTTTCCTACCACAGAAGCAGTTTCTTACTGCAACCCTCTTTCTGCTTATTGATTTCTGCGGTAATACCGCACTTTTCGCTAACCTCTAATTGTTTACCGCAGATCTAAACATGTAACTGTATACTGCAGATACAAATACAGCCTCAGAAGAGACCGGTAAACTTCACAGAATATTACGTAGCTAGCTAGTAGTTGACAGCAATTTGCATCTTTTCTCGATAGAACAAATGGCATCTTTTTGATTGTAGAACCAAGGGTGATGAGTTGCTGTCATCTGGAAACTGGATAGGATATTCACCTTTTATACCAGCAGTCTGAGACATATGATACGTGCAAATTTGGTGATGACAGCAAGTGACAGAAATAAACCAAAATTGGAACCACCTTGCAAGTGTCACTCCATATAAAACTGAATAGTATTTGGAGCCATTTCCATAGTCTTTTGCAGGGATTTCTCTGTCAATTGTTGTCCCAACATGCAGGACAAGCTTTAAGGATTATTACCTTATACCAGGAATCATACAGGGTTTAATAAGCTTAAGACAACTAACCATAGTTAGGGAAACACTGACCAGTACTTGCTTTGAGACCAAGTTCTTGCTATTAGACTGATGAACTCAGTTACCCGAGCAAATCAAACCAGAATTTCTAGTAATGGGTCACTGTCACTGAGCTTATAAGAAATGAACAGACCAAGATGCTTATAAATGTCGGAGAACTAATTGACATGTGTGGAACAACATTTGTAGTTTGTCCATTAACATAATAAAAACCTTAATCAACGACATAGTGTTCGTTAAGACCGTGATGGTGTATACTTTCGAGGCCATTTTCAAAGTTTTAGTGTTCTAATATTCGTATTTTGCCTGACAACCACCAGCTTGTTTTGCAGTCAAACCTAGAGTCCCACATAACATGGCATTCATCTCCTCGTGCAGGAATCTGACGGCGCATAGTATTTGGACTCATAAACATCAGCCGGCAATGTTCGGCTTTCTTAAGAAAGAATGATGTCAGGCTTACGTCAAGTGCATTCAGGACTCTCAAGTCAAGGCCTAAACTAGATTATCTAAACCTCGTAATATTGTGGATGGGAGCCCAATGCTTAGGCGGACTGATTGTATGACGTTCGACCCGGAAAGGTTATGTTGGATCAAGCTTTTCATAGTTGGTGTATTTGAAAGCTTAAGCCTTAAAATCATCAACAAAATTTGGATTATGATTAACAACAATAATAACGTTTTAAATGTAATCAACAGTACATGGACAAATAAACTAAGGTTGTGTTTGGATCTGCGATGCGATAAGAATAAGTATTTATCCACCGCAATTTCTAAACGCAGTCACATGTTTGGGTCAGATTTTTTGCTTAATTATATGTCATGTCATAGTCTCTTTTTAGATACACTTATTGAGCAAAAAGTATCAGTTCTGTACTAGATTACCCATACTCTAATCGAATTCAGTTTTAGATTCTTTTTGTTTATTTGAATTAGAAATTTTAAACTAAAAAAATTTATTAAAACAGCTATTTGAGCTTTCGTTAATTTTTGTTCTGATCATGATAAATCTAGCAAAGTATGTTCAATCAAAAGTAATCCGTACGTTTCATGCATAATCATAGTGTGTATACATTCCCCTCTAAAGGTGTTAGCATCATTTCCTTCTTACTATTATAACAATCCAAAAAGTCTACTGGATTTATAGACTTGTTCTTTAACTTTAAAAGGGTCAAAGTTACATGCATAATCTTAGTGGTATTGATTTGATAGTACTTTAATCATTAAAGTCTATCTTTATACCTAGTATTGGTTATAATAAGAACTAAGAAAACCTTCATATTTAGTTTATGACTAATGAAAAATACAGGCTAAGTTAATTCTTGTGTTTGCTATTTAATATGTTTTGTTAGAAACTTATATTTAAATCTTTTATTTGAAAATAATAATAAAAGACTTTTTAATGCAGATGTTGGTCAATTTTGAATTTCAATATGATAGAATATTAGAAAGAAATGACAACAACAAACATGTTAGGGGGCAAGATCAAAAAGAAGAAAGGTATTGGTGTTGAACTTAGTATGTCACTACTAGAAGGAGTATTGGAAGATAAAGGATATAAAGTTCTATCTATGTTTTATAAATTTCAAGAAGAGTCAATGGGATACTTAAAAGAGTTGAACTTATACCATGATAAGGACATGTTATCGATGCTTCAGTGTGTAGAAGAATTAAACAACTATAAAGTTGAAACTTATTATGAGCATGGTTATGTTAATCTTGAACTTGATAGTGGATAAATTGATTATCTTATAAATAATAAAGAGGAGTTATTCCAAGTTCGTATGGAATAAGATGTTGAAAATTTTGTTGTCATGAAGATGAGTGAATTAAGAAATGATACTGGAGATAATGAATTTTTTGTAACTATTGATGAAGAATATGTTAGTGTGAGAGATAATGAGAAGAAATATGGAAAGAAGGTAGGTAGTGAGTTTGAATGTGATGATGTTTTGGACGTGGTTGGACCAGTGGAAAATGTAGTAATGAAGAGTGAACTTATTCAAAGAATTCACAAAAAAAGTAGGGAATTCAGAAAAGCTGGTGTAGTGAATATGAAGATATTGATGTTGAATTTTAATCACCATTATATAATGACAATGGTGGATTTGAGGCCTCTGATAGAAGGAAGAAATATATTGTTTTTAATCAAATGTAGATATGAAAGATTTTCAATTTGAAGTTGGCATGAAGTTTAAGGAAGATGTTCAGTTTAAAAAGGCAATCAGAAATAATACAATTACAAATAAATATGATATTTCAATGAAGAGATTTGGTGTAAGAATGAAGGCTATTTGTGATCCACATTGTCCCTTTAGGGGTTTATACTAGATGAATTGGATACAAAAAATCCTTTGCAGTTAAGATATTAGAAAACAAGCATACTTGCAAAAAAGTGCAAAGAAACAAGCAAATAAGTACGAAATGAATTGCAGAAGAATTCTTGCACAAGTTTAGGTGGAACCTTAATTGACCAAAGAATATTCTTAAAGGTATTTGTTATACAATACCACGCTCTTCCCATGTCAAGTATATACTAAGTGTGGATGCAATAAAAGCCAAATATATTTATTTGCAACATTTTTCCTATAATAAACAAGATGTAGTTAGATATGATTAACACAATGTGGTTAAACTTTGTTTCATTAAAGGACTAAGCATACTTGGAGAATTAGTGATTACTCTGGAAACCTAATTTGTTAATTTCTTATAACTTGGTAGGCTTTCAACCTTCTAATTCAACTTTTGTTACTTTCTCTGTTTTGACCTTTTACATGTATATGTACACATTTAAGGATGGGATAAATGAATGAGCAATCAAGATATACATATAAAATATTAGTTAAGTACTAAATTCACTTACAAAGAATTACCAGTTTATATATATCTTTTTCTTTAAACTCCTGCTCGCCCTCATACTTCAATGTGTTACAAATATGATCGAAAATAAACAAACAAAATTAGCATACTAGTATCAATCATCAAATATATATATTCATATATATAACACATCAAATTGCAAAGTTCCTATCAGCAATGAACTTCTGTCCTTTATATCAATATATTTCTTGCCATTTACTTCTAAATTTTTTTAATTCCATATGGTCTAAGCTTAATCTCAAACCCAATTAAAATTATTAATAAAGCATAGGCATAGGAACAAACAGAGTAAGATGATAGGGTCAAAATAATGCAATTCAAAGGAAAAAACAATTAGATTATATAGATATAATGCGTCGAAGGAGAATATGCATCAGAATAAAGAAAATAAAAATTAAATTATAAGAAAGCTAAGGATGAAGCAATGATAAAATGATTGATCTAACATAGAAAACGACTCTATGCCTTCTTGTTTCTCTTTTTTTTTCGTAACATGTTGAGTTTATTAGATAAAAGAAAAGGAAAATTAATGGTTTAAATAAATAAAGGCATACTTTTTAGCTACTTTCAACTACTAAATAGTCTACCATATTATGTTACAATAGGAGTATCAAATTCTATACTCTTATATGTAGTAATACCAACTTCTACAACCAAGTCATATTATGAAAATAATAAGGCAGAGTAAGCTTAAAACTATTGAACAAATAAAGGAAATAATAAGCCCAAAAAAAAACCATTAAAGAAATACCTATAATTATACATAAAAGGTATAAAATTGCAATAGGAGCTCCCTAGTCAATAAGGAAGGAAGTAGAAACATAAATTGCACCAAGGAAAGAACAAGCAATCGCAATTGAAAATGCAACGGGTAGAGTAAATGTACCAAAGCATAGCATAACAAAATGGGGAAGGAGCCAAAACATAAAATGTATCAGGGAAGAACAAGCAATTGCAATCTCAATAAACATATTGGAGCAACGATTGGAAGGGAAGTAGCCAAAAAACTAGGGTTGAAGTAATCATAATTGGAACTCCACAATCAACAACAAACTTAGCAGACAAAATACCAGATAAATTAACACCTAAATTGGTTTCAAATTTTTAGTAAATTTAGGTTTACATTTTAAATTTTAATAAAATAAATATTAATTAGTTGGAAGATAATGTACAGGTGGCAACCACATGGATCATATAAAAAGCTTACATTGCACGCCATGTCAGCGCTATTAACAAAAATATTAATATCGAGTTATTTTCATAAAAAATTGAAATTTTGAATATTTTAGCTTTATTTTCTAAACTTCGGACTAGTATTACAAGTTTAGGATTTTTTTTGTAACTTATAATAACAATGACTTCATTACATTCATCACACTTTTGTCATACATCATTTTCATATTAAATATAATTGAAATCTAAACACCAATTTCATATTAAATATAATTTAAATTTTAAATACATTTAATAATATGTTAGTAGTTGACTTTTATTATAATAGGTAATGGGTTGAGCCTAGATCCGAACCTTTAACTAATTTTTTTTCTAAAACTTAGAAATTGACCTTAAGCTAATTAGGCTTCAAGTTAAACCCAAAAATTCAAAGCCTAAAGCCTGATTCGATTATTTAAATGGCCTGGCCTTTATTGAAAAATGACGCCACTCCCTAAAATAACATTGTTTTAATCTTTTAAGTTAAGGAATGGACTATTTGAAACGATGTCGTTAAGCCGTGCCTTTGAAAAGTCAGGCAGTCAACTTGAATTGACATAATCCAACTTGTTATCATGTCGTGATTCATCTAGCATCGGTCTAACGACTCTAACGCATTGCCATATCTAGATACATCTGACATGTTTCTCTCGTGAAGTCTGGAGGCAAAGAGGTTTAAGACTGCATTCATTAGAGATGATATAGTATATCATTTTGCCTTCATCGGGTCCATTCAATTATAACACTTCTTTCTGTTGATGCTTGGAAGAGTGGAAAGATACTTTTGGGAATTAAAAAGGAAAAAAAGAAACAATATCTTTTTCTCATAATTAGAACATTACAGGCAAGGATGGTAACGAGTCTGGCCGAACTGAGCCCAAGCTTCTCTTAGCCCAACCCGACCTGTGAATCAACCTTACCTTGATGGACTACGAGTAGACCGGATCAGTTCGGCCTAACTTTATTTTTTAAAATTAAAAAATAATGTTTTGTACCTTCCCATTTAGCCCGTGGCCCAGATAACTAAGATTGACGAGTCGGATCATATTTATCATCTGACGAAGTTCCACTCTTTACGATCTTAAAAAATATTTAACTGAATTTGGATGTTGGTTTTTAAACTAAGAGATCTATAAAAGCTCATAGGCACTAAATCTCAAATAAAATTTTCTTATCCTTTTCTCTTTTATTCATTTGATCATTGTTAAAATGGAGGAATTTATAGTATTATTTGTTGGAGTAAATTTTACTACAAGTATGTTAACCCATTATTGCTAACCTTGTTAAAACTGTAAATTTATATTTTTAAGGGAAAAGTGAAATTTAGTTTTAAAATTTTAAAAATATTTAAATTATAATTGAATTTGCTTTATATTTTATATGTTCAATTAATTCATTATTTAGTATGATTTTTTTACTAATTAGATATCACATTTTGGTAAAATATTTTTGGAGTTCAAGAGTAATGGGTTATTCTTATCACTTGGATTTATAGTTGGTCGATTGGGCTTTATTCAATTAGGCCCTCTTAAAATTGAAAGTCTCGACTTGGACTTCAAGATATATTAAGTTATACTTTTAATGGGCCCGACCTGAAGTCAAAGGGCGAAGATAGGTTTGATTGAGCCTCGGGCCTGGTTGGGCTCGGTTTCCTGCTATCCAAGTTTAACTTAGCCCGAGGCTGATCCTTCTAAATAAAATGATGTCCTTTTATATTTATAATTAAAAAATTGGTTGAGCTGAGTTGGACCGGACTTAGGCCCTCTCTAGCACGATGAGGGTCGAGCTCGTACAGTCTACTGAATTAAAAATTTATTATGATTAGGGCCTTTAGGCTTCAGCGTAATTGAGTCCCACGTGGAATAGGATAGTTACCCTATATAAGTTTAACCACCTTAATATCCAACCATTTTCAAGATTATTCACTAAAATTTGAATAATGAAATGAAATTTGGAAGAGAAAGAGTTTGCATTATTGTTGGCATTTATTTTGAACCTTAGTAATATTTGGAGATTTTATTGTTAATAACAGCTAACTCTAATATGATTAAATCAACTCTAAATTAGAGTTAAGAATATAAAAGTATTTTTATTATTTTATTTTATTATGTATATTTAATAATTTACTCAATATACAATTATTCACTTAAAATTAAGAATTGAAAAATAAATATCTAAAATTCTTCTTTCTCAATTTCCCTAATTCTATCCAAGGTTGACACTAAATTACAAATAACATGGTCAATGATAAATTTTAAGCATGGCAATCCAATCCAACTTAACCCGAATTCAATAGATCAAGCTCAGGTTGATCAGGCCATGGCTTATGACCCAATCGAGAGAGACAAATTGGTGTCGTTTTTATTTGAATTTTTATTAAATTAAATTGGCCAACGCCAACTGCCCACTTTCTATCAATGGGGCTATGGGCAAGCTCGGGTTTGACATATTATGAGCTGGTCATGCCGACTTAAATAAGTTTCTCCTCATAGGCCATGGACAGGCCTGGGCCTGACATATCATAGGCCAAGTCAGACTCGATTGGGCCCACTGTCATCCATAATAAATTTTACTAATTAGTTGTGATAAGAACATGGATTAGATAATATTGAAGATACAGGAGTATGGAAGACTATCTCATAAATTTTTATAAAATTAATTAGAAGTTAACTTAATCCATTCTTAAGTTGATTTTGAATTACTTCGAATCAAATCAACTAAGTATCTTAAATTTAATGATTAAAAAATTCGATCAATTTGTCTGTTTCAATCATAAAATCTTTGAATAGTTTGATTTTTTGTTTTGGCTTTCAACTTTTTAATTCAATTTATTATAATAACTTTTGTTGTTAAAAACTGATTAATTTATTAATTAAGTGGTCAATTTTTATTAGATAATAAATTCTTATAAACTATAATTAATTAATTAATTTTAATTTTATAATTTTTTTCTGTTAAATTTTAAATTCTTCAACGAATAAAGACAATTTTTATTCATATTTTAAATTCTTTAATTTTATTCTAACTTTAATCTATTTTTAAACTTTAAATTTAATTTTTGTCTTACCGATTTAACTTTCGGTCCGTTTTCTAAACATTGTTTAAATCAAAACTTAATTTAAGTTTAGTGAATTTAAAATTATCTATTAATTTTAACGGAATTACACCAAAATGACGACTCTATGTAAAAATTTCGAAAATATCTTCCGTTTTTCATGCTATAGTTTATACTATTGATGAACTCCTAGTATACAGACATACTGAACCACACGTGTCTCTATCATTCACAAGCGTACCTCTACGACCTCTTCATCACATCTCTAAAGCTTCATCTTCGCTCCCCTCTATATGACTTCCTCATCTTGTTAAACACCTTTCACACCATGTGATTTCGCCATGTGTTTTATCATGGCCAATCATTTGAGAGGGCCATACCGCCAATCTTCATCAGAGAGCTCCACAACCTTTCGATCTCTGCGAGAACATCCTCCGTCGGGAGCTGAAACCTGCAGCAAGGACATGTGTTTCTCTTCCTTAACCATGGCAATATACACATCCAATGAAACGTGTGTTCGCATGGCAACTCACAGACATCTCTACCCTCTCTCATTTCCTCTTTACATATCGCACACTCCTTGCCACCACCTCTTACTGTCACCGTCGGCAGCGCCACTACCGCCGCCGGAGCAGCACCAACCTCCCACCTCTCCTTCCGACCAACGCCACCCACAACTCCAATAAACCTCCAACACCTCACAACCATCTCAACGTAGGGCAAAAGGACACCACCGTAATGAACGCCAAAGCAAGACTGCAGCTTTAGTACGTCATCAGAGCAGCGTCTAGCCAAGACTTCGCGCCATTCGCTACGTGAGGTGTTGAGTATTTCTGGGCTATCTTGGTATACATCGCAGAGGAGGAGGAGAAGTAATGCGGCGTCAAGGTCACGGTGGCTGATGGCTGTAGAGGAGTGAGCAGGAAGTGGGGGAGGGTGGAAGTGGGACGTGAGGTGGTGGAGAGAAGTTAGGAGGTGTTTGGCGATGAGGAAAGCTTTGTGGTGGAGCGAAAGAGATTGGAGGTGGTGGAGGGTGAGAGAGAAGGAGGAGGGAGAGGAGAGGAGGGCGGAGATGCGGTGGTGGTGGTGGTGGTTCTGGTAGAGGATGGTGACCGTGAGATCAGATAGTTGTTGAGGTGTTAGTGTGGAGAGTGCAGCTATGATGATCGTTTCCGATGATTCAGGCATTGCGTTGGTGATGGTGCGTGGGATCGTGTGAAGACTCAGAGCTGTAATTGATTGGAAGTGTGAGGAACGTGTGGCATTTATGTGTTTGTTTCATTGACTGATTTGACTTCTACATAATGGGTTTCTATAGAATTACAATTTTCTCCCTGATTGGTTTATTGATATCGATTGTAAGAAAAACACTTAATACGATAGATAATAATACATATGAATTTAGGTGGCTGAAGCTTAACCACAAAATGATATGATACTACAGCTGAAGTTGAGCATTTAATACAATTTTTAGTAATTTAAAATTAAAAAATTTAAAATTATTAAAAAATTTTAAATAAAAATTAATTAATTAATTATATTTTATAAGAAGTTACCAATTTACAAAAATTAATAAACTGATGAATTTTTAATAGAGTTATTAAAGTAAATTTAATCATAAAGTTAAAAAATGAACCGAACGATTTAAAATTTTTATAATTAAACTGACTGAACTGATTGAGTTTTTTATTTTTACTTTTTATAGAGTTATATTCTTTGGTTTTTTTGTTTTTTATTTAATAAGACTTTTCTTATAAGTTTTTTTTAATTTTTTTAGTTTTAATTTCTTTAAGATTTTATAATTTAAAAATACTTTTAAATATATAAATTTTAAATAAAATTAATTGCAATAATTAAATAATATTTGAATTAATAAATAAAAATTATTTATTTTAATAAAATTTAACATTTTACTGATTTTTCTTAATAAGTATTACACAAGAGATTATGGATTTATTTAATTAATTAATTTATCTTTAAGTTTTATTTAGTATATAATTATTATCAATAATAAAAATATAATTATATCGATATTAACAACTAAATAAATTTTTATTTTATTTGAAAAATATAAAAATCAAAAGTTAAAAATAAAACTAAAACTAAAAATTACAATAAAAAATATATAATTTGTCAAATAATTGGTGATAAGATAATGATAAGATCTTGGAATATAGATCAGGGATTCTGATATTAAGAAAATTATGATAATGATTACAGAATTTGTTGTATTTAGAGTCATAATCAAATACTATATCATACACAGACTACTACATAATCAGAATTAGATCATATGAATTGAGATTTTATAAGAACTTCATTTCAATAAATTTTACAAATACAAGACAAGTCCTTTTGCCTTTCGGCGTGCGTTTGTCGCCAAAAGAAGCAGACAATATCTTTGCTTTAGGTACTTATCTATGGAGGAAAGTAGAAGGAACTATATATATATATGTGTGTGTGTAAGATGCTAGTCATGTTGACATTTTGTCCATAAGTTTGTGTCTGGTTCAAGTAAGTTCGACAAGCATTTCTTTTCTATATCTCTCATCAGTGTTGCCTCAACTATAAAGAGCAACAAAACAAGAAGAAAGGAAAAACCATCATTTGCCCCATCCATGGCTATTTCTTCCTGTCTCCTCCAACTACATTATTGGCATTGGAACCTTGGGAAGCATGTTACAATCCCACATGCACGCACCGTCTTTACCTCGGATCACACATCCGGTTTTGGACCTGGTAAAAAGAAATTTTCACACAACTTGACCTTTTGTAATCTCATTGCTGCATGACAAGTTGTTGGCTTTTTAGTGCATGTGTGTGTATGGATGGAATCGCTATCTTTGTATAGATGGAATCGCTATCTTTCTTTTAGGTTTACGAGGGAAAGAGGTAAATTGTTATGTGGGCAAGGTGGTCTTATTCTTTGGGCATTAGACATCGTTAGTAAGGAATGTACCGATCTTGGGGAGACATAATCATTGCATAGGTGGGTTAAAATACTTCATCGGATGCTAAATAAAAAGTTGCCAAGTAAAGGTTTCCTCCAGAGGATTAGAGATGATCCTGAGGGATTATGCTTGCCTACTTGTGATGATTGACGACAAAAGGCTACTAACTTGGAAACTGGAAAGTAAAGAAAGATAATTGTAAACAACTGAAAGGTTAAAGCAAATGGACTTGGGTCCAAAAAGCCGCGTGCAAAGGATTGCACAAGAATACACTTGTCTAACAATGTCAATCAAATTCTTACCTTTTAGGTGGATTAAGCCACCAGTATCAGATGGTTTAAAGGGATAGGAGTTATCGGACTTCTGACTCTGACCTGGTCCCTCTCATGTATGATGTCAAATAGTAGATAATTGACGGTATTTCTTCTCCTTGACCATCTTCTAATGCCTGGAAATGGTGAACAGAAAATTTTTAAAAGCATTATCCTCGTGCCCCTTTTCAATTAGATACGTAAACATCATGACCAGTATCTCTGAACTCAATTTTCACAAACCTGATTATTATAGCTCCAAGTATTTTGAGGATATCGAAATGCTAGAACTTTGAAATACATGTACTCCTTGGTTAGCATCCTCAAAAGGGGAATAGACACAATATCCTTCACTCCTCAGAACCCGATCCTAGGCCAACTGGCCAAGTCCCTCTGGCTGACCATTAAAGAACACTGGGCTATAATGCACCTCCTTTCAGAGAAAGTTGCATTTCAAGTGGCTAAGCCCATGTATTGCATATGAGCATCTTGTCACTTCTGACTAGTTTTCCGCCATATGCAGAGCCCACCTTAGGCATATAGCATACATATAGCATATAAAAATTTCCTTCATCGAAGTATCAAGCAATCCTTCAAAATTCACACTGTCAAACATATCTATCTTCAATTTCCATTACATGCGTCTCAAGTGGCAAAGTTGTGACACTCTTTACCGGTTTCAATCCAGCTACTACCAGGGATCTTCCTCAATCCAACTTGATTCATCTTTTCCCTGACCTCATCAGCCTGTTTCCATCTCCCAGTTTCCGAATAGAGATTTGCCATGATGATATAGTTTCCTGTATTTTCTGGTTCAATTTGAAACAAATATTCACAAACAAACTCTCCAAGCTCCACATTGCTAGCAACTGATGCTCCATTGAGTAATGCACCCCAAACTTTTGCACTTGGCTCAATTGGCATTTTACGAACAAACTCTGTTGCTTCAGAAAGCCTCTCTGCCTTGCTCAAAACACCAACCATGCAAGCATAATGCTCCATTGTTGGTTGAATGCCGTAATTCTTAATGGAATCAAAGATCTCCCAAGCCTTATCCACCATTCCACGATGGGCACACGCAGTCAGCACTGCAGTGAATATCACTGGGTCTGGCTGAATCCCACTGATTAGCATCTTATCAAAGAGACTAAGAGCTGACTTTGCATCTCCATGAGCAGCATATGCTGAGACAATTGCTGTCCAAATTATCAAGCTTCTGCCTTTGGATCGATCGAAAATCCTCTGTGCCCCAGAAAGAAATCCTGACTTGCCATATGCATCAATGATTGAAGTTGCAACATATATGTTACCGTCGTAACTATTTTTAACAGCATAACAATGTATCTCCTTCCCTACTTTCAAATTTGAAAACTTTGACAGCGCACAAAGTATACTTGAGAGTGTCACTGTATTAGGTCTCAAACCAAATATCTGCATTTGTCTAGCCAAATCTAAAGCTGACTCATGAGAGTTATTCTGTACCAAACCCGAAATTACTGCATTCCAGACATTTAATCCAGGACTTTTCATTTCTTTGAAAAGCTCTAGACCTTTATCAACAAAACCATGAACCATGTAGCCAGATATGATGGCACTATATGTGACGTCGTCTTTCTCTGGCATTTTATCCAATAACTCCCTTGCATATTCCAGACTTCCACATTTTGCATAGAATCCGATTAATGCATTACAAAATGAAGCATCCATTTTAATTTGGTTCTCAATCACATATTTATGAACTTCCATCCCAAAAGTTAGATCCTTTGACTGTCCACACGCTTGCAAAACACAAATCACAGCAACCACATCAGGCATAAACCCTGAAGAATTCACCATTTCCCTGTACAACCCTTTACACTCCTCGTAAAATCCACCTTGAGAATAACCCGAAATCATAGAATTCCACGTTACTACGTCTCTTTCACTCATTCTATCAAACACCTTCCTTGCTAAGTCCACTTTATCATATTTCGAGTAATACGCAACCAAAGCATTCCCAACAAAAACATCCGCATCCAGCTTATTTCTCAGCACAAAACCATGAACCTCCTTAACCAAACTACCGTCACCAAGTAACGAATCTGACAACGATTTCAACAAACAAGTAACAGAATAGCGATCAGGCCTGACGTCCGCCGCCAAACAAGCTAAAGACGAGAACATGGTCAACGCGTCTCTGGGACAATTATTAAGAGCGTAAGCCAAAAGCATAGCATTATAAGCGAAAGTGTTCTTTTGGTGAATATCGTCGAACACGTGGCGTGCCTCGCGAATGCCATTTGTCCTAGCGTAGAAGTTGATGATTTTGGATGCGAGAAAATTGCTTGGAGTCTCAGAGTTGACGACAAGTCGCGCATGGAGTTGCTTCCCTTGAAGAGGAAGGCGTAATTCGCCAAGGCGCTGGAAGAGGCGACCGTACAAGGCATAGTCGAGAGCAGAAGGTGAAGCGAGGAGGTCCCGAAGAGCCCGGTGAAGGAGGGTGGCGTTGAAAGAGTTGGATATCATCACGTTACAATCATGGTCTACTTCACTTTCATGAATGCTTTAACAGATAAATCTATTCTATTTGGTATTTTTGTCAAAAAATATTTATTATTAAATTATTTCGATAAAATCAATTATTAAAATTAAGTTAAATAATAGTATAAAATTTTTTAACTGAATAATTGACAAAAAAATAAGTTTTTTGGGGACAAAAATCTTTTAGAGAAGTCTCGCATAGACCAATTTACAAATGTTTAAATCTTTTTGAAAATACCTAAGGCTTCTAAGAACTCTTTTTTTTTATATCTTAGCCATTGGATTGAAGTACTTGATTTTTAAAATAGATATGAAAAAATTCAAAGGGGTGTAGTTTAACAAATTTAGCATAATTAAAAAAACAAAATACTAAATACACAAATTTAAATGAATTTTGAAATTTGTTAACGTAATTCGGCACACTTTGTTTACATATGCGGGACTCTTACTTAGCTTAATACTTTCACCCAAAAAACAACGATAGTTTTATACAAGGCCTTTTAGAACCAACTCACTCAATCCTTACCACTAGTCCTCGTCCTCACAGCCCATAAAAGTATTTCATACCCAATAATACGACCGACTCGTATTAACTTCAATAGAAAATTTTCTCAACAACTTTTACTGAAAAAGACAATAAACAAACAACTCAAGTAATTAAAATAAATTGGAACAAGAAAAAAATACTTGAGACATAACGAGACATCTGTCCTATGATTTAACTCCTTCCAAGACTGATCTGAAAAATATTCACTAATTGAATAACCTTAATCTATTTCCCAAATTGCACACATCACCGTAGCCAACATGAGAAGACCTCATTCAAGAATAAAGACTCAGGTAGCGTCAAGAACTCAATTGGAAGTTAGTCCCTAACTCACGTCTTCGGCAAGTACTCCACCTTAAGCACATCTAAGAGCAAGATTATCTCATCATACAAGAAGTCTTCACATCATAGAATTTTTCATTTAGCACACCTTTTAGTCACGTGATGCACATCTACATCTTTTACAAGATTAAGTCTTTATCCAAGTCAAACACGAATTATTGTTTAATTACACCAAAACAACAATTATTAACCCATAATCTAGCTAGCTTTACTCAATCAAATCCAATATATCTTCTACCTTATCTTGATTTGAATTTGAAACTACATTATCTTGGAGATTCAATTATCAAAAATGATAAAACTAAATAATGAGATATATAACATATATCTTAATAATCTCCTCCCTTTTTTGCATTGTTTGTCCCAAATCTGAAACACCCCTTAAAGAAGATACTTGGACATATAACATCGAGTTCGCAATTCACGTGACAAAGACTCCCCCTTAATCCAAGATCTAAACATAGACAATATCTTCCAAGATTAATAATCATCTCAACATAAACGAAACATAAAAGATAACGCAACAACCAACATAAACCCAAGTCTTTTCCCCATTTGGGACAAAGGATGCCAAAAAGTGTAGTCCACATGAGGATTGTCGAATGAAGTGGCCAAGGCATCTGAGGGGCCAGGTGAGGTGTGCGGCAAGTCCACTAGTCGTAGTCGCTTGAAGATTCTTGGAGAGATATTAATCAACGTAACCAGTTTAAGGACACTTGACTCTAACCGAGGAACGCCATTGGCATAAAGAAATTGAGTAATCAAACATGGAAAATATAGCAAGGGTGCGATTTACCTTTAATAGCCAGCATAGCTTCAATTATGAGTCGCCCCAAGTTAAAATTTGCCCCAGTACCAATTGTATAGACCAATTTAGCCTGCGCTAAATAAATTGAAACAACATGTGTACTAGGCATCCAATTTGTTAAAACTAACTTATAAATCACAAAATATTTTTGCGTCAACATAGAGCCTGCACTGAACTGAATGGGTAAGCAGTTAATTTGCCTCCAGTTAAAACAGTCACAATCGAATCATTCGGAACAATCCAATCATCATCATAAATTCGGTCCCCAATGAGATTATCAAAGCCCAGAAAAACATTTAGTCTATCAGCATCAAATTGTATTAGCTGACCCTGCACATACGCCAATTTATAGCTTAATGCAATATCATTCAATATATCACTAGTCAAATTGCAGTAAAATTCCTTTATCAGTTCAGAATCAGAATGCTCCGATTGCAACGCAGCTTGCAATAAAGTCCTCTCAGATAACATAACATCCAATCAATACTATTGGAATTCATCTAAATTAATTGGACGGTCAGGAACTAACCCGATATTGCCTAGAGTATCCCATTTTTATGCAACTTTGGAAGTGTAGAACTTAAATGATAACGCATTATCCACTGTCATTCTGCCAGAAGAAATTCTCCGAGGTGGGCAGACTGTTTTTCAAGCTCATTATTTCATCCATTTCCGTGGAGCAGTAGAAGGAGCAGTCGGTGGAGCTTCTACAATGGGAACCTCGTCGGAGTCGGACGAGGAGTCTTGGACCATTGAAAGCGACACCCACATGACATCATCATCATTTGATGGTCTATCCCAAACAAAAGGGACATCAGGAATTTCGATAGGTGTTGCAGAAGAAGACCCAGCCTCGGTTAATGCTTTCCCAGACGTACGTTGAAGGAGAAGACAACTGGAGCGTCGTCTTGGACCGGCGATGGAGGAAGTGAATTCCGTCGGTGGTTTCTCAGTGTGTTTCTTTCGAGTTGACTTTGATAGCGAGTACATATTCTAACGCTATGACTACTTGCGATTAAATACAATAGGCTCCCAATAATGCTCTGATAGAGGCTGAAATCAACACTTTTGTCATTTCTCATCTTTATTTAACTTCGTATATATGGATGTCAAAACTGGTCGGGCCTGCATTTTGGCCCAGGTTGAACAGGCCACGGGCTGATGTTGGGCCAAAGGCTGAGGTTGGGCGGGCTAAAAGTAGGGTCGAGCTTCCAAAACGACGTTGTTTTGTCAAAAACGATATCGTTACTTCCAAAACGAAGTCATTTTGTCAAAAACGACATTGTTTTGGAAGTTTTTGCTTTAAAAAAACAATAATGGGCTGGGCTGGGCTAGGCTAGATTGGGTCGGACCTGGCTACCGCTGACCCATCCCGGCCTGCCTGGCCACAAGCCACCATGGCCCAGGGCCCAGGGCCGTTGACATCTCTATTCGTAGAGACACTCGTAGGTGTTCTCGTATGTCTAGCATTCTCAAGTTCAAATTTCCTTATTAAATTCTTCGCATATTTGGTTTGCGATTGCCATCCTTCATTTGTTTGATTTGCAAACCTAAAAAGAAGTTCAACTCACTTTCCATACTCATCTTAAATTCACGAGTCATTAATTCAATGAAATTGTCCACCAACTTTGGATGAGTGGAACCAAACACAATATCGTCACCATAAATCTGAGCAATCATTAAATTAGATCTGAATTTTTTAATAAATAAAGTTTTGTCAACACTACCTTGTTCGTAGCCTTGCTTGATAAGATATTGTACGAGTCTTTTGTACCAAGCCTTTGGCGCTTGTTTAAGATCGCAAAGAGCCTTCTTCAGCTAAAAAATGTGATCTGTATGGGTTGAATTAAAAAATCCTTTTAGCTGCTCAACATATACCTCTTACTGTATAAACCTATTCAAAAACACACTCTTCACATCCATTTGATAAAGCCTGAAGCCTTTCGCACATGCTATACCCAACAATAGTTTTATCGACTCAAGTCTTGCCACCGGTGCAAAGATTTCGTCAAAGCCAATTCCTTCAATCTGAGAATACCCTTGAGCCACTAACCTTTCTTTATTTCTAGCCACATTACCCTTTTCATCAGTTTTATTACAAAATACCCATTT
>JAOQMS010000004.1:34434219-34446570 GCA_027563885.1 Erythroxylum longipes
CCCATTTGACATGCACTACATATAGTTTTATCTTCTTTATTCATGATTGACAGACCTCTCACATCTTCCAATTTCTTCAATTTGCTAATAAGCCCAAAGTTTACGTGCCCAAGTTTTTGATCTCATAGATCTATGTTTTCATCATATGAGGCTGATTTACAAGTAGTTGTGACCTGCAAGACATTCTCTTTGTTCGATTAACACTCTGCATTCATCACTTGTAAAATTAACTAATAAACCATCATCACAATGTTGGCTTATGCTCATCAAATTGGCTTTCAATCCATCAACGTGAAGCATGTTCTTGAGGTATGGTAGTCCATCCACGCATAGTGTTCCCTTTCTAATAACCAAGACCTTCTTTCCATTGCCAAAAGTCACATGCCCATCCACACATCTTTGATAGTCAGTTAAATAGTTCCTTTCTCCTGTAATATCATGTGAATATCCGCTGTCGAAATACCAATTGCTATGTGAAGTGACTTTCATGGATTTAAGAACTACAAGAGCTTGTAATTGACCTTTTCAAACCCAAGAGTGACTAAATACTATGGACTTCTGCTGCTGGAAATTTTGTAGTGAATGTATAGGTTTTCAGTTTTGAGTCCTTTGAAATAACGTTTGTAGTAACTTGTAGCATCTCGGCTTTATGTGCCCGATGACCCCACAAAAATGACAAATAGGTATAAACCTTCAATTCTTCCTTGATGTTTCTTCTTGGAAAGATATGGTTGCATTATTTTCCTTATCATTCACCTTAGAACATTCACTTTTGTAGCCAATACCTTGAAGATCCCCTTTAATCTTACCAATTTCTATTAACTTTTCTAACTTTTTTGTGCCTCCATTTAACATTCTTAATCCCTTTTTGGTATTTAAAATTTTCAATTTTACTTCACCAAGATCATCTAATGTTGACATCAATTTCATCTCTAAATCTCGAATAATGTTCTTCATAAAGAAGTTTTTTTCCTTCAGCTTTTCGTTCTTCTTACATGTTTGCACCCATTTTGTATACATTAATTCATAAGCTTCATAAATATTCTCCTTTTCATCATCTAAGCCACTGTTATCACTATAATCTAAAATTGAGTTTTGAGCTGATTCGTTTGCGTTTTTTTGGAATTTTCTGATTTACTCACTTTTTCTTCATCGGTTAATTCCTTCTTGGTTGCTGTTAAGCAAGCAACTGGGCTTTTACTGTATAAAGCAACTAACGCAACACTATTCATAACTTCTTCTTCACTGCCATATTCACTTTTAGATTCATTCTCATTCTAAGTACTTGTATAGGATTTCTCTTTTTTCTTCTTCAAAGTATTAACAAATTCCACTTACACATGTCTAAATCCTTGAAACTCATGACATTAGCTCACTTTTCTTTCATCCTTTTAAGTTTTAGCTAGTTGTTTGAAGTTGTATTTCGATGGACTGCCACTATTTTTCCTAAACTCGGATCTGTCCTTTTTCACTCTCTTCAACCACTTATTGAAATTTCATGTAAGTAATATCAGATCCTCATTCTCGTCAGATTCATCTTCTATATCATTCATACAGTTTCCAGTTTTAGATTGGAGTGCCAATCCTTTACTCCTCTCTTATTTGCCAGTTAACAGATTCATTTCAAAATTAGTAAGAATTCCAATTACCTTCTCCAACGACAAATCATTTATGTCATGAGCTTCCTCGATTGCTTCAATTTTTGGATGAACCTTGGAGGTAGTGATCTCAGGGCCTTCTTGACCAGTTTTAAGTTAGAGTATTTCTTCCCGAGTTGATGTGTTTGGTTTGCTATATCACGCAATCTCTCATGAAAGTCTCCAATAGTTGCACTATTATCCATCTTCAGTTCTTCAAATCTCACGACCAACATCTAAAGTTTTGAGGCTAGCATAGATTTTGATCCCTCATATATAGTCTGTAAAGTATCTCATACTTCTTTAGCCGATTCACAAGATTATATCATTGAGAATCGACCTTCATCAACTGCACTAAAGATGGCATGCATAGCTTGTGAGTTTCCAGGTGTTCTCTCTTCTTCAGCTCTTGTCCACTCAGACGAATCTTTTAGTACTATGTCTCCCTCGTCATCAGTTATCACCGGATGTCTCCAGCTATATAACACTGAGTTCCATGTTTTTGTTCATTGTGCCTGAATAAAGACTCTCATCCGTGATTTCCACACAGGATAATTGGAACCGTTCAACAGTGGTGGCCTGGTAATTGATGCTCCTTCTCTTGTAGCCATATTTGTAAAACACAAATCTGCACCAACTCGCTGTACCAAATTCTGATTCGATGACCCACTCTGATACCAATTGAAAATTTCCAAAAGGGTGTAGTTTTGCAAATCTAGCACAATTAAAAAATTAGAATATTAAATACATAAATATAAATCAACTTCGAAATTTATTAATGCAGTTCGACATATTTTGCCTACGTTTGTGGGGCCTTCACCTAGCTTAAACTTTCACCAAAGAACAACGATAGTTTTATATAAGGCCTTTTAGAACCGACTCACTCAATCCTTACCATTATCCCTCGTCTTCACATCCCGTGAAAGTATTTCACACCCAGTAACACGACCTACTTGTGTTAATCTTAATAGATGATTTTCTCAACAAATTTTACCAAAAAAGACAATAAACGAACAACTCAAGTGATTAAGGTAAATTGGAACAAGAATGAAAACATTTAAGATATAACGAGACAACTTCTCTATAATTTAACTCCTTCTAAGACGATTCTAAAAAATATTCACCAATTGAATAGCCTTAACCTGCTGCCCAGATTGCACACATCACCGTAGCTAACATGAGATGACGACTCAAGTAGCATCAAGAACTCAATTGGAAGTTAGTCCCTAACTCACATCTTTGGCAATTGACAAAAAGCACATTAACAGTGCTCCACTGTAGGCACATCGAAGAGCAAGATTATCTCATCATACAAGAAGCCTTCGCGACTTAAAATTCTTCATTCAGCACACCTTTTAGTCACGTGATGCATATCCACATCTTTTACAAGATTAAATCTTTATCCAAGTCAAACAAGAATTATTATTTAATTACACCAAAACAACAATTCTTGTCCCATAGTCCAACTAGCTTTTACCCAATCAAATCCAGTCTATCTTCTACCTTATCTTGATTTGAATTTGAAGCTACATTATCTTGGAGATCCAATTATCAAAAATGTCAAAACTAAATAATTAGATATATATGACATATATCTTAACAAGATAGATCTATCACGCGCTGTGTTATATGGTTGATGTAGAATAAAGAAGTATTAGGTGAATTGTTTCTCGAATGGAGTCTCCCATACTCAAAATTCCTCAATAACCTATGAAAGTTGTGTCATTCATCTTATCAGTGACTAATGCTACTTAAGGAAAATCTACAAGAGTGAAACTTTATTTTTTCTATCACATAGATGTTGATAGAGACTCGTAAAGGAAGAAGAGAGATAACACATGTATAGAAGGTAGATAGTGCTCATAAATATCATAATGCATTCTGAGAGCAAGTCATTTATGAAAAACACAAATAGATATCGACAACAATGTAATTTTGCTTGGTTGAGGAAGAAGTGGAGGTAATAAAAAAGACTTATCCGGGAAAAGTTACCCCATCAATGGGTGTGATTGCAATGAGAGGGAAAAATTTCTTTATTTTTGTAGTGTTGGGTAGGTCAACTATTGAAAGAATGAAAGGAATATCTCTGGAGGGACCTGCTAATTATAAAACTTAATATTATTTAAAATACTAAATATTGATTTAAAAATTATAAAGCTATAAATTAATATTATTGAAAATAATAAAATAATTTTTTGTATAAAACTTTCAAGTAAACCATTTTATGAATATTTTGATTATAAGTGTGGTTCAATTTTTAATTAAATATAATTAATAAAACGTTATTTTTGTTCATCAAAATATTATTTTTATTTGAATTCACTAATTAGTTAAAATAAAACTAATTATTTATATAAATATTTGTTTCATATGTTTACCAAGACTATTATGTCTTTAAAAGTAAATATCAGTCTAAAGATTACAAAATATGGCAAGTTTAAAATAATAGAAAATAAATTAATGAAATAATAAGAGAAATTATGTTTTGATTCAGATATTCAATTTTAAAGATTCCGAGTCTTTGAAACTACACTCGGGTCGGGTCATAAAAGCCTGCAATTAATTGGGCTCTTGTTTCTTCCATTGATAGTACTTCTGGTTATTACAATTTGCTATTTGTTTTTGTTTTCAATTTCTTAGATCGAATCTTTGAACTAGAGAATAGATATTCGAGCAACGGTAAGACTTCCGATGTTGTAGATTCATAGAAGTATTAAGTTATTTTGTGGTTTTTGAACATCTACTACGTGTTTGATTATATTCCCTTTGTTTTCTCAGACAGTCTCGTGATTCTGGGGCAAAAATGGATGCTAACACAAGTACCGACCCAGACCCGGAATCCCTTCAGACAAGAGTTTTTCAGTTACCAGGTGAACCTGCTATTGTGATCAACGGCGTCCCTGATTTGCCGGCGAGTGTCGGTAGTGGCGATATTGTTGACTCAACCAGAGTAAGTGATTCAGAATCTTGTAGAAATGCGACTCCAAGTCCAGAGTTGTTTGGAATTACAGGTTACGGTGAATGGTTTGAAGGAAGAAGAGTGAGGAAGCTCTTCGGGTTTGAGTATTATTTGGGGACTGTGACTCAGTTTGATAAGGAATCTGAGTGGTTCAGAGTGGTTTATGAAGATGGTGATTTTGAAGATCTTGACTGGCGTGAGTTGCAGGAGGTTATCTTGCCTCTGGACATTACTGTTTCTCTGAAATCGTTAGCTCAAAAGGTCATCAAGAAAAACCAAAGCACTCACAAATCAGGAAAAAGTGCAGCTAGGTCCCAAACCGTTAAGGCCAGAAGCAGTAAAGAGAAGTAATGTTGGTTTCATCTGACAATATATGCTCGTCAAATAGAAGTTGGTGAACATACAAACCCAAACTGTAGAATGATTAAAGCCATTGTCGTAGTTGAAAGTAGTGATGAACCTGTTCTTGACAAAATTGTTGTATATCAGTGGAAAAATCCACAAAGTTGTTGTATATTCAGCACTTTCAAGAAGATTGAACTCCAAATTGGCCAGGCAAAAACTGTAATGTAGCCATGTAGGTAGGTTTCTGCACAAATACCACTGGTTCTTGTGAATCTGTTAGTTCCTACCATAATTGGCTGTCGTGATTGGACTCCAGGGCTCAAATCAAGGAGGGAATGGATTTGGGTGCCCTTCACATGTCCTATATCTTATTGGCTATTGCTTCTTTTTTGGTACGTCTTGATGTATCTTTGATCGCTCAAATCTGTTAGTAATGACTTCTTGAACTAGGGAAGTCTTCGACTCCAGTAAATTTTGCGGTTTATGTGTACTCTCTTTAAATGTCGAACCATAAGGCTCAGCACCTGATATTGTAATGCGTATACATAGAAATACGATCACAACTTTTAGCTGTAGCAAAACAGATTTCTGATCTTACCTGATATTCGTAAAACAGATTCCTGATCTTACCTGATATTCGTCAACCAAACGTTTGCCCCGCAGTCTCCTTGATCTTAAGGATTGCGTGATAGTGATCAGTTCTCAGTTTTACCATATCCTCAAAGGAAGGAGTGATAAGCACGTTGACACTCTCTTTAGCATCATGGTTTAGTTTCGTCATATCTACAAGAATCACATCCGAGTAACTCGGGAAAATGCAAACAGTACATTATGAGATTTAGTTTTTATGCAAAATGGAACTCACTCTCAATGGAGGATAGAAGAGATTTGTTTGCAAGCTCAATTTCTTCGAGAGCCAATGAAGAAGAAGAATGAAACTTCTTCCGGATCATGTGATTGGCCTCTATCCCTTCTCTGATGAAGCAGACCAAGGAAATGAAACATGCATTCCCGATGATTAATTGTGAAATTTGGAGATTGAGTTTTGCATTTTACACTCTAAGAGGAACTTAGAGGACGAGGATTATGAATGGAGAATTTCTTACTTGACAATGGAGTCAACAGAATCCATATTTTTATTTTGTAAGCCTAGAAATGATTCTTGCGCATTCCTACAATGCGTGGCACCTCTTCTTGCCGCTCCCACACTGCATTGATACGATTGAAAGAAAGATCGATAAAGATTTGGGGGAAGAGTAGTAGTGAATGTAAAGAGAGCCTCATCTTAATGTTTATCCAAGTTTCTACCACTTTGGAAGGCTCTTTGTCAAGCCGTCTTTTCCACTTTCCACTGCAACAGTTGCATCAAGGTAGTTGGACTCTGAAGCTTCTGCGTGAGTTGTCCAATTATCCTTGGCAGAACGAACAAGGTCTCTAAATTTTGATAATCCCTGTTGTACTGTACAGGCTCCACCGCTTGTACTGTCCAAAAGGCCATTAATGCGTCTTTTAACCTGAAATTTTGAGGAAAAATTAACCAGGGAAAGAGCATACTATTTTACCAAACACTAGGCAACTAAACAATACTAAAAAGAGTTCTAATATCTTGTCGTTGAGACTTTTTTTTTCTCTTCGTCTCTACAATGATTGAGGAGTTTCAATGCCATTCTATACGATATCTTAAGATACTCGTACACCAGGAACCAACATGAGATTAGAGATGTCAGTATGTCAACTCTATTTCAATGTTTCAATGCGCCATTTAGTAGAGCATAGGTAATACACTTAATGTGGAAGGGATAGTTTGGTGGTTGCATACAAGCCTTTTCTTCCTAGCATATGAATCATCGAGTAGGTCTGCTACTTTTTCCAAAAGTTGTTTCTTATCAAATGCTGCATATTCCTGCAAATAAGGTCAAAGGTTCAGATAATGGATCATCTAATTGAATGTATACACGTGTGTAACAGATTGAAAGTAAATTGCACTTGATCACCTCGAATTCCTTATCAAATTCATATAATTTCTGGCCACTCATAGCAACTGTCTCTTTCACTCTCTGGCTCAAGCTCAAAGTGTGTAAGCCCAAAGTCTCAAAGAAACTAATCAGAGCTTCAGAAATAGATCTTGTCATCTGCAATGCTCTGAAATGACTCTGTTCAATTTGAAAGCGGAACTTACTAAAAGGAGGGAATAAAAGTGGCTCGAAATTGCACAAAAAGAGGGTATAAACAACAAATTTGCCAAGTTGCATTCTCTAGGAATAAGATGGATACTTTCAGCAACAAACCTCACGCTGCTGCTCTGCATATTCAACAAGCTTTTCCTCTTGACCAGATAGATCACCTTGTAAATCATTAAAAATTGCATCAATCTCCAGAAACTTCTTTTTGAAGAGCTGCATGACAAGGCAAAAGTGACAGAATGAGGACTTGAGGAGCTGAAAGTCTAAATCCTACTAACAAAGACATCAATGCTTACATCCACCAGTGAAGAGCCGTTCCTCGATAACTCTGAAGTAACATTAGAAAAAGTTAAAAGGTAACTCCTATCAAGCTCTGCAGCTATGACCTCTGAAGATTTAATTCCAGAGCCATGCATGTCTTTTAGTTTGCCAACTTGCATTAGAAGTTCTTCTGTAGCCTACAAGTAGTGCAGAAAGCTCTAACCCTCTCATATTGTATCTGATTTTGTAATAGATATGTTAACAGAAATTACGTTCCTACCGTCATTTTTTTCAACAGAAAGGCATGTAAGCCTTCATCCATTGTTTTCAATTGCTGCTCGTGCTTTGTTATAGATGCTTCAATGTTTTCATGCAAATTTTCAAGCTGCTGAACTAACTGAATTTGAAAATTCTGGACTAGAAGCTTGTTTTGTTGCTCCAATTTCTCCTGCTGTTCTGTTAACCAGAGGCAGAAATCAAAACACAAATTATTTGACCTATTTAACCAATATCTTTGTAGAGCTTTGATTACAAACCAACTTTGGCCAATAAACTTGATGCCTCTGATGTAGCTTTCTCTAGCTCAGCCTGAAGATTCGATGCTTGTTCTGCATGTGCTTTCTCTGTATAATAGCAAGAAAAAATCCCAAAATTAAGCTACGCAAACCTTAAGCAAGACATTCTATGTGAGCAAAAGTTAAATTATTTTAGCCATAGAGTGAAAACATATAAGTTAAACTGACAAGATTTCCAGAATATAGTATGCCCTAAACTCACCAGATTGGAGAAGATTGGAAATGAAGTATTCATTTTCTTCTGTTATTGCATTTGCCTTTCTATATTTGCTCTCCAGATCAAACATAGTATTTCGAGTTTGCTCAAACTCTTTCTGCATTTAGTATTTGATTAGTTCATGTGTCAAAGAAAATGAAATGTTACCAGTTAATGGAAAGCTGCAGAGTATAGAGCACTTGAAATATTTTATAACCTCTGTCCGCTCAAGTCTCTCCATTAATTCAGCTGTTAACTGCTGCTGATTATCATAACAATTCTGAAGCTCCACCAGCAGCTGACCCAAGATATTTCATATTAATTTCTGGACCTTGCCAACACATATAGGCAAAAGCTCAATGAAATGTTTTCAAATATGAAGCATTGACCTTGTTTTTGGACTCCAACTCAAGCTCTATATTCTTCATCTTCTCAGCCATGGCCTACATGAGCAAATGCAGGAGTTTATATCTCATTATCATCTAACAAGAATCCTGATATCGATAAAATTGGTTTAGAAGTGTACTTCCTTCTCAGCTTCTTCACCTAGGTATCGATGTTGGGGTATATAAATGCCATTCTTCTCCCTTGCAGCAATAACATCTGAATACTTAAGTTAATCTCTAAGATAACAAGGGCAATGACTTCAGATTCAAATGAGAATGCATTCAACAACCTTGCCTAAGACGATCTATCTCTTGATACAGTTCCTTGAGCAGCTCAGAGCTTATTAACCTATGATTGACCTAAATGGAAAGAAGTTGAAACTGTTATTCAACTCTTCAGAGAGAGAATCAATTTTCACTTGAAGGAATTCAGCATTAAGAAACATTATATTTAGATAAATTACCTCTGGCCTAGTCTTTATGTTTTTTGCACGGTAAGCATAATCTAAAGTACTGAGTGTCTCTTCCAAAGAATTTATTGATGATGAGACTGTGGCAATTATGCAAGTCTTTGTCTTTCCACCTAGTGAATCCCTCAATAACCTCGTCAATTTACTATCCCTGACATTCACAAATTTCCTAAGTTCATGGCACTGTAGTATATGCAATAATTAAAACCTGGCACAGGATTTCTTTTTCCATTAAAACATTCTTACCTATATGGCACATGTCCAGAGTGGTCGGCTAAGGCATTGATAACTCGGCCGAGTGTAAGCAAGCTTTTGTTTATCTCCCCAGTTTCCCTAGCTCTTTCCTGCAAGAATCCACGTATTGAAAGTTGAGAAAAATATGAAGGTTCCTTTACTGTCTCAAACTGTTTAGACAAAAAGTCCTAATGCATTCAAACCTCTCTCGCACCAGACCGCAATATATTCTCAGAACCAGCAAGATCAACAAGATTCAGCTTTCCACACTTTATTATCTCATCCCTGTCTGAATAAGAACTCTCCTTGATGTGGGTTGTGATGGAAAATACAGTGTGAGAACGGCTGCTTCGCTTGTTGAGGAGGCTGTCAGCAGTATGCTTTTTTGCTGAGCCTTTCTCCAGGACTTTGTATACCTCATTTGCAGTGTGCACGACTTCCTGTTCCAAACCTCTAATGAAAACATTTCCTTTACCATCTTCCATAAGAGCGATGGGCTTCTTTGACTTGTCATCAAACAAACTGACTTGTTCATCTGGAGTCAGAAGGTCAGTTATCTCCTCATTGTATAGCTCAAGAAAGGTAATTTTGAGCCTATAATCAGCATTTGTAGCTTTAAGGGCATTAAATATCTGCTTAATAGCTCTTGGAATGATCCCTGCGTCACTATGGAATTCCCCATCCTGCAAAAGAAAAGAGTAGAAACTTTAAGATACGACAATGCATTAGGGCCGTAATAACCTAGAATAGACAATTTTCATATGCATGAACCACTTCAGTACCTTTGATGCCTTCCCTCCTTCCATTGTGTAAGTTTTACCAGTTCCTGTCTGACCATATGCTAAAATGGTACAATTATAACCCTCAAGAGCTTCGTTAACAATAGGAGATACCGCTGAATCAAACAACTCATTTTGTTGGGTTGCAGGACCAAACACCTGGATCATAGGAAAATCGGAAGTACAATAAAGGTGAACAATTCAAGCTAGTGTTTACATTCTTTCTCCACACTTCTGGTAAACGAAACACAATAATGTGCTACCTTATCAAACAAAAAGGTTTTATCTATCAGCTTATAAGAAGTGTTCTTCATAACAGACACTAATCCTTTCTTCTCGTCTCATAGAATTGCTGAAGTTGACCTCAACACCATCTCATCCCCAATCGGAGGCCTAAAATTTCAAATCCTACTATCAAAATCTTAGCACCAAACTGGAGACCAGTAATGGCAATAACCAACAACAAGATCAAATATTTTCACCTGCATCGAACAATGACCTGCACATTTACACCTTTATCACTTGAATTCCCATCACTTGTAATTGAATCCCTCAAGCCCCTTTTGCTTGACTGTGGAGTTTGACCCGGTGAAAGCGGGATCATGTTGCACCTTCTTTGTGGATACTCCATTGATTGGCTCTCTCAGCCCTGCTTTGTAGATCAGTTACTGCAACAAACACAATCTACCTTCACTGATCCGTCAAACCACAACACAACAAGAGAAACAAAGTTTTCAAGGAAATACTTACATTAATACCATGCAATCTCAGCTTGACTAATAAGTATCCATTGAATCCAAACAGATTTTGAAAAAATAACAAGTATGTTTCAATTAAGCCAAAATTTTGAAAAAGTCACATCAGTTAATAAAAGCAAAACAGACTAAACCAAAGGGAGATTAGTACACATACTAATGTTTCATAATAAGAACAAAAGAGGGCATAAATACAAAAGGAAGAGGAACACAACCTAGTTACGGACGGAACTGGCCTGCCGATCAGTCGAACGTAACTGAAGGCTGAATCAAATACATCCACAAATGGGACTTCGAAGTCAAACGAACTCATTAAAAAAGGAAATTTGCGTAACTGTGGGATTTTAGAATTAAATCTCCCCAAGATTAAGATTTCCATTTAAGGGTTGCTTTCTCGTGTTCTCGATTGGCTTTACTTTGAATACCGGCGCGCGCTTTTTTGGTTGTTCGGCAAATGCAACGAAACCGTACAGCCACCCAACTCCTGGGCTTTTTCAGGCCCAGTTTATAATATATATAGAAGTGGAGGACTGAAATAAAAATAATACAATCAGGGATTTTTCTCTGTATTTAGGGAGAAAAAAAACGCAAGTTAATTATTCCAACTTTTATTATTTAACACTTTAAATTTTAATTTTCATCAATTAATTCACAATTTATAAACAAAATTAAACACAATATATTTTTTATTTATTTATTCATGTGGGTCATTTAAAATTAACTTTTCTACTAATTAGAGATAAAGCTGTGTACTATTAAATCTTCTCAAATCTCACTTCTCAGTGAAATTTTTACTGAGTATTATTGTTATTTTTTTTTTTATGTTGGGTATTATTGTTATTGTTGTAATTAAACATTTAACCCTTAAATAAAATACCCTACATCATCCGCATGTCTAATTAAAATTTGCAATTAAATTGAATACATTGAAAGGTATGATTAGTTATAACATGCAAGTTCTTTTATTTGATAAAGGTGATTTCAATAAAAATTAAGAGAGTAATTTAAATTTCTTCTTTTTATTTACAAAAGGGACTAGCTTAAGTCGGGGGTTATGAAACTCTTCGATCTCAGGAATGAGTAAAAATGATAATAGCTCGAGTTAAGAATGGACTAGAAATTTGGTCAACTTAAGCTCGCTTAAATGGCGCAAAACGACATAGTTTTCATAGAAGCATTTGAATTGGATTTCAAATCTGACGCTTTGACTGCTTGCCAATTTCCCGATCCTAAGGTTATGTTTGGTCGGAAGGTTTGGAACGGAACGGAACGGAACGGAACGAAATACACTTCTATCGTTTGGTTGAGAGTTTCATATGGAATGGAATGGAAACAGAGGATTTCATGTTACGTTCCATGTCATCCTCAACAGTGAAAATATGAAACCTCCGATTTGGAGGGTTCTAAATACATACTGTGTAATATACTCTCAATAATTTTTTTTAATACTAATTATTTCTTCCAACCTTAACCCCTTGTATATAATTAATAATATTTTTATATTATTTATCCTTACCCTAATAATAATATTTTATATTATTAATAAAAATTGTATATAATTAATAATAAAA
>JAOQMS010000004.1:34474728-34499877 GCA_027563885.1 Erythroxylum longipes
TTTTCTACACCCGAAAACATTAAAATTAATACCTAACCACAATAATTTAATCAAAAATAAACCTAAAAAAGAATTTAGCACAATTTTGTTAGTAAGAAAAGAATCGGGGTCCAACAAATTAAAAGCTATTTCCTGCGCCTTGTCCCACTTAAATCCTACATTTTTCTTGATTACTTCAGTTATAGGAGCAGCTAGTGTGCTAAAATCTTTAACAAACCTGCAATAAAAACTAGCCATCCTATGAAAACTTCTTACCTCTATGATGCTTTTAGGTGTGGGCCATTCCTTAATCGCTCTTACCTTTTCCTCATCCACTCCACTCCATTATAACTCACAACAAATCTAAGGAAAACAACTTTATCCATGCAAAAATGACATTTAGCACCTCTCTCAAATGTCCAATGTGAATCTCTAAGCTATAATAAGAATATCGTCAAAATATACCACCACAAATTTACCAATGAAGTTATGCATGACATGATTCATTAACCATATGAAAGTACTAAGTACATTTGATAGACCAAACGGCATAAGTAACTACTCATATAAGCCATATTTTGTTTTGAATGTTGTTTTCCATTCATCCCCTTCTCTCATCCTGATTTGATAATAGCCACTTTTCAAAACTATTTTGCTGAAAATTTTAGCCCCATGAAGCTTATCTAGCATATCATCTAACCTTGGAATAGGATGGCAATACTTTACCGTTATGCTATTAATGGCTCTGTAATCAATGCACATCCTCCAAGTTCCATCTTTCTTGGGCACGAGTAAGACAGGTACAACACATGGGCTCATGATTTCCCTTACTTACCCTTTGCTCATAAGTTCCTCTACCTGCCTTTGAAGTTCCTTTGTCTCCTCAGGGTTACTCCTATAGGTTGGTCGGTTTAGAATAGCAGCCCCATGTACAAAGTCTATCTGGTGTTCGATTCCCCTAATGGGTGGTAACCTACTAGGTATCTCCTCGGGGAACACATCTGCAAATTCCTACAATAAAGAGACAACCAAACTGGGGAGGGAATTATTAGTCAAATTAAGAGCAAGGAGAGACTCCTTGTATAGCAACAAAATTAATTGTTGGTTTTCACATAGGCCCCTCATAATCTCACTCTTCCTTGCAAAGAAACTCTTTCATTTCATACTCTCCTTTTTCTCTTTTTATTTTTTTCCCTCTCGTTTTACCAGTCAAACTTTCTTCCTCTTTTACACTCTCTTTCTCAATATTGTTTCTTTGTAATTGCTCATCTGCCTCCTGTTTCAACTTAACTTGGTCCTTATAGACCTGCTGAGGTGTTAAATGGCCCAATATAATTGGCCTTTCGTCCATCTTGAAGCTATACTGATTCTTGTAACCATCATGCATGGCTCGTCTGTCAAATCGGAACTACATCACATAACACCATATCGATATACATCCTAATAGTGAATTCTACTAGCGCTTGTTTGTTCACCTTGACCTCACCACTGTCATCGAGCCATTGCAACTTATAAGGTTTAAGGTGTTTGATCAATGGTAACCCCATCTTTTCACAAAAGCTACATTGGCCACATTAGTGTAACTACCTCCATTAATAATCATACTCTGGGGCTTCCCTCCCACAAGACACTTGGTATGAAAAATATTTTTCCACTGCAAGTTTGCCTTATTCACCTGCATCCGAGTATTAAGGGCTCTACTAGACACCAAAGTTATTAGGACAACCATTAATCCTGAATCTTCATCATCCTCATAGGGGTCATCATCTGCTTCTGGCATCTCATCTTCATCACTTTGCTCATCTTCTGTCTCAATAAACCCATTCCTATTCACCATTGTCCTTTTGTTGGGGCATTGAGAAGCTATGTGCCCCAGCCCTTAAAATTGAAGCATTTAATGTCCCGATTCCTAGAAGATGTGGTCCCCATCTTTTCCTTGTGTTTTTGTATGGTCTCTCTTTTATCCTTGTACTTTTGTGTCAGTTCTTCTTTCCCTCTTGACAATTCCCCTTTACTCTTCCAACCCAACTTATCTTACTCTTCCTCGCCCCACTTGGGTTTCGAGAAACTACTAACTCCAGCTGTGGGTCTGGAAATCACTCTCTGCTTCAACTGCTTCTCCACTTTCATTGCCATGTGCACCAATTCTAATAACTCCACATAATGGTATAGTTTAACCACATTAACTATTTCCTTATTTAGACCGCTACAAAATTGTGCCATAGTAGCTTCCCGGTCCTCCTCAATGTTAGCATGAATCATAGCCATCTCCATCTCCTTAAAATAGTCATCCATACTTTTATTTCCTTGACTCAAAGTTTGCAACCTGCGATAAATCCTTTTATAGTAGTGATTAGGGAAATAACTACTTCTTATGACAACCACTAACTCTTCCCACGTCTCTATCATCCTCTCTCGATTTCTTTTTCTACCATTAACTAATTGATTCCACCAAACTAAAGCATAGTCTATAAATTCAATAACTACCAATTTCACCTTTTTCTCTTCCGAGAACTTATGACAGTCGAGCATAAGCTCCACCCTCTTTTCCCACTCTAAGTAGGCCTCTGGGTCACTCTTACCCGAGAATATGGGTAGATTTAATTTTACGCTCCCCAAATCACCATCTAATTCTTCTCAACCTTTACACGCACCTTAGGTCACCTATTCCCCATCGAGCTCTCCCAGCATCTTCTGTAACCCAATCGTACTCTCTTCCCTACTCATCATCAACATCCCCATCTCCTTCCCCGCGTGCATTCACCATTACACCCCTAACTCCCAAGTTATTTCTCTCATTATTTCCCCCACCTTGGGGTGCTACCCTTCCACCCTCAATCCTAGCTAATCAATTATCCTGTTATGTCAATATCATAGCCAATCCTCTTACCATCTCCTGCAACTGTTGTATTTGAGTGAAAAGAGCTTGGCTTTGCTCCAATAGTTTGGAATTATTACCTGAGTTATCAGCCATATGTGCAAGTGTGCTAGTGTCCTCTTGTGACAAAAAGAATTTCACTCGTGTTTACGCTCAACGACTTTTACCCGATACTAGTCTCACACACTCTGCCTTTTACCTCTCAGTGCCCTCACTTCTCAGTTCGATCTTCGAACTCAACAAACTCAATTAAGCAATGACCGCACTCGTCTAATTCAATAATCGAGGTAATATTGTAGGAAAGGAGAAGAAGGATCAATTCAAGAATTAGAGATTAGGATTTCAATTTGGAAATACAATAAAACGACAAGAATTTTTTTCAAATAACTCAAGGGAGTAATAATAAAGATAATTGGAATAACAAATGGTAACAAAGAAAGTGAATCAATTCTTTTTTGGACAACAATTCATAACACAAGTAATAGAAGATATATGATAATGCTGAAAAGGCGAAAAGTGAGTGAGAGAAGTCGTAAACGGAAAATTTTCGTTCTTTTCATTTTTTTTACAAATAGCAGTTCACGAAAAAGTAAAGTAAGGAAAAAAAGGAGTAGACTTGAAAAGTTTTTTTTAAAATAACAATTCATGAGGGAATATTAACTATGGTGATAGCAAGGGTTAAAAGAGAGAAGTAATTGTTATTGACACTATTGAGATAGTAGAGGATGAGTAGATGTGAATTAAGAGAACAAAGGAGGAGTAGACGTGAATCAAGAGAACAAAGGATGCTTTTGTTTTTGTTTTTGTTTTTGTTTTTTATTAAATCAATGAAATAAAAGGACAAATAAAAAGATATCTTACCGGAGGTTAGAAATTGGCTCTGATACTAATTGACACGGAAAAAAATAAAAGGATAATATCCCCAAGAAAGCTAACGTTTAGTAGATAGATCGGAAATCTCTAAGAACCAGTAAACACGACTTGAGAACCTAAGGTTTATGAAACCTTAGACCTGGAAAATGCGGTTTGAAGAACTCTCAAGAGTTGAACGCCAAGAAGGATGATTACACCTTCGATAAGTTCATAATTGTTCAAAAATCGAACGTAAGACTTGAGAGCGATAAACTCACAAACTCACAAGAGAATTGTTTTCAATTAATCAAAAGAGAAGTGTCTTCCTTATAATGGAAAAAGATATTTATATTATAGGAATATGCCTAGCCACACAAGGTAAAATATCTAAATTAATTAAGAATATGGTCTAAAGACTAAATAGGAAAATTAATTCAAAGAGTAGTATTTGGGATAATTTCTTTTGAAGCTCGATTCTCTGCCAAATTTATTCCGACGCTTAGTCCATGCTTGCTATAATGGTCCAACTGACGTAATGAGACAGATCCTCCTTTGGTTCGATACTCGAACTCTTCATTTGAATCTCCCAAATCAATCTCGCCATCGACTCTTCAATTCTCTTAGCATAAGCTCAAGTTATTGGTCCAACAGGCACATGTAGAGGGTCCCATTGCCTTATCTTGGCCTTGTTCGTATCACGAACACTCTTTATGGGACACCTATTCAACAAGTAAACAGCACAAGCTTCGAAAAATGTTTAGCCTTCAACATACTTCTAGCCATGTCAAATATTGCTTTATTCTTTTGTTCAGCTATACTGTTTTGCTGCGGAGTATAGCTAGCAGTCAACTCACGTCGAATTCCTTCTTTTTTAGAACAATCATTGAATTCATTTGAAGTAAATTCTCCTCCTCTATCTGATCTCAAAGTCTTCAAATGAAATCCACTTTGCTTCTCAACAAACGCCTTGAATTCTTTTAACTTGTTGAAAGCTACAGATTTTTCATTTACAAAATAAACCCATAATATTCTGGTAAAATCATCCACAACCATTAAAAAAATACCTTTTGTTACCGCAGATTCTACCTCCATTGGTCCACATATATCAGTATGAACTAGTTCCAATGGTTGCTTTGCCCGTTTTGACCTTCCAATTGGAAATGAGTCTCAGTGATGCTTTCCGAGTATACAACCTTCACATGGGTTATTGGGGGAATCAATCAGAGGAAGACCAGTCACCATGTGCTTCTATGCCAATAACTTCAAACCTCTGAAATTCAGATCACCAAATCGAAGATACCAAAGCCAGTTGCTATCTTTCACCATTGCTTGCAAATTCATTAAAGTTCTCGTGTGGAGAGATAAAGGAAACATGCAGTTCACGTCATTTTCACCTTTGCAATAGTTTTGTCATTTTTGCCTTTGATTTCACAAACGCCATCTATGATATGAATTTGGTGCCCTTTTTTTGAAAGTTGACCCAAGCGTAACAAGTTCTAATATAACCCAAGTACATAGAACACGCCAGCAATAGTAACATTAGTGCTATCTTTTGATTGTATAATAATGTCACCTTTACCCATCATGGAGATGTTGAATCTATTGCCGTAGTTCACCTCTCCGCTCATTGTCTCGTCTAGAAATGAGAACAACTCCTTCTGTCCTGTCATGTGATTGCTACACCTTGTGTCAAGATACCAAATAATTTTTTTTTCTACCTTGGACCTTGTTTGCAAGCAAGGACCATATTATCCTCTACTTCTGCTACATCGGCTTGCTCTCCACCTTGTAATTTTGTTCGACATTCTGATGCGTAATGCCGGAAACGTTGGCATCTATGACACTGAATTTTGGATTTGTCACGTACAAAATTTGATCTCCCAACTAAAGAATTATTTTCTCCGATCTTGTCCCTATTTGAGACAAAATTATTTTCTCTTCCACAACCATGGCCACAACTGCCACCGTGACCATGACCACGACCACCTTTATATCCACCATAGTTGGATATATTTGCGTTGCTTTGCAAACCGTGTTCAGTATTTGAATTTTTATTTCATTGGTCCATTCGTTGCTCGTGTGACGACAATGAACCCAATAACCTTTCAATTGTCGTTGTCAAAAAATTAGGCCCTTCTTCGATAGTAGGCACAATAGAATCAAACTTTGAAATTAAGGATTGCGTAATTTTCTCCGCAACCCGATAATCATTTATTACTTCACCATTAGCACGCATTTGGTTAACAATGAATTGAACTTGATCAAAATAGGTAGCAATAGATTGTGACTCATTCATTCTTAGATTTTCGAAATCTCCACGAAGTTGTTGCAAGTGAACTTGTCTGACTCTTTCATCTCCTTTGTAGGATTTTTGAAGAATATGCCATGCTGCATGAGACGTTTCAACCAATGATAGCTTCAGAAATACTGTTTCCTGTTGAACCGCAGAAAATAGAATACAATGCTTTTTTATCTTTCTTGCGGGTTTTTGACAATGCATCCTGCTCCTCCTTTCTGAGTGACTTAAATGCTGTTGAGTTTGTGACATCAGTGAAACCTTTTTCCACTACATCTCACACGTCTTTATAGCAAAAAAATACTTTCATTTAGACAGCCCTATCATCATAATTGCTTCCAATTAACTTTGGAAGTGGCACCTGGAATGAGTTGCTTGTGGTTGCCATGGCAAGTTATAAATATTGCCAAGTTTGTAGCCCCGTAACCAATGTAGGGGAAGGAGTGGAGGGAATGTATTCAATAAAATGCTTTCTCTGTATTACTGTCTTACGCTTTTGATAAGCCTCCTTATATAACATTTCTAAAACCAAACAAAACAATTACAATTGCTTCTAAATTATAACCGCTCAAAAAATGTAAGTTTGCTAAATTAATTTCTATATAACATAAACTAATAATAACTCTACGGTTCAAGTTTGCTATTTCCACGTTCATTTCTCTCTGTCCTATTGGTTTCCTTATAAATAGCTGCTACACTATAGTAGTAACATTATTATTATTATAACCAGATCTTTTGTACCTACTATCCTGTACCAACTCTATTCTGCGTGATCTTAGCCATACGAATGTGTGGGACTTATGTAAGACCTAAAAAAATATATAAATGAGATCGCATAAAATAAAATAATTACAAAATACAGTGGGTAGAGACGATCTCATTTTATTACGACGATGATAATGTTGTTAAAGGAAAAACGGAACAGAATGATCCTGATTGGACACGAATCGTGTTAGTGTCAAGCATTATAATTCAGGCCAGTATACACACAGAATAGAATGATTGAATCCAACTTCCAAGAGCGTGTCATTGGCAATCTCGAAGCTGATAAGATCGGCATAACGTTATCTTGTAGCAGAAAAGGATGAAGAACAATGGGCAAACTTTTATTAATAAGAAAATCACAGAACAGAGCATTTACATATGGAGGTACGTTGTTTTGACTAAGATGGTCAAAGGTAACATGCAAACTCCTAATTTTTAAGGAGAGAAAAGATCAGAAAGTACAATGATCAAACAATGAAAAGCAAAAATGTAGCTTGCTAACCAAAAGGCAAAGCAGTTGCAGTCTCAAGAATCACATTAATAGCCGTCGCCAGATTAAAGTTCTCCGAAGTCTTCAAGAATGGTTTTTTCGGCGAACCAACCAACCATACTTGGAAAATAGCCGAGCTCCAATATTCCCTGGAGATGGCAAAAGATTGGTTCTTGGTTTCAAAGAATGATCATCCACACCGAGAGGAGTGGGCACCAGTGGTTCGTCAACACCATGAACGGCACAAAGCCCGTCAATATAAAGATTCGGGACTACAACAAGAACGTTATTGAGAGACACCCTTTCGCCGTCAGAGCCAACAACGAGAGTGGTGTTGTGGCGGAGGGTTGGGAGTGCGGTATTTGGCGGGAGCGCCAAGAGAGACTGGTATGGAAGAGCTCCGGCAGCCGTAATGTGGCCGTGAAGGCTGTCATTGTTCAGCACTCGGTTAACAAGGGCGCTGTCCGGCGGTGCAAGGAAGGTCAGGCGAGCGGCAGTGGTTGTGACGTTGTGGGCATGGAGAGCATGAGCAAAGACTGTGAAGCCTCTTGAAGAGAGTGACGAGGTCATTAAATCTGAGCAAAATGATTCAGTTGTGACAATCATTGTGGCCATACGGAGTAAGGTAGTAGCTGCAGAGACTTGCCAGATTGTTTCTGCCATTTGATCAGTGTGTGTGTGTCTGCCTCTGAGAGAGAGATGAAGAATACGTGTGTGTGTGTTTGCCTCGGAGAGAGAGATGAAGAATTAAAGAAACAATCTTTCAGGTGGGTCAGTAATAGTTTCTGCTAATTTCTTCTTAAAACAGTTATGAGAAACTCTCTAGTAGTTGCTGCAGAGACTTGCCAGATTGTTTCTGCCATTTGATCAGTGTGTGTGCGTTTGCCTCTGAGAGAGCGATGAAGAATAAAGAAACAATCTTTCAGGTGGGTAAGTTCTAGTTTCTGCTAATCTCTTCTTAAAACAGTTATGAGAAACTCTCTTTATAGGTGAACTGTAACTGAATTAGATGAAACTGTTTAACTACAGTTATCTTTATGGTCATAAACAACGAAGGTTGTCTTCCAGTCACTATCGGTTTCAAAAAGAGGTCAAGAAATAAGGCTGGAGTGGGAAACAGAGGATGTGCTGAACAAACCACAGAATTGCCATGATTCCCATTTATCCTATTCAAAACAGAACTTGCAAGACTCAGCATTCTGCACTCTACCTCATGCATAACCCAATAGAAGTTGTCAATCTTTTGTAATTCACATTGTGGCTTCCAACTACACCTCAAACATCTGAAGTAAGAGTTGCCAAATTCTATCTCGTGGCAACGGAGAGCCGATATACTCGACAGTCTGCTGATTTAAGCTTAATCGAGGGAATTCCAGAACCTGACGACAGTCAAGAGAGCTGAAGGAGATTTATCCACAGTACATACTATATACAATGAACTTTCTCTACAACAATTCTTCTTGCACATAGATCGACACCCAAAAATCTGTTGAATGGTTAGAATCTTTGTGTCAGATGAAACCAAAATTTTAATGGAAAAGGATTAAGATGAATGACCTTTGAGGATTTTCAGCAGGAAATTCTGTGCACAACCTAATTAAACAGGAGGGGAGCTAGTCAAGTTACGATTGAAATTGTCCAGCTCCTTCGAACGGTAACCATATACCGATTTGATCGTATCTCTACAGCAACTGCAATCAAGTTGAATCACCAGTCACACTACAAATATACAGTCGAAAGTTGTTCTTTTGCTGCATAGGTAATTCCTGAAGGGATACTGACGATGTTTCCACTACTTTACCTGCAAGCCTCCTTATCAAATTTCTTCTCTTCAATTCCATACAATGAATTGAAAATTTCAGGCTCCACGCGACAAAAATATGGACGGTCTAGGCAAGAAAAAGAAAACAAGAATCTTAATACAGATTATCTTCGATGTAGGGATAATAAATACTCATGAAGCGATCACTTCACCAGGATAAATAGAGCATTTGCGTGAGCTCTTATCGAAGTGTTTACACCATCCATCTGGACCTATTAAGCTATTGTAAAGCTGAAACACCAACATAGACAACAAACAAAAATCAATCTACATTCGTACTATTTAGTTCCTGTTGCTTTATCTGTAGCTTCAGATTTCACATTCAATCAAACTACAGGGCAGGAAATAAAAACCTCGATATCAGATGGGTCAGTGAAGATTTCTTCAGGAGTAGTAAAGGCAGGTCCTTTTGCGAGCTTGCAACATGCTCCACAACCCTCAACACACCGCCACTTCGTCTCCTTCCTCTTGCCGCCGAAGCCTCTACTGTTAGCCACTTGCTTTGGTTCAGACTTCTTTGCAACGTTTTCTCTTCGCCGTGGACGATGAGCCGCCAGTATGACGAAGCTAGAGGAAGGCGAAGTCGTGATACAAAACATTTTTGGGTTCAGGATAAGCTTAGTAAGCGCTATCTTGTGATGGGTTTGGCTCAACAACCGAATCACACCAGTTCAACACGTCGTCTCAAGTATTTTTTTGGTTACATAAGATAAAATTCTGAATACTTGCTTGTATTTTTTATTTTGAACATTCAAAGATACTTACTAGATGTCTTTGTCCCTAAGAACTGATGATTTCATAGTGCCAATATCGATAATGGGAATTAAAGGCATTGATTACTAAGCATTTTAGTTGGCTATTTAAAAATGCATGATTTTCAGATGATCTATTATTGTACCGAAACAACTAAATATTATTTCCTTAGCGAGTTGCAGGGGCCAACTTCCTGAGATACTACCTACATGCGTAACTGCATAAGCTTTAAGAAGGGATAAACGCCATGCCAGTCATAAATTTCCTCAACATGTCCAATCTAAGTTGTGAATTTGATGACAAACGAGAAAAGAAGGGCATAAATTAAAGCGTTGCTACAAGTGCCAAACCATCACTGATCAAAATTAGGTAGTTCTAAAATATATCTCCCCAGTATACCAAATGATTCAAGCATTTAAAAGAAACTGGGAAGTTTTGATATTTTTTTCAGGTGATAGGCAAAGGCAACATCATTCTACCAAGCAGCTACGGTGATTCACTGCCTCTTGGAGCAACGTGGCGATTGTCCTCGTAATCATCATCAATGGGGCTCCTAGGGCTGCGGATACGGCCATTAGCTTGAGGACTTCCATATCTCCCATTTCCAGGACTTTGCCTTTCAGGGGTCCTGCTCCTTCCCCTTGGGCTTCCACTATCTTCTGACCTATCTTCCTGGTCACGCAAATTGGGAGAAGGACGTGGACTACCTTCCCCGTCAAATGGGCTGCGCTTCCTATTCTTCGGTTCAGGGCTGAGTGATCTGCCTTCACTCTCAACGCTCCGATCTCTCTGAAAAGGGGGCGATCTTGACCGGCTGGCAGCAAAGGAAAATGTTAAAATATAAATCAAGCCATAAATTCACCAGACAAACAATGAGATATTAACTGGTCAAAATAAATTGATCAAAAATGAATTTGTAACACAGATTAACAAACCTGTAACTGCGACCTCTGCTGTAACTTGGGCTTCGGCTCCCGCGACAGCGTGGAGAACGAGATCTAACTGGTGAACGGGAATAGCTTCGATCACGCCTGAAAGAGACAAGAAAACTGTAATCGAGAGGTCCAAAATCTCAAGCAGGATACATCAAGAATATGAATGAATTTACTTTAGTTTCTTGGGACTGTTCTTGCAGTTCCTCTCTATATGACCTCTTTCTCCACAGCGGTAACATTTGTTCTTCCAGTCCCCAGCTTTGCAATCTCGAGCCCAGTGGCCATCTATTCCACAATTGAAGCAGCGGCCAGATCCAGGAGGAGGAGGCCCTCTGCCCAAATATTCTCGAGAACCACGGGGTACCTAACAAAACATCCAATCAACAACAATAAAAAATTAGTTTGATGCACAAGAACCAAGAAACCTTGCAACTGGAGTGCTGAACCTAATCATAAATAAGGAATATTGATTACAAAAACCAAAATTACTGATCTTGTCCAACCCAGCCTTTTTTTCCAAGACCAAAAACATAGAATAATCAGATAAATTGCTAAGAAGTTTGGTTAATAGGCCATTTAGAAGTAAAGCACACAAGCTAACGCTCAAGCTTCTATTCTCTGTTTATCATTTAATGTGTAGTTCCAGTTTCCTACAAGCTGTCTCAAAAACCTTTGCCTGGTCTAAACACAGAAATATCACAAAAATAGGCTGATAAATATCTACATGAAACATTAAAATATTGAACTCACCCCCTTTGCAAATTCTACAATGATACGACTTCCATCAAGATCTTTACCATCCAAGTGGTATCTTGCATCATCTGCATCTCGAGGATCACCAAATTCCTGTTTGAAAAATTTCAGACCAATGCCAAGAAATCACCCATATTTTGTTTGAAACAATGTTTTGGTAATTGTATAACATTAGCACAACCCATCAGAAAATGAAAGCGCATCAAAAGCATGCAGATTCAGCAATATGAAACATATATTATAAAAATAAACAAATAAGCCAACAACACTTACAACAAATGCATAGTCACGCTTCATATCCACATCTCGTACTCTGCGAAACGGTTGCCACAAAAGTAAGGCCATCATTACTTAAGTACTGCAAGTGTGTGATACTTCACCCTCATAGTTGAACTAAACACCAGTTTGAGATTGTTGCCAATTCCATAAAAACACGCAATAACATAATAGAAAGAATCGCCAAAGTCTCCTATAATTCGGCAAGAATTTCCACCAAATCCACCAAGGCAACCCTCTCACCATAGACCTCCAGGTTAGGAAAAAAGGCCAGAAACCTTCAACAAGATCATTCAAGTCAAAAAACAAGCGACACCTAGCTCCACAATTCCCACACAGATAATGTTATAGTTCAAACAGTGATTGAAGCACAGAACAAGCTGTTGAAGACCTATATGTTCCTTACATTCTTGAAGAAGCCAAACAACAAAATTTCATATCAATCATTGGCAATCCAAAATGTACAGAAGTACAAAGACATTTGCGTGGAATCACAATAAAAAGATTTTGATAGACAGTAAGCAAACAGCTCATAGGTGGCATATGGAGAAGCTTCTGCACCTTCCCATAGAATAGTAGGCGAGTCACAACAAGAATATAAAAGCAGAAGCTTTGCATCAAACTACCATAAACAAACTTATTACCTTCCATATTTGCTGAATACATATTCCAGATCTCGTGATCTTGTCCGAGAGCCCAGGTGACCAACGTAGAGGCGTGTGTTCGCATAACGATCATCGTAACGCGGCATTCTCAAACTGCAATCAACAAAATATTTGATTAGTACCCACAAAATACACAATAACTACAACAACAATAGGACAAGAAATAAGCTTTGCACCACAATATAGACGACCAACCAGGGCAATTCATCATTAATACAATCATAACATCCCCCTCTATACTTCACAAGGCACTTCCGGTTCGAATCCCTAAATTTAGGGAAAAAGCACACAAATTTTCCTAAACAGATCTATATAACATTAAATTACGTACCACAAAAAAACGCTCAAATTGAAACAATACTCCAAAATTAAACTAAAAGACACACATACGAACTGTCAAGAACCGTATCAATCACACAAAAAGCAACGACATAATACCTATCTCCGCATAAAAATTTCGAATTCGAAGTGGATATGCCACAGTAAGACCAAGAGAACCCTAATCTTAAAAATTTGGAGTTGATTTTACCTGGAGAGGTAAAGGCCGGCCACAAAAAGCTTCGAGAGCGTCTAGGTCTCGTCGTGAGAAGATATGGAGCCGTATTTATCTGTGCGGGAATGGGTTTCAACGGCCAGGATTAGATTGAGTTAATCCAAGGGTTCATATTGTCGTTGAAAAGTTTTGATTGACCGACCCATTATTTGGGAGATTGGTAGGCGACTAGAGCGGTTTAGTCTTGGGGTCGGGTGGCCTAAAACCCGACCGAGTCTATGGGCTTTATCGCTAGAATTTGTTTAACAATATAACTTTTTTATCTGGCCCAAAAGTTCATTTTCGGTTTTAATATTTTCATTAAATTATAGGTTAGAATTTAATATTTTTCAATGTTTAAATAAATTTAATATTTATAAAATATTCAATTCAAAATAAATTTTTATCAATTTACATATTTGAGTTAATTAAAATTTGATGATAATATTAGGGAATAAAAAATATTTATTATGCGTAATTTTTTATACAGGCTTATTTACAGGGGAAAAAACTTTTTTAATATGTTTATAAACACATTATTAAGTTTTAATATAATAAAAATTAAATTATCACATTTGATAATTATAAGGTCTAATATATTAATCTCAAAATATTAAAGATTAAGGATTTATCCACACCTTTTACATAATTTATGTATATAAATTAAACAATGATTTAATAGGTTATAAATTCAAATAAGTATTCACATTTTAAATAAATATTTTTAGTGAAATATTTAAAAATTCATGACGTGTGGAGGGTGTATGATAAATTAAATAATAATTACATCTTGATCATGTATGATTTGCATTTGATGATTAATATTATGAACATAATTTTGGCCCGGATTGATAGAGTACAGTAAAATAATATCGTTTTGACTTTTGTAAAAAATAATAATTCTGACAAAAGCTCGGGCCGAATCAGCTTAGGCCTGGTCAGAGTCGGACTCAAGTTGACTGTCTCGGGTCAAAATGACCCAAGTCCTGCATTGCTTATTACCCTTCCTAAACTATACCATAAAAAAGAAAAACTCCTCTATTGATGTTCTTTATTATAGCACCTAACTATAACAACAACAACAACAACGAGATATTTTCAACCCTAAATCATACTTAAAAAAAGAAGGAAAAACTCCTCTATTATTTTTCTTTTATGACAAGACCCAACTACAATAAAGCAACAAGAAGTAAATATTTCACTAATCATAAAAGAAATATCATTATTGTTGGAAGCTTTGATGGGCTCCAAATAAAAGAACTTTCACAAAATATGTATTTATATTGATAACAACACACACAAGATACAAATATTTCTCTCTAAGTGCTACTACACTCTTCCTCTCAATATTTCTTTTCTCACAAAGAGCTACAGCTCTCAAAACACTTCTTCTTCTTTCAAATACTCTCTCTCTCTTCTTTTTCTCTCTTCTCTCTCATTCTATAAATGGTTACAAGATCATATATATATATATATAGACATGCTAAAGGACTTCAAATACAATTTGGCTACTTCTTACATTAATTAACTCATTCTTATCTTCAAGACTTCAAATACAATTTGATTACTTCTTTAACTCATCCTTATCCATAATGAAGGAGGGTTTGTATTTTCTAACACTCCCCCTCAAACCCGACTTCTCATGCCAAGCATTTCTCTCAGTCTGCAGAACACTTCTTTATTCAATGGCTTTGTAAAAATATCTGCTAGTTGATCTTTTGTTCTGCAGAACACCAATTCCACAATTTTGTTTTTCATCTGTTCCCGAATAAAATGACATTTTATGTGTTTGCTTCGACTGTGTGCCACTGGATTCTTTCCAAGTGATATGGCAGACTTGTTGTCAACATATATTCTTGTCGGGCCTTCTTGCGCATGATCTAAGTCACTTAAAATATATCTCAACCACATTGCTTGACATGAACTTGCTGTTGCAGCTAAATACTCAGCCTCACATGTTGAAAGGGCAACCGTTTGTTGTTTCTTTGATGACCATGAAATTACCGCTGACCCAATATGAAAGACATAACCAAAAGTGCTTTTTCTATTATCCACATCTCCACCAAAATCACTATCTGAATAACCAATTAATTTTGAATTTTGAGAATGTGTATAGAATAAACCTTGGTCAATTGTACCTTTAATATATCTCAAAATTCTTTTTGCTGCTTCAAAGTGATCTTGTTTGGGCTTCTCCATATATCTGCTGACTAACCCAACTGCATACATAATATCTAGTCTTGTGTAGGTCAGATACCTCAAACTTCCAACCAAACTCTTGAATAATGTTGGGTCTATAGATTTTCTGTCTGAATCACTTCTTAACTTTATGCTTGCTTCGACAGGTGTGGCTATTGGATTGCAATCTTTCATTTTGAACTTCTTTAAGACTTCATCTGCATACTTCACTTGAGAAATGAAAATTCCTTCTCCTGTTTGTTTCACTTCGACTCCAAGGAAGTAGGACATTTCACCTATATCAGTCATCTCAAAGTCTTTGGTCGTAACTTTCTTGAAATCATCAAACATACTTGGATTATTTCTTGTGAAAATAATGTCGTCCACATATAAGCACACGATCATGATATCTTCTTGTTTGTTTTTCTTCGTGTACAACGCATGCTCATACGGGCTTTTCACAAATCCATTTATTTGAAAGTACTCATTTATTCTTGTATTCCAAGCCTTTGGAGCTTGCTTCAATCCATAAAGAGCTTTCTTCAGTTTGTAAACTTTGTCTTCTTGACCCTTTTTGACATATCTGGGTGGTTGTTCAATATAAACTTCTTCTTCTAAGTAGCCATTCAGAAAAGATGACTTCATATCCATCTGGTAGATCTTCCATTTGTTTTGTGCTGCAAGTGCTATGAGAAGTCTGGTTGTATCAATTCTTGCAACTGGAGCAAATACTTCATAATCAATTCCATATTTCTGTTTATAACCTTTTGCGACTAACCTTGCCTTATATTTTTCCACCTTTCCTTCTTGATTGGTTTTGTCTTATATACCCACTTGACTCCAATTGATTTATGTCCTTTTGGAAGGCTGGTCAATTCCCATGTATCATTTCTTTGGATGGCACCAATTTCTTCATTCATCGCTTTTTCCTACTTTTTGTCTTCAGCGGCTTCTTCATATGTTACCGGATCACATACAACCATTAGACAAAACAATGAATAGTCAAATGATTCTATTCATTTAGTAGTATCATAGAGATCACTAAGATTTCTTGTTTTAATTGGTGCTCCCCCCTGAATTGTTGTTGCTGCTGCTACTTGGCGTTGACGATGTCGATGCAAGTGTTGCTGGTGGACTTTGTGGAGGAGAATGATTATCTTGTTGTTCTTGTAAATCTAGGTCATCGTCACCTGTATTTTCAAAAAACATTCCTTGAATGTTCTTTTCTTCTTTGCTCCATCTCCAGTAGTGTGCTTTATCGAACTCAACATCTCTTGAGATGATCACTTTCTTGGTTAAGGGGTTGTACAATTTATATGCTTTACTCCTATTGTCGTAGCCAATGAAAATGCATTTCCCCCTTTATAATCCAACTTCTTTCTTTTTTGGTCAGGAATATCGGCATATGTAATGCACCCAAAATTCCTGAGATGTCCAACACCTGGTTTGCTTCCACTCCACGCTTCATTAGGTGTTATAAATTTGAAGCTTTTTGTTGGACACCGATTCAGTAAATAGACTACATATACCACGGCTTCAGCCCACAAATTCTTTGGTAAATTTTTTTCTTTCAACATGCTTCTTGCCATATCAAGAATTGTACGATTCTTTCTTTCAGCTACACCATTTTGTTGTGGTGTATATCTTGTTGTCAGATGATGAATGACTCCATGCTTCTTACAATAATTCTTGAACAATTTTGAGGTATACTCACCTCCTCTATCAGATCTGAGTATCTTCAAATAATGTCCACTTTGTTTTTTGACCATCGCTTTAAACTCTTTAAACTTATCGAGAGCCTCAGATTTATCTTTCAAAATATACACCCAACATTTTCTACTAAAATCATCAATAAAAGTCAAATAGTACCTATTTCCTCCAGTTGATGGCATATCAAATGGACCAGCAATATCTGTGTGGACAATCTCTAGTAGCCTTCTGGCTCTCCAAGATTTTCTAGTTTCAAACTGTTGTCTGTGTTACTTTCCTTTGATGCAGGCTTCACACAACTGCTTTCGTTGATCAACTTTTGGTAATCCATTCACCATCTTTGACTTTGATAATAATTGTAGTCCGGTAAAACTGAGATGACCGAACCTCAAATGCCACAACCAGGATTCATCTTCGATGACTGACTTCATGCACTTTATCAACTTATTTTGTACGTCAAGTGTGAAAAGACGATTCTTCGTCATCTTTATTCTTACTATCAATTCTCCCTTCTGGTTCCAAATGGTGAGATATCCATTTTTCAATAATATAACGTATTTCTTTTCTAAGAGTTGACCGAGGCTGATGATGTTGCTTTTCAAAGTAGGCACATAATAGATATCAGTAATATATGCCTTTTCTCCATTTTTCAAGGTAATTGAAATTTTATCTTTGCCTCTGATCGGAATCTTTGTTGAATCACCGAATATAACTTTACCACGAACTGTCTCATCTATGTTTGTAAACAACTCTTTCTAACTATACATATGGTTGCTAGCACCAGTGTCTAGATACCAAACATTATTATTGCTTTGCTCATTGACTGGTAAAGAGAGAAGCATAACATTACTATCTTTCTTGTCTTCTGCTGCTGCAAAATGACTTCTTTCTTGTACCTCAGGATTCGATCTGCATTAGTAACTAAAATGACCATATTTATTGCAATTATAACACTGCACTTGAGATTTATCTCTTCTTTGTTCAAATTTGCCTCGTCCTCTGTCTCTATAACCTCTTCCACGACCATATGTCAGATTTCCTTCATTTGTATTTTCTCTTTCAAAAAATTGTCTGCCACGTCCACGTCTGCCTCGGTTGCTCTATTGACTACGTCCCATTTGGTTGCCACCTTGACTTCCTTTGTCCTACCTTTGGCTACTGCTTGCTTGATTTTTACCGACTGATAAATTGTTGTGCAAAACTTTCTTCAAGTCGCCAGTATTATCATTCCGGTTCATTCTTTGCTCATGAGCTTGGAGAGAACCAACGAGTTCATCAATCGAAAGTTCTGACAAATCTTCATTCTTCAATTGCGACGACAATGTAATCAAATTTGCGTGTAAGCGAACATAAAAGCTTTTCCATTACACGAACATCATCTAGAGTTTCACCATTTCTTTTCATTTCATTAGCCATCGTTTTCAAACGAGTGACATAATCACCAATATTTTCTGAGCTTTGCATTTTTAGCATCTTAAACTCATCTCTGAGTGATTGAAAATGTACCTTTTTAGCTTTTTCAACTCTTTGGAAAGATTTCTGCAGAATCTCCCATGCTTCTTTTGAAGTATTTGCATTTGAAATTTTCTTAAATGTGGGTTCATCAATACCTTGAAAGATAAAGAACAACGCCTTATTGTCTTTCTTTCAGTTTTCTTTTAACGTCTTTTTCTCAGCATCTGATAAGACCGCTTCGGCAGCTGCATCTACGGGCTCAGTATATCCATCATCAATAATATCCCATAAATCATGAGAACCAAGTATCACTCTCATCTGGATGCTCCAATTCCCATAATTTGTCTTTGTTAATTTCGGAACTTGAGGCTAGATCATGTTGGCCATTGCTTCGCTAATTCATGAATAAACGAACCTTAGCTCTGATACCACTTGTTGGAAGCTTTGATGGGCTCCAAATAAAAGAACTTTCACAAAATATGTATTTATATTGATAACAACACACATAAGATATAAATATTTCTCTCTAAGTGCTACTATACTCTTCCTCTCAATATTTCTTTTCTCACAAAGAGCTACAGCTCTCAAAACAGTTCTTCTTTTTTCAAATACTCTCTTATTTTTTCTTTCTCTCTCTCATTGATAAATGGTTACAAGAACACACATATATATAGACATGCTAAAGGGCTTCAACTACAATTTGGCTACTTCTTAACTCATTCTTATCTTCAAGACTTCAAATACAATTTGATTACTTCTTTGACTCATCCTTATCCATAATGAAGGTATTTTCTAACAATCCGTACTTCTCAATTTGGATTCTTATTGATGAATTTCTCTTATCCAAAAAAAACTTGATTTCTCTTATCCAAAAAAAACTTGATTCTGTTTTCCATTCATATGCTTGAGTACAAATACTTGTTAAGCAATATAGGTTGCTGACTGTGAATAAATTAGGAAGTGAAGAAAAGTATGTAACAGCTAATTGAAATGCACAGTTTTATTAACTCTTAAAGTTTTCAATTAAAATTAAAAACACTTTCTGGAATTGATGAACTTTTCCCACCATTCTTTCCTGTTAAGGTAAAGAAGTATTATTTTAGTGACGTTCATGGAGGTTCATTTGATATGATCATGAATTTAGGTCTTGACAGGTATGAGGGTTAGACTCGTGGATCAGTATGTATGTGATGAGAAGTTTGTTTTTGGGCTTACGATACTTTCCTACTCCTTTTATAATTAACGATCTTATTCTCAAAAGGAAATAAAATCATAAGAAATACGATTTCTTTCTTGTAGGGACTTTCATTATAAACTTACCTTATTAGTAATGGTTTATCCTAAAGGATCCTATAAATTTTGAAGGTCATATATTAGCCCCATAATTACTGGAAGATTTTTGGCAAAGATTGCATCGAAGTTATTCAGATTTAAATCCAACCAGTTGACTAAAGATGCAAGTGAAGCAATGGCTAGTTGAAGAAATTGACTATTTAAGGAAGAGTAACAACACTTGTGAAGTAACGAACATACTCAGACTTTCGAAACATTTAAGCAACGTCTATTCTTGAGAGTCATATCATTTTTATTGTGCCTTAGAAAGTGAAATCACTCTATCAAGAGAGAAATTGTTATTTTATTTTTCTGTGGGCTTTTAGAAGCTTGTTATACACTTCAAGTATGGAAGGTTGGAGAACCTTGAAAAATATGTATTCGTAACCTTAAAAAGGCTCGTCAAATTTAATACTTAGATTTTTATAATGAAACACTCAAGTTGGATACTTGAAGACTGGACTTTAGCTTGGGTTATAAGTCGAACCAGTATAAATTAACTGCGTTCTTCTTCTCTCTTTCTCCTTATCTTTTATATTTCTACATTATATTGTGTGTGTGTTCATTTAAGCGAGAGGCTCCGACACTTTTATAATAGGTTTCTTCTATTTTCGAATTGCTAACGGTTCCTTTCATTTTAATAAATCAACTTAATAACCTTAATTTCCTTGCCTAATATTTTAGAATTTTCACTTACTAAGTTAAATGTAATTGGACTAATGCTTAAAGTAATCACTCTCCCACACTTAAGTTGTACATTACCATTAATGTACACAATATGTAAGAACAACGAAAAACCAAAAAACAAGGGAAAAGAAAGAGATTAGGATAACTGGTACTCCCTTGATTATAAAAGATAAAAAGACTTGTCAAATGCCATGAATAATCATTAATCATTCATTGCTAGCTTCTCAATTACTAGCTCTGTAATCAAACATAAAGGAGTTTTTTGTAACTAGGGGGAAAATGGATCCATATTGATATTGTGTTGCCTATATAGTTTATAAAACTTGATCAAATAATAAAGATAAAAAAAAGAAAGACCATCAAAACACATTTAAATTCATAACTTCAAAACTAATTTTAACTCAAGACGTATGCAAAAATCATCAACATTATGTAAACATATTAAAGCCTCTTGGTAAAGATCTCTAAAGATACTAATAAAAATACCTAAATAATTGGATTACTTTCAATAAGTGCTTATTTATGAATCTTTTAGCTAAACCTCTTACTTATTCACTTAACTCATCACAAATATGGAGATTGTAGATCTTTACTCTGCTTTGGTTTGTCAATATCATCAAAATTTTCCTTACTAATCTTGGAGTCATTTAGCTTCTAAATATTCCACCTGTTCTATTAGAGTATGGCTAACTATCTCCTCTTCTTCTGTTTGCATAATACAAGTCTCCAATGTTTCCCATATGATTATGTAATTATTTAAAAATCTATAAAAATATACCAAATTAGTCTTCCTTTCTATCTTTCTTAAGTTTGCTTGGATATAGAATTTTACTTAGTACTCTTTGATCAATTTCTTCTTTGACTCATCCTCTTTCTCTTTTTATTTCTCCTCTTCTTTATTTTCTTCCATATCAGTCTTTTCCTTTTTTTCTCTCTTTTTCTTCAACTCTTAACTCTTTTCTACTCCTTAAAGTCATCACTTTCACTTGTTCCCACAAATTTGACTCAATATTGATAGGCAAAGTACCTTATTGCCTTTTAGAGACAAGCTTAGCAAGTTATCCAATTTGATTTTTTAAATTTTGGATAAACTTTTTGATTACGAAGAGATGTTTTAGTACTTTAGAAGTGAGCCTCAAATGTAATAATAAAATATTTTATGAGTTTTTCAAGATTTGACTTCCTTTATTATTGTTATTGTTACTTAAGTTTAGGTGGAGGCTCTTGCCTTTGCTATCCTTGATTATTTGAAAAGAAGTTAGGATAGTTTCTTTACCCTAAATTATTAGTATTACTATAATGATGATTTTGAGGTTAATTCACTAACTACATCAAAAACTACATTTGACTATGAAAAAATTTGTCACTAAATGTCCCAAAATCGTCGCTAATAGTCATTAACGACGATTTATATTTATCGTAAAAAACGTCGTCAAATTCCCTTTAACTAAAAATTATAGGCAACATTTTTCACTAATCATCCCTAATAGTTTTTGGCTATGTTTTATTTTCGTAGTGAAAAAATATTAGCGACATTTTAAGAAATCGTCGCCAATACATTTGGCTACGTTTTGTTTTCATAGCTAAAAATTATTAGCTACATTTTTGAAAACATAGCAAAAACTTTTTAGTTGCGTTTTAAAAAACGTAGCTAAAAACAATTAGCTACATTTTGAAAATGTAGCTAAAAAATTTTAGTTACGTTTATTGAAACATAACCAAGTGTTTTTAGCTACGTTTTGTAAAATGTAGTCAAATTTTTAGTATACATTTTAATGAAATGTTTTACCATGCTAATTATAATTATTTGTGACATTTTTAATCCATATTATTGTATATAATATTTAGATTTTTTGTTAATTTATTATACAAAAATATAATACAAAAGTAATTGACAATTTGAAACATTGTATATAAAAAATAAAATATCATTAAGTTACACTAGCAAAAAGAATATTCTTCATATACAAGATTTCAATTACAACTTTAACAATTCATATAGACAAAATGATAAATACAGAGACCAGTTTACAAATTATAAATGTTGAGATTATAAAAAAATTACAACATAACTAGAATGACTCTAAGTTTGTCCATGTCGACGAGAATAACTTCATACATCAGCCATCATATACAAAAGACTAGCCATGAGAATTATGAAAGCAACTTCGAGATTAGTAGAGTGCTTGAAATTATACATAGTTAAGCTGGTTTGTTTTTAATTAGGAAAGAAAAAAGGAGGGTGATGAAATGGGAAAGTAATCCAGCAAATTATTCATTGAAAACCATTAAGTACCTTCCAAAGTACAACTTTTTTATCATGTAAGCACTCAACAATCCAACCTTAGAGTAAAACAAAAAGCAAGTGTTGTAACATATATACATTGGGTGCATCCATAACTTTAGCAAGTTTAAGAATACTTTAAACAATAAGAGTAAAACAAAAAACAATTTAATAGGAGTATAATCACTAGTTAAACCTTTCTACATCTTTAAAATTAATTTTTAATCTGTGCGTTAATTCGAGTCCTTTCCAATACTTGCTTTATCTGTTCTTGTAGGAGTCAATACAACACCCAGTTCTTTCTGCAAGATTTTAAAGTTAAAGATGCAATATGAAACATATGATTGTGCATTAACTTTATGTCAGGAACGTTGTTACCTGGTAAAATTCATTAGCTTTTTCAGTGGGCATGACATGGATTTGTAGAACTTTCAGGCCATAGAATGTTGAAGAGGTTTATGGGAGAACCTAAATTAGCCAAAATTATAACACACTCACAAACAAAGAACACAACAAATTGAAATTATTAACCTTTAAGACATCAATCCGAACAACACCTTCCCAAAATATAAAAAAAACCATTTAATCCATTAGAATTCCATTGATCTGCTATTCCAATTTTGGTTAATTAAGCATATTTAGGAACAATCTTGAAGGACACTTTGTAAGAGTGCATAAAAGTAAAGTTGTTTCCTTTAGACGACTTCGAGGAGCAAGGATAGGCAAGTCCTTGGAATGAACAACTGCAGATTGCCTTGGTGGAGATGAACTCTAGATGTATCGAATAATTTCTATCAATGAAAAAAAACATAAAGGAGTTTAGAAACATAATCAATAATGACAATCAACCATTTGAGATGAAATAACATGTGGCATACCCCTTCTTTTAGGAATGCATTAATTTTAATCAGGCCTAAAGTCGTTCCAAGGAAAACAAATTGTACAGGTTTGTATTTCTGAGTAGCTACAATAGCTGGATTCTATTGTGCCATGATTTTTGACATTGATAGTAGAAATAACAAGATGCTTTTAAAACAAAAGTGCATTCACCGAGAACTTCATCTCTGCATATTCTTTCATAGAATCCCAAAAGAAATGATATCGACTGCTCCACTAAATCTAAATACTTACTGAGTAAAGCATCAATAAATGCGGATTTGCCAACATTAGCTGAGCCCTGTAACATCGATGAAACTAAACCATGAACATGTCTTAACTAAGAAAATTTTAGAGTAGCTTATAATCCAAAAAACAAAACAGAAAGCTCTTTAACAAATGTATTTGAACGGAAGAGGTGAAAACAGTGGTGCATATGTCCTAAATTGAACATTGATCTGTACATACAAATGTAGTTCCCAGGATAAGGGGTAAAATAACATTTACGTACCATATAGTTTCAAAAATTTAGTCAAATAGTGGTATTCCATATAAGAATTAAAGCAACTTGACATTTCTTCCTAATAACAAATTCCATAATTGATCAATTTTCTTTTTGTAAGTAGTCCTTAAATCAACCTCAAACTGAGTTTAGTTGTTTAGACAAGCTTGGTAAAAGTAGACAGCCATCAAATGAGAAAGTCGGTTATACTTTTCACTTCCATAAACTCACATCAAAGAGTACATAAGAAAAGATCCTCCAAATATCAGATAACTATCCTAAATTTTCTTATTGTTTAACGTATCTTGTTCGCTAACCTCTCTTTTCTTCCGAGTTACTCTAAAGTACATATATTCTTTTCCCCCTACTATGCTATAATTAATCTCATCAATATGTCAAAAAATTAATGTTGCAGACTAGCACTGGAATGTACCTCCAAAGAGTTAACCACAGAAAAAATTTAACTTAATATGCAAGTAAATTTGAAGCTTCCAATGAGAGAGTTAATAACTAGAATGTAAACGTCCCAGCCCTGCACCACAAGCAACAAAAAATTACAAATGTTATTAAATAAATAATATAACTCGTTATATACACAGGCACTCATTAGAAGATAGCAAGTTTGTCTCAGGACAAACTTACCAACAAGAACGTAAAGAAACCATATAAAACTCAGAGTTACCTTTTGAAGAGTGCAATCTTGTATCTTTTCACAAAGCCCATCTAAGAGCTAAACAACTCTCAACTCCCTGACTCTATTTAAAATATACACATAAACAATTAGTTGAAAGACAAACCATCGACGAAGTGTTAAAAATTAATTCATAAATAAGTGATATGTATACATAAGGGCGGTTAGATGTTGCTTGAGCTAGATGAAGTTCCTCGGTACTTCAGATTTCTGTAAAGATGGGAGTTTGGGTTTTAGAAACTCCGACTCTAGAATTCTTCAAGTTTTGGTATCTCAGGTATTTCAACGATTTAAAATTAACTAGCAGAGTAATACTGCACAAATGTGCAGTAATAATGCCCTGTCAATTTAATTCGTTATGTTATCATATAATTTTAATGCATAAGTAAATATGAGAAATTTAAAAATGTGTAATTAAGTTATAAGTAAAATTTAAAA
>JAOQMS010000004.1:34507857-34518015 GCA_027563885.1 Erythroxylum longipes
AGATCGTCTTGCATGACATAAGCAGATATGGCCTTCGATAATCGTGAATCAAGCACCTCACCGTTTAATGTCACAGACCCTTTCAAGCTCTCTTTCGATATTCGGCCCGCAAGAGCATCGATTAACGTAGATTTACCAGCTCCACTAGGTCCAAGAATAGCCATGATTTCACCTTCTGTTGTTTCTCCAGATATATCATTTAATAGAACGCTCATCTCTGAAGAAGAATCCTTTGCACCAAAGGGAAATGAGAACTTTTTCCCAACTTTCACACTGTAACTTAAATTGTTGAACGAAAGAACAAAAGGGTTTGACGGAGGCATGTTGCTACAATCATTTTCAAGCTGGACGACTTGATCATGAACAGGAGTATCATAGTTGGAAGTATCAATCTCTGCCCCTTCCACATGCATGGGGAGCACTGCAGCACTTGGAGTCATGCCAATTATTGATCTTTTGGCGTAGTTATGGAGCTCCATTTGTTGGATAGGTCAAGGACTGGCAATATGTCACCGGCCGGAACCTACCTGGTAGAGAGGATGAAAGCAAGTGATGCTTCTCTACGTATATTATTAATCATTGAGTGTACAGGTTGTATTAATAGCATGTACAGTGATAGAGAGAGAAATGGAAGAAGCTAGAATACAAGGTTGTTATAACTGATATCAGAGATATGTTATAACAGAACGTAGAGTTGGTGGATGGTTTGTTATGGGCTGTGATTTATTCGGATTATCTGGGACATCCTTGGACTTCATACATTTGGCATGTGAACGTCGTGTCGTTGGTGTTTAGTTGCATCACTTAATAAAACAAACGAGAATGAGTATATTGTTAGGATATATATATATATATCTTTTATTTAATTTTGAAATTTTAATTCGATATATAGGATATAATTATCATGTTGATATTTGAATTATTATATGGCTAGACATGTGAGTAATTGGATGGATTAATACTTGGAAGAAAACAGAAAATAATGGCTGTTGTGTTTTTGTATTTGGGATGTTATTATTGCGGTAAAAATTAATGAAGCTGTTGAAGTGATAGCATGTTGTAGTGTAACTCTCGTTTGATGCATGTTTGAATTAAAGTGAGACTCTTATTATGTGAGAGATTTATGCATATCTTCAATCTACAGCAGAAGTTAATCTTTTTTTAGTACATATGCGGTATTGAGTTAATGTGAGAGTGTGTGGCATAGGTGAGGTATGCGTTAATTGGCTGTTGCATTTTGGTAATTGGAATATTACTATTGCGTGGTCAAGGTGAACTCTCTTTTACTTGATTGAGTTGGTCTCGTACACGTTTATTAGCAGCAGCCACCGTGAATCCCTAATGTGCGTGTTGTCCACATCTTTGATTTACAGAAGAAGTCTATTACCAACGTATGTGTGTGCGTTAAGTGTCTATAATCAAATATACTGCTTGCGGTGCATGTGATGAACACAGCTGAAAAACGTTTCCTGAGTAAGAGCTACGGTGTAGTGCGTTAGTCAACATGTGTTGATGTCACAGACGTATTTTTTTTATTGAATGAATTGAAGTAAATCTCTGGAGTTTATAAACCGTGACTGTGGGTGTGAGTTACACTGCGATATGTTTTCATGAGTAAAGAGTTAGCTATAGTGAAGAGTTTCAACTGGATTATTTAAAGAAGATAAAAACTATAGGAAAATCTCTCTTTTATCCCAAGTATAATGTTACTCAATTTGTAATTGATTAAATACTTAAGTTATTTTTATTAATTATTGTTTGAGTGAAAGTAGTTAGAAAAATCCTCTGACAAGGTTAATACGAATTGGCCGTATTATCAGATGTAAAAATCTTTTACAAAAAATGAGGTTAAGAGATAGTTATAAGGATTGAGCGGTATTGCTCTAGGATGACTTGTTGCAAATCTATTGTTATTTGGAAAAAATTATTAATTTATGTGAAAGTCCTACAAATGTAAGTAAAGTATACTAAATTATATTACTAAATTACTAGTGTTCTTATTATTTTATTTTTGCTTAGTTTTATTTTATTCATGCCAGAGAATTTACGAAAAATTCACAAAAACATTTAACACTTTCGGTTTTTCATGTATTAATGTCTGATACTTTGCTCAGCCGACTCTGTAACCTTTATAGCTCTACCAAGTCTAGAGGGTCAAAACCCTTTTCTACGAGAACAAATACCGCAAAACGAAAGCCGTCTAAGGACAAAGTTGGTGTCACGTAGAGTATAAATAAAGCAAGTTCCAGGAAGTATATAATATTAATTGTAAACAACAAATCAATAGAAAACAGTTGGTCAGTTGTTGACTCTATGATCATTGGCCACCGTCAGTTGCCTAGATTGTTTGTAGGAATCTTCACAGGAGACAGCTTCAAGAATAATTACATGATTGGCTGCAACTTGTAGCTTTAAAATCTTAATGATGTTTTATTTTAAGATCGTCATTACTCACTAACTACCCTAGATTATCATACTATAATGTTTGGTCCACACCTATACAAGTTTTAAAAAATTGGTCCTTAATTTAAAATTTTTAAAGATTTTAGCACTAAATTGAAATGATAAAGTAATATTTAATTTGTTATCCTTTTTTTTAATAGTAAATTGTGTTGTTAACTCCGATCTAAGTGATAATTTTTAGGTAATTAAATCTTCTGTACCCACTAATCTATACTAACTCTGTTCTACGCGATCTCATCAATATAAACATGTAAGACTTAAAAAAATCTATGGAAGAGATCATATGAAATAAAGTTAATACAGACTAATAACTACAGAAGATTTCGTTCCAATTTTTAGGCACGCAGTACTTTACATAGACAATCATGCCATAAAAAATAAATGATAATTGACAAACTACATGGGTGATATGTGTTAAACATATTAATTTATTATATTTATATATTATTATTTGTATTTAAAATGTAATAATATGTAATATTATATTAGTAAATAAAATAATCAAAATTACATTTATAATATGTTTATAAATAATTAATTTGATTATTTTAATATTAATAAATAAAAGTATAAAATTATAATTTTATTAATTTCTCGTTTTTAATAACCAAAAACGTATTATTCAGTTAAAATGATAATAATTATGTCTTTTGTTAAAATTTTATTTATTATATAATAATAGTTATAAATAAGATGATTATTATATTATAATAATTTATAATTATGCAATAATAGTTGTTTACTGAGTCTCATAGTGCTAGTGTCAAGCCGGCCTAGCCTCATAGTGCTAGTGTGAAGCCGGCCTAGCAATACTGGTGGGATTTACTGTCTAAAATTAGCCTACAAACCTTAATTCTTAATCCTTTTTGGCTCTTCTACGCGTTGACTATCTTCATCATTGTCAACATTTACCATCTCGTGTCATTCGACATCTTCTTCATCAATCATCTCCATCTCTGTCACCTTCATTGACATTTAGCCTATACCTAGCGTTTTTAGTCTTCTTCTTCCTCAGTGTTGGCCGGCCGGTGACTAACGTTTCCAATAATGTATTTATTTCCTTAGTTATAATTTATAAGGAATCAAACTTATGTATATGTCCTTTATCCTCGGATAGGAGACAATCCCACACGTGTTGATGTGATCAATGTTAAGGTGTCGTCGTGTTGTGTGGGAGCATTTAGACTCAGTAGTTTAGGGGAAGAGGTTTTAAAAAAATATTGCGAATAAGAATCTTCTGCTCATTATTTATTTTGAAAGGCCTAACTCAAAAGTTAGCTAGAGAGGGTAGATTTGTATATTATTATAAATGACTGAATTTACTTATACTTGTCTAATGTGAGATTCTTGACACACTCCCTCAGTTTAAAATATAGCTTGATATCTATTGGGTATATTAGGCAAAGAGATAGAACTGGGCACCGCCCTAATTAAACCATCGAGACAAACAAGCTCTGATACTATGTTAAAAGACCTAATTCATCTCCAAATACTAGCTTGAGAGGGCAGGTTTGCATATTATTATAAATGACTAAATTCACTCATATTTGTCCGATGTGAAATTCTTGATAATTTAAGTGATGCCTTGTCTGTTATGGTCCCTTTTTCTGTCCAATTGTCTCTTTTTGCAGAAGTTATGCCTTTTCGTCCATTTTTTGTGGTCTTTGAAATCAAATAAGCATTATCATGTTCTTATATGAACTCAAAATCAAAAAATTTTACCTCTACACTACCACATTTACAACTTATACAAAAGTTAACCTAAACTTTGGATTATGCCAAAAGATAGGATTAAGATTTTTATGGTACAATATGTTGATAGTAAACCTAATAACATCATTTTCATTACATTGCTTTGTAAAATTTACAAGCCAAAAGAAGTTGGTGATATTGTAAGTTGTGAGAAGCAAATTCCCAGGCATAATTAACTTAAGTCATTGGACAGAGCACCACTCCTACTACGTCATATATATATATATATATATACAAACATTCATCTTGTAAAAAGTCAAGTGAAAAAAATGTGGTGGCTTTTATTACCTATACCTATAGTTACTAGTAACAAAGTGAAAAGAATTACAAGGGAAGGAACAAAAGGTATTGATAATAGGTAATGGTTATAGATAGTCAACTTATAAAAGATATGTGTTTAAGTTGAGACAAAAATCCTAACATTTCTTATTACCATTATTACAAAGTTAAGTATATGGTAGTAAAAGGAATTAATTGCTTCTGAATATTGATATCATGATTATACACACACACATATAAAAAGAATATTATTTATTGATGCAATGTGATTTATTATACACATGAAATTTCGTATCTATTATGCATATAATTTAAATAGTTCAATAATGTTATATAATGATTATAAGTAGGAGTGTAATGGCTCAATATAAAGTTACAGGGCCTTTTTATTCTAAAAAGTTCAAATTAGAAGCTTGAGTTGACTTGTATGGATAAGGAAACTAGCATCTTTGAGAAAGTCTACTTTGATTATGTAAGTTATAGATAAATATGTGAGATAGAGAAGGATTTAGGGTGCTCCTAACGATACTATTGGGTATTGGATTTCAAATGTAGTAAGTCTTTGAAACTTTTTAAATAAAAAAATAGAGATACCATTTAATGTACCTGAAGCTAAAACCTAGTCAACTTGGGCTGAGTCTATTAACTTTAGATTGAGCCAAATCTAAACTCAATTTTCATCCTTTTATGCAAGTACAACATGACTCTAAAACAAATTATTGTCTAAAAGTAAGGAAGTAAATAAGGAAGAAAGACTAGGAGTAGACTATGAATCTATTATGAGCATCATACATGACCAATATGAGGAGCTTATATGATAATATAGTGAAGTTCGGGATATAATAGAAAAATATGGACCTACAACTATAATTATTAGGATGGATGATTTTGATGTGTACGATGAGGTTGAGGGAGCTGCCAACTACTTAGGAGAATTAAACCTAAGAGGTAATAAAAGGAATAAGAACAGGAGGCAAGGAGGAGATATATTCAATATGGACTATAAAAGAGGATATGAAGAAAGGGTGAATAATTACCTAGATAGCATCAAGATAACCTTATCAACTTTTATAAGGAAAGTAGATCCATATACTTACTTGAAGTAAAAGAAGCATATAGAGCTAGTTTTTTATTACCGTAACTTTTCAAAGAGAAAAAGATTAAATTGACTACTGTGAAGATTAATGATTATGTGGTGGATTAGTGAGATCAACAAATTCTCGCTAGAAGGAAGAACTAGTAATCTCCTATCAAAATTTAAGAGGAGAAGAAGATTCTGATAAGGAAATAATTTGTGCCAAGTTCCTATTATAGAGATCTCTACTGAAAGTTACAAATATTGACTTAATATTTCAAGAGTATGTATGAGTATTATAAAGAGACAGAGGTTACCATAGCTAGGAAGAATGTGGAGGTTGACTCGATTTAGTTGTGAGTTGAACCTAAAAATTACCAAGGGCAGCTACAGCATAATGTGAATTCAGAGGATGCAATGCACTAGTTATAGAGGTAGAAAGACACCTTAAGAAGAGGTATTATAACCGTTTTGGTGTTTCTAACATAGGTTCTTTTGTTAAAGAATATATAAAACTAATTGAGTTGGCCTCACACAACAGCTTAAGCTGTTGTGGTAAAATAGTCGCTTAATATGATATCAGAGCCTCTATGACCAAGTGATCATGAGTTCGAATCCTACCACCCATCTATAAAATTAAGCACAAGGTAAAAGTAGGCCTGTGTAAGTTTCAAGTTTAAAGGGCTTTCATTTGAAGGGGTGTGTTAGAGAATATATAAAACCAATTAAGTTGGCCTCACACAACAGCTTAAGCTGTTGTGGTAAAATGGTCTCTTAACATCTTTATCATGGAGCAAAACATTAATTAAAAAGAAAGATAAAGTTCCAAAACTTAAATATGAAATAACTAAACTGAACGTGTAAGCACCAAACGAAGAGAAGGTTTAGATCAATTTCACTTCAACAATTAGGAATCGAGATATCAAATACTTCAATTAACTGCTTGAGGAGAAGAAATATAACTTCACAATATCCTAAAAAGAGAGTAGCAATGATAAGAAGGATGGAGAGTATATGTTTGACAGCAAAAATAAAGTGAAGGATGATATGCTTATATTGGAGGATGCTAGTTATGGTGAGTGCATTGAGAGGCCTAAAGAGGAAAGAATTATGATCACTAGGAGAGTGTTAAGCACGCATATGGGGAGGATGATTTTGAGTGAGAAACGGAAAAACCTCTTTTATATTAGATGTGCCATCAATGATTAAATGTATAATATGATCATAGGTGGCAGAAGTTATACTATTGTAGTTTATATGGAATTAGTTAAAAAGTTAGGATGCTACCTACAAAACATCCTAAACCATGTAATCTGCAATGATTGAATGATAGTACGAAGGTTAGGGTAACAAAATAGCTGATAGTTTCTTTCTCAATTGTGAGGGACAAGGATAAGGTGTTGTAAGATGTAGTTCCCAGGAAAAACTCTTTTGAGACGTCCTTTACAATTCAATAGAAGAATCATGCATGATAGGTATAAGAGCATACTTTCTTTTACATTCACGACAAATTGGAGTACTATTGGCATAAACTAGGGTATGGAAGGCCAAAGAAGTCCAAAACGAATCAATGGTAGATCTCTACATAAGGAGTGAAACTTTGTGTCTTTGAGAGATTGCATTAATGTCTGTAATGATGATTCAAGTAAAGGAGAAAGCACCACCAGAGAGTTACAAAATGAAACCAACATCAAAAGATAATCGACGCATGTCTTAAACTATAGGATTTTATAACTCTCGATCATTTCTTTTTTTAGTGACAATTCATATTCTTTCTATTATATTTTTATTTTCGTGTTCTTGAATTAACATATTTCAATAGAACAATCATGCATTAATCTTATTTTTATTGATATCAGATATCACTAATAAGAGGATTGTATCAAATCCACGAAGATATTTTTCTGTCCTATTTTATCAAGATGGAAACTTTATAACGACAAGACATTTTTTTTACTTTTTTAACTTATATCAATAAAGTATGCTGGGCTTACATTTCACTTAATTCATCTTTAAAAAAAAAGGAGATTAAGGCATGCTTTGGGAGAGCGGTGGCGATTGATAACCTGCTGAAACCAACCTGCTGAAATGGTAAGTATTTATTCTCATTAAGTACTTATGTATTTGAGATTGCTGTTTTGGTAACTACTGAAACGTGAAAATAGGTGTTTGACGAGTGCAGTTGTGATTATTGAAAAGAGATAAAATGACTAAAAAGTTCATTGATTTTTTTTTGTGAACCCAGGGTATCCACCGTTAACAACAGTGACTAATCCCTTGCGACAACGGAACTCCCAGATGAGAGTTAGGCTGCTGGCCACAGGTGCTGTTCCGTACTTGTGGGTGGGAATCGAACTCCACACCTTATGGTTAAGGGACAAGGGTAGCTACCACTCACGCCACACCTTGTGGTTACAAAGTTCATTAGCTACCACTCACGCCACACCTTGTGGTTAAAAAGTTCATTGATTTAATAAATTATTAATTATTGTATAAATAATTAAAAAAACATATTATTAGTCATATAAATTTAAAATTATAAATAATAAAATATTAAATTAAAATAAGAAAATATAAATAAAATAAATTTAGTAAATAAAATATTTTATAAAAATATATTATTAGTCATATAAATTTAAAATTATAAATAATAAAATATTAAATTAAAATAAAAATATAAACAAAATAAATTTAGTAAATAAAATATTTCATAAAAATATATTATTAGTGTGGTGCAACTATCATAAAGCAATAATCCATTCAAAATAATAGTCTAAAGAAAATAATAATTATTAGTTGAGGATATAATGGAAAATAATAATTATTAGAAGATTATTAATGGAAGTAGAATTTCTACCGCAGAAGTACTTTCTTACCGCAATCCTCTTTCTATTTATCGATTTCTGCGATGACACCGCACTTTTCTCTAATCTCTGGTTGCTCGCCCGCAAATCCAAACATGTAACTGCGTTTAAAAACTACGGTGGATAAGTAATTATCCTCACTATACCACAGATCCAAACATACTATAAGATATTCTAGTGTTTTGATTTTTTTAATGTGGGTATAAACTGGAATCAAAGTTTAGGAATAAGAGAACAGAGATATTATTAGAAAATTATCATGTTGTTATCAAAATATTATTAGGATCTTATCAAGATATTAATTTGTGTCATAATATTATCATAATATTATCATCAAAATCACATATAATTAAGATCTTTTATATTAATTTCTTTAACTTTTATTTTATTTTATTGATATTTTTAATTTTATCACAAAATTCATAATTATTTTAAAATTAATAATGTTATAAATTATTTATTTATAAAATGCAAATTATGTCAATTAATTATTTGCAAAACAAATCATATAATAATTAAATATGAGTAAAAAAAATTCAAAAAAATAGGGGATAAAAGTTTGGTTCTAGAGTTGGCAAATCGATGTTCTGAAATTTGATTGAGTCCAATCATATTTAGTTTTTTATTTTTAAAATAATATGTTAAACTTTAAATTAAGCCGAGCTTCTTTTGGCTAACCCTATTTGATTAAATTGCTTCTTATTGACCACAGACAACTAAAAAAAAAGTAAACCTACGTAAAACAAGCCAACTAATCATAGCATTAGGTCGAAAGTAACCCAAAAAAAACATCATACACGCTTTCGTTGGACAACTACATATCAAATGCTACTTTTGAAGAAGACCTACCAAATTATAACCGAACCATATTGTACGTATAGCATTAATATATACCTTCATGAAATGACTAACACGTGATGTTGAAACTTCCTATTTAATAATTACCCTATTGGCACGATATGTATAAAGCTAATCACAAACATTGCTAAGATGGCAAGGTATGTTAAAACCGTAGAATCCCACATTTCCACAAGAACAGACGAACCCCATTAGCACTTCTTTCTTCTTCTTCTTCGCCTCTATCTAAGCCTTCTTCCGCTTTAAATATAGACCAGGAAATCCAGTACAAAGAGCTGTAAACTTGATCTGAAATTGACTAGTTCCAACGAGAACTAATTAATGAGTTCGGTTTGCATATCAAACTGTGTCAAAGATGCAATTGACCCACGAATGCCAGTTCGTTCCACTTATGTTAACCTCTACAAGTGGTCGGAATCTGACGTTGAGTTCATAAAATCCGTCCACCGTGTAGGGCAAGGCATTGGCCACCCTAGGGTTGTTAGCAACATCTCTTGTCGGCAGCTGTATTTGAGAAGCTACAGATTTTCAAGAAAAGAAAGCGTGTCAGAGAGGACCAAGAAATGCGTTGGGAGATTGAAAGAGAAGGTGGCCAACCATGGGAGGAAGAGAAAGGTAAAGGGACGTCGAAGGAAGTGTTTGGTGTTCAGGAAAGTGAAGGAAATCTCGCGCTGTGCTTTGTTTAGGTTCTTTTACAGGTTGTGTCGTGTGTTGCTAGTGTAGATGCTCAGGACCAAAAAGATTGATTAAGTTGCGAATATCCTACCGGACTTGGTACCGGATTGAGTTTTAGAACGGTACTGTACCGGTACCGGTCAATACTGGGTACCGTTTCGGGCAATTTTTTATATTTATGAAATAGTCCCT